>JAUIMM010000362.1:0-600000 GCA_031769625.1 Taudactylus pleione | reverse complement strand
ATACCTATACTGTCGAAGTCGAATATTGCATGCGACCGCAATTCAACTATTATCGGACAATTTGGTCATCTGCTGCCCGATTTATGTTGGTACAATCCACAATGTAACATTGCGTGCGCACGCACCCAGTGTGTGCACGTATCCACACATTCGCACAACACTAAATAGTGAATAATATACAACACTTTCACACTGACAAACACAATATTCGTGCAGGGTTTAGTTATTAACAAGAAACAGCTTCTGTATACATGTCTGAGAAAAGTAATAAAAAAAACAATGCACCAGATACTGTGAGTGTTTTACATATAAATTGGGAAGACCTGTATATAGACAAGTATGGCTGTGGCAATTGAAATATAACCCTGACATTGATATGCACAATTGAATTTGTCTGAGTTAACAATGGTCAGAGGTTTTGCTTAGAAGACACAGTGGCAACGACAATCAGCTGGGGGTCCCCATCCTGCTAGAAAGTGACCCTAGCTGTTTGTAACACCTTGCATTAGTTTTAAATTATATGTTAGTAAGGGATAATATA
The DNA here is from genome assembly GCA_031769625.1 of Taudactylus pleione. Lineage (NCBI taxonomy): Eukaryota > Metazoa > Chordata > Amphibia > Anura > Myobatrachidae > Taudactylus > Taudactylus pleione. Next base: position 599,459 of record JAUIMM010000362.1, on the reverse strand, counting down.
TATACATATACATATATATATATATATATACATACACATATATTAAATCCATCATAAATAGACTCACATGCATAAACACCGCACATTACATACAGTTGCGCTGTTTCATTCTACAAATAAACTCATCACGCTTATTAGCAACTTTATGCAATATTTTCTTACACCTACACATACACAAATTACATGACAGGTTCCCTAGTATTAAAGTGTAATATTCAAGGTTTATTTAGTGATTACTAATGTTGTGTAATAAAGGTTATTTGATATCTAAGGTTTAGTACATGGTAAGCAGACCGTGTCTGGTGTTGTACTGATCCACTGTGTCTGCAGATTTCCGGTACCATCGGTGAGAAGATCAGAACCTGCGTCTGCAAACTATGGACTACAGAGAGTTAAAACATTAAAAATGTACTCTGTAATGTTAGCAGCTTAGATTTGCATGCAGGGGGAAAAATTATACAAAGGGCAGTTGGAGGCCGTTGTGTCCATTTGAAATTGTCCAATAAACGATCCTGTAACAAAGACACATTTTTTAGAAAAACCAATGGAATTATGCCAAACTTATCTATTGTATTTCCAAATCCCTGCAAGGGTATATATGTGCGCTCTCTGACCCCAGTGGGGAGTCATCTTGCTGATGCTGTTGACGGAGGTTTCTTGCTGATGCCGGTATCTGGTCAAGAGCGTGTGCATATATAACAACTGTACCTTGGGTCTGTATGATTTATTTGCACTAATTGTCTTTAGATCACAGCGTGTAACCATCTGTTTTTATGTTAAATAATAACTTTTTGTGCTTTGGAACACATTCAAAGTCTGAAGGCATTTATTTACTGTGCGACTCATTACGCTAAATTGTGACAATTCTATAAGGTATAGGCAGGATTTATAAGGTATAGGCAGGATTGTACCAAGGTTTAATCAGGATATAACAATACGCACCCAAAAACTGAATCAGCCATGTTTGCACCGTATTCAGCAGCCACATTAATCCATTCTCCTAGGCACCTCATTCCTGATTATATTTTCAATAATATATTATTTCAAGACACATATTCAGTGTGGCGTACCATATGCTTGGATCTCAATAGGCCATACACTAGTTCTAAATATGTTCCATTTGTAGGTAACCCGATGTTCACACCAGAATTAGATAACCCCCTGTTCGTTCAATGGAAAGATAAAGGTATTGCCTTGGTAAAGGATTTTTTTGATCCTGGTGGAGTTATCATACCTTTTAGCGTTATACATGATACAAATGGTAAACCCCACAGGCAGTTTTTCATGTATCTCCAAATAGTCCATTTTGCTCACTCTATTATGTCACAAATCATATCTCTAAATTCTCTAGATATGCTCCACAATCTGTTGTCATTCATACTACTCCATCCATGCAAAACTAAATTTCTTACACTAGACATTGTTGGCAACTCATAATAAAGCTTGGAAACAAACGGTAGTGTCATGGGGTAGAGATACCATCTATAATCTCAGCCGATAACTTGCTTGCATATTATGACTCCACCCTAAGATTTTTGTGCTGCTCCTGGCTACAAGATGTCCATATTAAGACTATCAATAGAGTCTATATATCACAAGCCCGTAGGAGATTCATGGTGGCAGAGGAGTCGGGTAACTGTCTCAAATGTAGGCGCCCAAATGCAACTTTTTTTCATAATCTATGGTCGTGCCCGAAAGTACGGAAATTTTGGGGAAAGGTGGTAGTTTTTATTAATACTATTTTTCACCTGCAACTTAGAAGTGACCCTTTGGCGCTTTTATGTGCCAATTTTTGTGATTGGAATCTTGGTGTGGATAAAAAAGCTATAATCCCTCTCCTAACAGTTATTGTAATAACCATCGCTAAAAAAGTTATACTGTGTAGTTGGACCACCTCTACTCCCCCTTTTTTGGGCTCAGAAAAATCATTATTGCTTACTACCTTATATTATGACAGGCAGACTGTTTTCCCGGCGTTAGAGAATGGTGTAGTCTCCTTTTATAATAAATGTGGTGCGTATATTGAGTCGCTCGACTCCTCCACACAGTCGAAAGTGTTAAAAGTGTTTGAGACCACAACCTGTTATTTACATAGAAACATGACATGATAGCTGACACCTGTTTTGATGCTTAATGTTTTTAGTTATGTTAATACGATTGGCAAGGGCTGATTCAGAACATGTTCAGAATTGCTTCTATTAGGAACTTACTGTTCGTAGAGACAGTTCATTCGTAAATATTACATGATTGAATATTCCTCCTTTTTCTTTATTTTATATTTTTATTTTTATATTTTTATTTTATCTTATGTGTTTTTTCTATTGTATTTGTATTGTTTGTAATGCAGTTTATGTCATTGTGTATTTCAATTTTTTAAATGTGTGGCCAATTATTTGACTTTGAAAGTTGGAATTATTATAATTCCTGCGAAGGAATTTGATGTATATTTCGAACATTTGTACAATATGTATGGTTCTTTTATACCACTATTTTGAAATTCAAATTTTGTAAATTTTGGAAGACATTTTTACATATACTGCTGTATTGTATAATGTTTTATTTGAAAATAATAAACAGATTTTCAAAAAAAAAAGAAAAAATACAGATCCAAATCCAAAAACACGCAAGGGCGTTTTTGGCAAAACCAAATCCAAATCCAAAATAAAAACATGGGGGTCAGGCGCAAATCTGTAGTTAGAATGAGACATGAGACTGAAATAGGATGTCCATATTTATTGTGGCCTCAGACAGTTGTATGAGGAACATTGTGCACAAAAAAAAATGACATTGGCAATTCTGAAAAGAGTTTATGCCTATTATATATAATGAAAGGTGGTGGATATGTGGCACAGACTGTAGGACATTATCACTTCTAAGCTAGCAACATTATCTACTACATCATATAATTGTATTTTTAGGATGAACTGAGTGGCCTTTGCCAGGGTTTCCATCTCACAGGTGGAATATAATAACATTCTTCATGAAATTACTTTGCACTTCACAAGCTACCATCCACAAAATGTATTTTATGGCGGTCTTTGAATTTGTTAAATCTACAGCTACTGTACCAGCTATTCACATACACAATACCACACACTGGGCATGTATATACTGTATATCGATGAGTGCATTTTTTTCATTTAGGATAGTTTAGCCAACATTCTATGTCTCATCACCAAATTGAGTTTTTGAACAGACTTTTCCCTCACAACCCAACCATTATGTTCTCACAGATGAGGCATCAATCTGGTACTGTGAATTGTGGCATATTTACAATACTTTGCAACCCACACTGGGCATAGTCTATATAATAAAATAAAATGCGGATAAAACTTATGCCATGTTGGCGCCTGCTCATCACACCTCCTGCCTAGTCTAATTAATAAAAACTTCCACACTCTGACAACCCCTCACCCCCACTGCCCTTATAACACATGCAAAATAAAGCTAAACTGTGGGCCTGATTCAGACCCACTCGCAAGTGCTATGCGCTCGCAAGAGGGTCGATGAGAAATTACTCGCTCTGGCGCTCACATCCAAAAGGGGCGGCCCATTTGGTTGGCGGGTCTGGGAGGCGAGGCTGGCCAAATGGAGGCATTCCTGCCATTTGTGGGCAGCCCTACTGACATCACCAGTGATGTCAGTAGTGAACTTCCTGCTCTATTAGAGCAGGAAGTTCACTGGGGCTTGCGGTGGACGAGACCCTACCACAAGGGTTTTTTCGCAAGTCTGATGGTTGCGATAATTGTGACCATTGCAAGGCCACCCACTAAAGCTGTGGGTGTTCACCCACAGCTTAGCAAGCGGCCTGCAGGCCAGTGAAAAAAAAAAAAAGCCCGTCCTGAATCTCTGAATCAGGGCCTCTGAATCAGGGCCTTGGTCCAGAGCCCCTTGGACACCTCCCCCCTAATGACTAATTTGATTAAAATATTTTTTTATTTAACTAATTCATGTCATTTTTGGGGTCAAAATGTAAAATAATTGGAAAGTGGGTTTAAAGAAGCGCGGAAATGTAATTTGGGGGGCCGTATGGATGGAACAGGTGTTTTTAGGATTGCAGGTGGCTGCAACAGGTGTATTTTTAACAGTTTTTTAAAGTTCCATAAAATGACACAAAAATATAGTTGCACCCAATTTTATGTACCTCTAATTTAACTACAGCATTTATTTTTCCATAAAAACTTACTCTCTATCATTTTTCCACTGTTTGATGTTGCCCAATAATACACTTTTAAACATTTACCCAATGTTAGTTTTACTTTTTTGGGGGGTACAGGCACATTTCCTAATTTTCAGGTGCACTTTTCACCATATTTTTTTCAGGCGAATGTTATATTGTGTCTTTTCTAATAGGATTGCCCGAAAACCCACATAAGCAATAGCAACGAAACGTGACACATTCTGGCAAAGGGTGCGAAAAGTTTGCACATGTAAACACTTAATGTTTTTATGTCTAATTGAGTCCGGCCCAATGTGTACAAAACAGGGGGAGTTTTTTTGCCAAAACCCAAAAAGAAGCAAAACAGGAACAAAAACCTTTTATGGGTGCACTCTTTAAGAATAGATAATTAGTGAGTGTACAATGTATGAAAGTATTAAAAGTATAGATTTTTATTAGTAATCTTTAGTTTAAAATACAGAGGAAGGTGTTGCTCCCAATGTGAGGGAACAGAGATGTTCCTCACTGTGTACATACAAAAAAGGACAATGTAACTTTTAATTTTATAACCCATTATATACAAAGAAATGACCATATGGTAAATATTTAATTACGAATCATATGTGGTAAGTCAATAATATTTAAGCAAAATATTGGTTCACAAATAGTTTAACAAAGTATATCTGCATACCTCCCAACATGACCCTCTCCAGGAGGGACACAATGCTCTGGTCCTGGACTTCCCTGGTAATTTATGATTGGTGGCGGCACCAGGGGTGGGGCTGCAGTACAGTCCAAATTTCAAATAGAGGAGTCACACCAACTGCCAGTGAGTCCCAGCCAGTGATGTTTGGCAGTGTGTGAGTGACAGTTGGTGTGACTCCCCTATTTGAATTTTGATCTATGCTGCAGCCCCACCTCTTACCAGGGAAGTCCAGGACCAGAGCATCCTGGAGAGGGTCATGTTGGAAGGTATGTATCTCTAAAATTGAGCATCACATATTTGGCTACCTCAATTAGCATACTATAAATATATTCAGTATATCCTCATAAATGTGAGACAAAAAAATACTGAAAACAGCAGCTTATAGCGGACGTGTAAATATCAAGGGCCAGAAAATCAGGACACAAAATATAATTCCTGATGTGACCAATAATTAAACTGTAATTTTATAGATAGCAAGCAGTTCCTTGGGTTGGAGTGAATGGCATTAGTTTGGGTATCTGGTGTCCATAGTTAATTAGAGGATACCGTAGAAGTTATGAGAAGCAGCACAACCAATAAATATAATATATAAGATTGGCCAGCAAGTTGTCACAAAGAAAATTCATCCAACACACAAAACAATACAACTAACAACATATTCCTGACATGCCCGGCAAGAGATATACAGGATGCCTAAGGAGGAATTCACAAAAGGTTAAATTACAAGTTATAGAGAGATATCACACAGCAAACAGCATGATTTTTCATTTCAACATACAGATGTGTATTTCTATACTATTGCCACAGTCACGCCAAAGAGCCCTTCTCCGCGCGCCAGGTCCTGTGCGACTCAGCTTGCACTGAACGTCTTTTTTTGTCTCCATTTTGCTAGAATGTGTATCTTAGTCGCAATCCGGTGCAACAAAACCACTTAACAAGTCTGCACTGATTAATACTTGTACATCTGTGCACAAATGAGTCTGAATCTGTGTACGCAGTGCTACGATGCAGCAGCCGTGGCTGTTTATTAACACCAAGTTCTGTTATTCTTCATATGCAACTTTGTCAATTTTTTTAAACTAATTCCTGTGTGGCTATATTCACAGACCGGCATCTCTGGTACAGATTGAGTTGTGTTTAGCTGCGTCTGCAGTGCGGCTAAGAGGCAATTTAAAAAAAAAGTCTTTACATTACACCGCTCGGCGCGGCTCACTCGCACCAGGTGCATGTCGTACTGAGGAATGGCGTATGGGAACACCTCTGTATAAGCAAAGATGCAAAACATAGAGCAATTAGTATCCGGATACAATTAATCTAAAGCAGATGTCTCTGCAGTGTGTTTTGAAAATAGTGAGAGGATAAGGATGAGGGGTCTGTTCACATTAGTTTGTTCCTATAATCAGCAACTATCATTATGGTAACCCGGGGAAGCTTAAAAATGTAGCTAATACTAAACACCTAATTATTTTTATGCAATAATATACAGTGTAAGTAAAAGTTCCAAGAAAGCTATTGTGCTATAAATTCACAGTTCTAAGTCGGTGTAAATGATGTTGAATCAATCAGCATCTAAAAAAAAATATTTCAAATTGATGGATTCAGTATGTACAGCCAGATGGTGGACTGCCTACTGTCAAAGTGCTGACAGCGGAATCCTGATGGTTGATATCCTGACAGGGATCGGGTAAGTATACTAACCCTCCCCCCTTCTCCCCCTAACCATCCCTTCTTGTAGCCTAACCCTCCTTACTCCACACCCTAACCCTCCCCGTTAGTGCCTAAACCTAACCAGGGGCAGATTGGGTCCCGGGATGCTGTGCTGGCTCCCGCTGGGCCGGTCCCTACTATGGCTGGCCACCCTCCACTTACCCACCCGCTGCCACGATCGGCGCTCAGCTCCGATCGGGCAACTACAGTAGTACAGCTTCTGTGCATGCGCAGTAGCTTACTAATGGTAAAAAAAAATGGCCAATGGGGGAGCTGATGCGCATGCCTGGCAGCAGCTCCTCCCATAAGCCTTTGCAAAGCCTGTCGATGATAGCTCCGCCTTCAGCCCCTTCACGCAGCCCAGCCCTACTCCGTGCATGCTGCAACAAGCACTGGCAGCCTGCACGGTGATGCCATCGGCCGGCCACAGACACGAGCAGCGGGCAGCCAGAGGAGCAGCAGGTGACACCAGCAGCTGGCCACAGGGACAAGCAGCGAGCAGCCAGAGGAGCAGCATGTGACGCCGGTGGCTGGCCACAGGGACAAGCAGTGGACAGCCAGAGCATCAGGTAAGCGTTGGTTGCGGGGGGAGATGGGAGGGAAGGGGCAGCTGACAATATTAAGGGGAGGGGTTTGTAAGCTAATGGTGCAGGGCTGGGGGGGTTGGAGCTGACACAGAGGCTGGGGAATAATGCTGAGACACACAGGGGCTCTGGGAATGAGGCCGAGATACACAAGGGCTGGGGGGGATGAGGCTGAGAGACAAACTGAGGCAGGAGAATAAGGCTGAGGTACACTGCGTCTGGACAATGAGGCTTGGAGATGCCCTGACTTGGGGAATGAGGCTGAGACACACTGGGGCTGGGTGAATGGGGACAAGAGATACACACTGGGGAATGGGGCTGAGAGATACACACTGGGACTGGGGAAATGGGACAGACACACTGGGGCTGGGGGAATGGGACTGAGAGACACTGGTGCTGGGGGAATGAGGACAAGACACACTGGGGCTGGGGGAATGGGACTGAGAGACACACTGTGGCTTGGGGGAATAGGACTGAGAGATACACTGGGGCTGGGGGAATGAGGTTGAGACACACTGGTGCTGAGGGAATGAGGCTGAGACACACTGGGGCTGGGGGAATGAGGCTGAGAGCCACATGTGGGCCTGGGGATGGAGAGGCATGGGGGTCCTGGGGATGAGAAATGCATGGGGTCCTGGAGAGAAATAGGGGGTTCTGGAGAGATTCAATGGGTCCTGTGAATGGAGAGACAGAGGGAGCATGGAGAACCACAGGGGAGCCTGGGGATAGAGAGACATATGGGCATCTGGAGACATATAAATTGTTTGATCAGGGAAATTAATTTTGTCCTGCACCAAAAACTTCTGCTACTGTAGGTTATAATGATGACATTAGTTATATTTCTACATAAACAGTGATCTTCCAGAAAATGTGATCTTATACATGAATAGTGAATACCAGCTGAAGATGCTGCCCAGTGATGCTCAAATTCTTCAGAGGATCCCTGTTGTACAGAAACCACCATATACTGTAGGTAAGAAAGACTTTCAAACTGACTGGCCTGTACCTAGTGCAGAGGGATGGGAGGCCCAAGTAAAAGGGTATCATTCACCCTGATTTCTGTTGCCGGCCCTGCTCCCCTCAATGGCTTGCAAAAGCAGCTCCTGGCCCTGACGAGAGAGTATCCTGCCCTCCTCCACATTCTCCGCCCTTTCAACAGACCAACCTCCTCAACACACCTGCCCTCTTGAGGGTTGCTTCCAGAAATTTCCCAAACCGCCCCTGAACCTAAAGCTCCCCGCTTAGTGCCTAGCCCTAACCTACCCAGGGGTGCCTAACCCTAACCTTTCCTTATCCTGCAACCTAACTCTCCCCATTAGTGCCTAAACCTAACCCTCCCAACTTAGTGCCTAACCCTATCCCACCAAAAACCTACCACTTACTCCGCTATGCTACCTAAACTTTATGCTACCTAAACTTAACCCTCCCCCCATAGCTTACAGCTAAGACAACCTAGATTTACCTGGTTCGGGCTGGTGTCTGTTTGTGTTCTGGCTTCAGAATTAAGAAAGGCGTCGGTATTTCGACTTCCAGCATTGGGATTCAGACAGGCGGCATACCGTCCGCCGGTCTGCTAACTACATCCCCAAAAGGACAATATACTATAATTATCCACGCTAACTGATATTGAATCATAACATATACTGCCAAAAATAGTGTTCTGTACAGTAACCACTCAATGATGATATTTCACCTGTGTTGACACAAACTAAATAACAATCATTACAATAGCTAATATGTTAAAAGCTGAATGTGTGAGAAGTGTATACAAAACTAAATAAAACATTTAATTAAAAGCCAGCCTTTGTTTCCATGTGTTTTACCTAAATTCCCCAGCACAAGCGTATCAATGTCAGACGTTGCAGATAAAGGGCCGGTTTTGGAGATCGACGCTAGCGCAATCGCAGCTATGTTCCTGGAATGCAGCTGTATGCAAAAGTTGCAGACTCTGGGATATGTACTGAGATGCCCACTGGGGGCATCACAGATCCAAGCAACTGCAAACCCATACCCAGACGCCATCGCAGATCATTACATAATCAGCCATCTCAGTAGCCCTATGCTCTCGCAGTATGGCCGCCTGGACTGAGATGTTGGAGCCACTTTATCTGTGTACAGGATGGCAGTTGTAGGCTGGGACACATCCTGAGAAATGGCCAGGACACATCTGCGTTTTGCTGCAACTCCCTGTAATCACCCCTAAATGGTCTCTGACTGTCAATCACTTTGCAAAGAAACTCACTGCGAGCGGCATCACTAAGGTGCCTTAGTACGTGTGCAGTGCGACTGTGACACATATGCAATCGGATGATAATCGCTGTGTGAATATCAGCATTGCGTACATTTCTGAATCAGGACCAAGTTTGGAACAAGGTTGCTGTAAAATGGGGACCCTTTTATTACCTCTGACCATGTTAGGGGCCCCAGATCACAGATTATGCAGGGGCCACTGTATGGGGTGCAATGCTCTGATGCTGTGCTGCGGGGGACCCTTTCATTACCTCTGACTGTGCTAGGGGCCCCAGATCACAGATAACGCAGGGGCCACTGTATGAGGTGCAATGCTCTGTTGCTGTTCTGCAGGGGACCCTTTCATTACCTCTGTGTTAGGGGCCCCATATCACAGATTACGCAGGGGCCACTGTATGAGGTGCAACGCTCTGATGGCATAAACTCCACATATTACATGTCATATTACTGTGTGAATTATCAATGATCAGATGGATTATCCCTATTTTTGTGCATTGTGTAATGTCTCAGTTTAGCTAGGGGGAGATTGTTATCTTGTTAGTAAATGTGTGTTTCCTTTTCACAAAACAAATGACCAATGATTCCCAAACAAATCACCTGTAAGCCATGCAAATGTCAGGCCTTGTGTTACATTGTACGCCAAACAAATCTGCGCTGATTTTACTAATAGTGTATTTGTAGCACAGACGGTCCTCAGTGAGATTATATAGAGCTGGTAATGTGGCCAGCTTCTGTCTGACTCATACATTTATACATTAGTCATATTTTACTTTTATGTTTAAGGCAGCAATCGATTAAAAGGCAAAATCTGCCTGTTGTCATATAAATAATTGCTGTTTTAAAGATATTAATTGGAATTACCAGAGCCGGCCTCTCACAGACTATTCCATCAGCTGCAGAGTGTGCATTGCTATACCCCTTTTACACCGGAGCTAAAACCCGGGTAGCTCCTTGGGATAAAAGGGGAGAGGGTTGGATCCGACACAGGAATATTCTGGCTAAATTCCGGGTCTGATCCGGATTGGAACCCTGTTAGGGAAATTGAAGAGGCACATTCAGTGGTTGGATCCCTAATTAGATGTCATCTTTGCTATTGAGTGAGATATCCCAAAGACTGACATCCATAAACTATAGCTATAGACAATTTTGTAATAACTAACATATGAGCCAACACATGATCCAACCCAACAGACACAGGCACCAATAGCTACAGTATGCCAAAAACACAGCCAAAGGGAAGGAAACATTGTATCTATACTAATATAATAAGAACATTGTGTCTGTCTGTTTCTTCCAAGGTGGCGCAAAACTACTAAATTGATTTTCATAAAAACTGCATCACTGCGTAGTGGAAACTCCTATATATAACATGTACTTTGTTTTGTCTCCATATGTCAATTTACAGCTTAGCAATAACAAAATCTACTAACATCATCAATTAAAGAGGAGTGGCACCATGTGTGTGGCTGGTAAGGGGTGGGGGGAGAGGTGCTTTGTGCCTGCGGTCACATGAATAGGATAGGCTACATAGCAGTCTGTGCACAGGACACACAGTGACATTGGTTTGATAGGTGTGGCACCATGTGTGTGGCTGGTAAGGGGTGGGGGGAGAGGTGCTTTAGGCCCAGGGTCACATCACATGAATAAGATAGGCTACATAGTAATCTGTGCACAGGGCACACAGTGACATTGGTGAGATAGGTGTGGCACTATGTGCGGCTGGTGAGGGGTGGTAAGGGGAGGTGCTTTGGGCCTGCGGTCACATGAATAGGATAGGCTATATAGCAGTCTGTGCACAGGGCACACAGTGACATTGGTGAGATAGGTGTGGTACCATGCTCATGGCTGGTAAGGGGAGGTGCTTTGGGCCTGCGGTCACATGAATAGGATAGGTTACATAGCAGTCTGTGCACAGGGCACACAGTGACATTGGTGAGATAGGTGTGGCACCATGTGTGTGGCTGGTAAAGGGTGGGGGGAGAGGTGCTTTGGGCCTGCGGTCACATGAATAGGATAGGCTACATAGCAGTCTGTGCACAGGGCACACAGTGACATTGGTGAGATAGGTGTGGCACCATGTGTGTGGCTGGTAAAGGGTGGGGGGAGAGGTGCTTTGGGCCTGCGGTCACATGAATAGGATATGCTACATAGCAGTCTGTGCACAGGGCACACAGTGACATTGGTGAGATAGGTGTGGCACCATGTGTGTGGCTGGTAAGGGGTGGGGGAGAGGTGCTTTGGGCCCACGGTCACATGAATAGGATAGGTTACATAGCAGTCTGTGCACAGGGCACACAGTGAAACTGGTGAGATAGGTGTTGCTTCATGCTCATGGATGGTTAGGGGTGGAAGGAGAGGGGCTTGAGGCCTGCAATCACATGAATAGGATAGGTTACATAGCAATCTGCATAGGGCACACAGTGATATTGGTGAGATAGGCATGGCTCCATGCTCATGGACGGTAAGCGGTGGGGGGAGAGGGGCTTTGGGCATGCCGTCACATGAATAGCATACGCTACATTGCAGTCTGTGCACAGGGCACAAAGTGACATTGGTGAGATAGGTGTGGCACCATTTATGTGGATGTTAAGGGGTGGGGGGAGAGGAGCTTTGGGCCTGCAGTCACATGAATAGCATATGCTACATAGCAGTCTTTGCACAGGGTACACAGTGTGAATGGTGGATGAAGGCGCTGTTGCCACCAGTCTGTGTAGCGCAGCTGGTCACTTGGGCAACTCCTGCGACATTGCCCGTATACAAAGCAATATAACTATAACACCTAAACTAAAAAAAAATATTAGCAGAAGCAATTTCATTATCATGGGCAAAGCCGTGGGCATCAGCTATTCATTTATTTTTAAAAAACTCAGTCACCTATGGGATATAAAGTACTTCAGAGGGCTTGTCTTTTTTTAATGACTAGATTATCTGACTTTGAATGGAACTTTACAAAATGGAACCCAGAAATGACTTCTCTGGCAGGAACCAAGACATCAACCTCGATAATTGAATCCATGGATAATTATATTGTCTTTATGATTAAATATACATTTGATATATATATATATATATATATATATATATATTGCCTAGGTTTAAATCTTCATGTTATTGAGTTTTATTATATGATGTCTTCCAACACCATCCTGTAGAAATCTTGAAGGCTTAGAACAGATTCCCTGGGTCTAGTTCTTCCCTACGCACTTCACCATGATGTCTGACCAGGAACCCAAACACTCCTTTAGGCATCTCAGACAAATTGCCACACTTCTGTAATGTTTACATTGAAATCCATCAAGTGGAAGTCCCAGAATAGGCTCCTGGGGTCAAAGTTCTGCCCAGCGTACACAAACGGGAGGTCTGACCGGGACCTCAATCCCTTTGTATATCTTCCGAACTGAATTTTTAGCTCAAATCTGTGGAAGTCTCAATACATGCTCCCGGGTTAAAGTTCTGCCAGCATGCACCAATGTGAGGTCCAAACGGGACCTTAACCCCATGTAAAACCTGACCAGAATCCAATTGGACCACCTCATGTTGGTTTAATCCTAATCGGTGCAGGGGTGTCTGAATGCTTACCTAACAAACCAAAAATTTACATATATATATATATATATATATATATATATATATATATATATATATACAGTTAAGTCTCCCATATCCAAGATGCTTGGGACCAGGGGTATTATTTTGGAATATTTGCATATCATAATGAAATATCATGGGAATGGGACCCCCCTATATACACACAGAATACATTTATATATTATATACAATTCGTACACACAGCCTGCAGGTAATTTTAGACGATATTTTCAATAATTTTGTGGCTCAAGCAAAGTTTGTGTACAGAAATGAAATTAATTTATGTTTCGTATACACCTTATACACACAGCCTGGAGGTAATTGTGTTCAATATTTTTAATAATTTGTGCCTTAGACAAAGTTTGTGTACATTGAACCATCAAAAATCAAAGGTTTCATTATCACAGTCATGCCAAAAAAATTCTGTATTTTGGAATATTCCATATTTCGGAATAATTGGATATGGGAGACTCAACCTGTATTTTTATTAGTCACAACAATATTTTAGAAATAAATAAAACCTTTCTGATGAGATAGTGCTGCTTAATCCATATTTAATCACATAAAAAGGGGCACATCATTAATTGTAATGTCACAATAACATATAAAGATTAGCACATATATAAAAAAAAACTTGTAATATTAATGTGGATCCACAATATTTAAACACTCAATAAAAATAATTACATTAAATCATTAATTGAAAAAAGGAAAGTCGTCTGTCCAATTCCTTGGTGACAGTCAGAAAAAATATTCAATGTTTTTTTTCTGATATATATTTATATCAATAAAGCATAGTCCATATATCCAGCATATATTGTATTTTAAATATGGAATGTCCAGTGATGGTTAGTGATAATGATATTAGCAGTCTGTGTTAAGGTCTAAAAACCTTTTTAATCCGGAATACATTTTAGTCAGTACTTAGGTCCATTTAGTAGTGTTAGTAATAAAACTTCATCCTATGAGCTTGGTTAGTACATATTTATATCGTATGTAAGGCTCATTTAAAAGGTCCCCCTTCACATCCGCTTAATATTTATAATAAGTAGCTATGTATTTAAATTCAATTGCTGCATATAAGGCACAGAGGGCCTGATTCAGAGCCGGACGCTCTGAACAGAGCGCTCGCTCTGAATCAGGGCCGGGCTAACAAAAATTGGAGTGGCCTCTTGGACGCTCGCATAGCTGTGGGTTACCCCCCACAGCTTATGCGAGCATCCATGATGATGGTCGCAATGGTCAAGACCATTGCGACCATTGGGCTTGCGATGAGACCCTGCAGTAGGGTCTCGTTGCCGCAAGCCCTGGAGTGATTTGGGCTCTATCAGAGCCAAAATCACTCCCACTGACATCACTAGTGAAGTCAGTGAGGCCGGACCCAGACGGTAGGCGTTCCCATGGGAATGCCTCCGTCTGGCAGCCACTCCCCTGGCACACCCACCAAAGGGGGCGTGCTGTCACTCACCATCGACAGCACGCCACCTTTGGTGTGAGACCCCGAGCGACGGCTTCCCTGTTGCTCGCCGGGTCTCACGCATACGCACAACGGAGCTCCCTCCATCGTGAACATGTGCACTTGGGCACCATCGACCCACTTGCGAGCGTACAGTGCTCGCAAGCAGGTCTGAATGAGACCCTGAGTCCTATCTGTGGCAGACTTGCATTTGCAGGTACCGGTACCTTATTAAAAATTTCTCCTCATGCCGTCAATTCCCCACGGTGGTCAGCGTGTCAGCGTGTATAGCGTTTGAATCCTGAGGCGGGGATCACAAGTAGATGATGCATTTCTCCGCCTTCAATAGTAATCATCGGCTTCCTCAGATAATTACCTGTTCCTCAAGAGCCATTATTTATACTTCCGGCACTTTCAATTAGACATAGTGCCGTGCATGTATACCAAATACTTTTGCATGTCAAGCCTCACTTTCATTGTTATCATTCATCCGTCGGCCATTTCGCTTTTTAGACCAAGCCTCATTCTCATTACTATCCGGACTTCTGGCAGCCATAGGGCTAACTAACCAAGCCTCCTTTTCATTTCTGGTAGTCACAATACCCACAGTATCTTTTCAACATCCTGACCATCTCTATGTTTCTTCTTTTAAAATCAACAGTCCTCATACAAAATCCGCCACCTCATAGGGATATATAACTCCATATGTCTTATATATATATACTGGTACCAATACAAATGTGGATGCAATCGGGATACCAGCTGTCTTAATCCCGACAGCCCACTTCCCGACTGCTTTATCCCGGCAAGGGTTAAATGACAGGCGCCTATATCTAGACACCTGTAATTTTTCCAATGCTGGGAGACAGGCACCTGGCATCCCGATCAAAGGGATGCCGGGCACCATGAGCGGACAGCAGCGGGTGGGAGGATTAGGTTTAGGGCACCCAGGGGAGACTTAGTGTTAGGCACCCCCCCGGGAGGGTTATGGTTAAGCTAGGGGGAGGGAGGTTTAGGCACCCCTGGGGGGGGAATTAGGGTTAGGCACCCCCCCGGTGCACTTACAGGGGGGATTAGGTTTAGGCACTTGGGGGGAGGTTAGTGTTAGGCACCCCTAAGAAGGGTTAGGGTTAGGGGGTTAGGTTAGTTTTTACTTACCTGTAGACGATCGGGATTTCCAGCAATGTTGGGCTTCCACTGCCGGGATCTCTGCTTCTGTCGGCCTTCCGCACCTGGGATTCGAACTGCCAGCCAGAGGGACAGCGGTATTCCATACCAATTCCATACAAATGATATCTATACATCCTAAATTCTACATTCATGGATAGGCAACCATAAGGTGTTCATATCCCTCTATATTTATAGATATTATGTTCTATATATCATACGTTGAAAAATAGAACATATACCCCATATATAAATCGATGTTTATTACAATACACAGAAGATTATATAAACCATATAGCCACGTGATTAATTTCAATTAAAAATTTCCTTCAAGGCATATAAGAGTTTCAACAGAAAACTTTATATGAATATATATTCCCAATTAATTGGGTCCCATAATATTGGAACCCCCACAGTGCTATGGTGATCCCCACAATCCTATACAAATAACTAATCCTAGTCTATATTCTGGGAAGGGATTATTCTTGTAAATTTAAAGGAAAAGGGGGTCCGGTTAACCCCTCTGTACCCCAAAAGATAACCTACTAGATCACAAAAGTTAATAAACATTGTTTAGCTCTATTGTAGTATTCAGACCTAACGGGGATAAGGTCTTAAACAAAAAGATCCAATAAGCTTCCTTCCTACATAGTTTATTGTATCTATCACCCCCTGGGAGTGTTTCTCACCTGTTCAATGGCCTTAAGCTTAATATTACCAATCTGACCCGCTTCACACTTTGAGATATGTCTATATAGTGTATTGTTCCTGATTTTCTTTAGTATATTCCGTTGATGCTCCATATATCTTACATGCAGGAATCTGATCGTCCGGCCCACATACTGCATTCCATATCCACATTCTAATAAATATATAACTAACGTGGATCTGCAGTTTATGAAGCTATTTATCAGGAACTTCTCTGAGGATACAAAAGATTGAAACTCTATACTTTTTTTGTTTGTGTGTTTACAGGTGTTGCATTCCCTTATTCCACACTTTTGGAATGCTTTTGGTCTTTGTTGTAACCAAGAGATATTTCCTTCTTCATTCCTTATTGATCTATTTCTCTTAAAGAGGCTAGGGGCTAATTTTAGCTTTAAGTTATCAGATTTTTAAATATTACATTACTACTCAGTCCTGGTACTTTTTTCAGTAATCCATCTAATTTCAACAAAGGAAAATATTTTTTTATGATCCTTTTAATCTCATATGCATTCACATTATATTGGGTAGTAAATAGCATCGATCTTCCATTAGTCTCCCCCTTCTTTTTCTTTTTTCCAACTTGGTTCTCCCTCAGTAGGTTAGTCATATCAATGCTATTTACTTCTTTTAAGGTTTGATCCAACAGAGATACCAGATAACCTTGATCTAAGAAGGATATATATAGATATTCTGCTTGTCTTGAAAAAGCTTCTGGAGTAGAGCAATTTCTTTTTAGCCTCAAAAGTTGGCCCTTCAGTATATTATTTTTCCAATTTTTATGATTACTCTTATAGTTTAAGTATCTATTCTGATCCACCTCTTTAATGAAGGTTTCTATTATAAACTGGTTGTCCTTGATGGTGATAGTGATATCCAAAAAATTTATAGATGACTGGTGTATTGTGCTAGTGAGTTTGATCCCAAAAAGATTGTGATTCATTTGATCCAAAAAATCATGTATAGACATATTGTCTCCAACTAATTTAAAGAAAAGATCATCGATGTACCTACCACACAGGACCAGTCTTGCCCTGAGACCATGTCCCCACACATGTTGGTCCTCAAACCTACCTATGAAAAGGTTAGCGTAGCTCGGGGCGAATCTGGTCTCCATGGTGGTACCCCTAGCCTGAAGAAAAAAATGTGAATCAAATGTAAAATAATTGTGATTAAGAATACATTTAATTGCTTGTAAAATAAACCTTCTCAAATCATCAGAAAGTGATTCATCTAATAATACGTAGTGTTCCACAGTCCTAATACCTAAATCGTGTTCTATATTTGAATATAAGGATTCAACATCACATGTGATAAGGTGATAACTCCATTTAATATCCCCAATAAGTCTCAAAAAATGTGTAGTGTCTTTAATATGTGATTTTAAACTTTTTACATATTTTTGTAAATGACTATCCACAAATGATGAAATATTTTTTGTCATAGATCCCACACCCGAGATTATAGGTCTCCCTGGTGGGGTAGTGAGAGATTTATGCAACTTTAGCAAATAATACAAAGTCGGTATAACTGGGTGAATAGTGTTCAAAAACAAAAAAGTTTCTCTGGATATCACATCAACCAGCAAAGCATTTTCCAGCATATCTTTCATTTCACTTTGGAATCGTAATGTAGGAATACCATCTAGTTTTTTATAGAAAACCTTATTCTCCAGCTGTCTATAGGCCTCAGTGGAGTAGTCCAGAGTATTCAGAATTATGATTCCTCCCCGCTTATTGGCTTGTTTAATAATTATGTTGGAATCATTACATAATTTTTTCAATGCCAATTTTTCTTTGGCATATAAATTGCTTTTCAGGGTTTTATTATTTGTTTTCTCACACATAACTCTGAACTGTTCCATCATGGCCTCATAGAAACTCTCTACGTATGGACCCCTATATTGAAGGGGGTAGAAATTTAATTTGTATTTATTTTTTGATTCCTCCTCTCTTATATCATATAGATATTCTATTTTGTTTTCCTCTGATGTTTCTGAGGCTAAGGACTCTAGTATATCAACAATCTCCTCATCATTTTTATCTAGGAGGATAGGGGACCCTATCTCTCCCTTTTTATTAAGCATTTTCAGAGCAAAGTACCATTTTCTACTTAGAGCCCTTACATATCTATTTAGATCCATAAATAGGTTGAACAGATTTGGTTTTGATGTGGGTGCAAAATTTAGACCTCTTTCCAGAAGCTTTTTCTCCTCTTCAGTCAATTATTTCGAAGACAAATTGAATATACCTTTCCTATTTAGTTTAGATGTACAATTTTTAATTGGTTTTCTTCTCTTACATCTCTTTCCACTGATTCTTGATCTCTTTGTCTTTTTGTTGGCCAACTTGATTTTGTTTGATTTCTGTTTGGGCGATTTAGATGTCTGTGGCTCTCCCCCAAAAAATCCTTCTCTCTCGGTGACTCCCTATGTTAGGTAAATGACTCTCTCCTTCCTCTTCTCATATTGTCTGTTTGTCTCCATCTAGGTATATATGAATCATGTTGTGTTGTATCATTTTGGTTCAAAATCTCATATCTATTCTCTAATGGAGGTCCATTATCATTATGGTGATCCCTCCTTTGAGCAAAATCACCTCCTCTCCTATTTCATGATTGATACTCCCTATATGGAGAGTTATATTTAATCTGTCTTGGGAGTCAGTACTACTTTTGTACACCTAAAGGATTAAAGCCTGAATGTAGTCTTTTCCTTCCTCTATTAAATGAGTGTATTTCCCCTTTTTCATAATCTGTTTGATCTCTAGTAAATTTTAAAATTTTCCTTGACATTAAGGATCTTTCAAACTCTCCCACCTTTTTATTCACTTTAGTGTCTCTATCTTGAAAGCCAGGTTCGCTTCCAAATCTCTTTAAAAGACCTTGTAATTTTCTATTTCTTGTTGTATTTCTTTTACTTTAATTTCTCTATATCTGATGAGTAACCTCATCAGATTTTTTGAACAATTATCTAGAGTCATATTCCAGTCCTCTGTAAACTGTGTATCCTCTTTAAAGGAGGAAGTTTTGAGGATCCTCAGTCCTCTCGGTATAATTCTCTGGTCTTGATATATTTGTAGTGTTAATTGGTCCCACCAGTGTTTTGTTTCCTCTATGCACATATTCTCTAATTTGTTAAACAATCCATGCATATCATTCTGACCCTCCTTAAATTCTACATGTTGTACTGATACATCTCCTTTCAAATAAAGGTTTCTCCTCTCTAATCTCTCAGTGAAACATTTAAGAGAAGACATCACTGTGTTAGCATAAGGCCTGCTACAACCAAATGGGCAATTTGATAAACCAAATAAACACACAAAAAATTATATGGGGGCTGGTCTGCTTAACACAGATCTTACTGGATCAAGCTGCTGCTCTCTATAGGAGGGTTGCCAACCTCCAATAGAAAATCACAGCAATATTTTAGAAAGAAATAAACTTTTCTGAAGAGATAGCGCTGCTTAATCCATATTTAATCACATAAAAAGGGACACATAATTAATTGTAATGTCACAATAACATATAGAGATTAGCACATATATTAAAAAAACCTTGAAATATTAATGTGGATCCTCAATATTTAAACACTCAATAAAAATAATTAAAGAAAATCATTAATTGAAAAAAGGAAAGTTGTCTGTCCAATTCCTTGGTGACAGTCATAAAAAAAATTCAATGGCTTTATTCTGATATATATATTTATATTAAAAAGCATAATCCATATATCCAGCATATATTGTATTTTAAATTAGGAATGTCCAGTGATGGTTAGTGATAATGATATTAGTAGTCTGTGTTAAGGTCTAAAAACCTTTTTAATCCAGAACAAATTTTAGTCAGTACTTAGGTCCGTTTTGTAGTGTAAGTAATAAAACTTCATCCAATGAGCTTGGTTAGTACATATTTATATTTTATGCAAGACTCATTCCACTGCTGCTGTCTAATACTATGTTTTCTATATTACATATATTGCTGGGAGCACGCTTTCCCTATTGAGGGCCGTCCAAAGATGGCCACAAGCAAGATAAACACATTTAGAAAAACTGTCTCCGACTGTGGACTTCACCAAGATGGGCGCTACCACTAGAGCTGCACTGACCAAATGACACAGTCTTCTCTTTTATATGGTCATATACAAATATCAATTTTATTTTTAATTCATCAGCACTTTATTTATGTATTCCAAACTTTGCCTGTATCTTACTACTGTTTTTATACAGAATCCATCTCACATGTTTACCAAACAGGAAGTGATGTCACAATTACCTAACAAATTGATCTGGGTATAATATAAATATGAGGTCTGTTCCACTCAAACTAGTACACCCTTGATAAAGTCTATATGAGGAAACACGTTGGGCCTTCAAAGACTGCCCCACTCCTGAAAGATAAGCATCCTACTATCTTTTACTTATATTTTTATCTTTTAAAAAAAATAAAAATTAAAGTGACGTTTTTATTTGACTACCAGTGCAAAGTGTCTGATTTTATATATTTATTAGTGCTGCTTTATTATTCTACCTATTTCTAGTCTATGTTTAAAGTGATAATTTCTGTGTTATATTTTCTGCCTGATTTGTTTTTACTAAATAAAACTGATGTTATATTTTTAACACACTGCTCAGTCATGATTTTACAGGCTTGGGACACCAGAGGCCGCTGTCACCCTAATCTTTGCCTTACTATATATATATATATATATATATATATATAATTGCACATGTATCTGGCACTCCATGTCATAGATACTTAGCTGGTTGCCCCCACTTCCTCATAGTATACAAGATCCATATGTGTGGCACTCCAAGCATATAAAGAATCACAGCTCAGTCGTTATCAGGTGATCAATGTTTCAATGCAAAATACAACATTTTCATCAGGACAATAAAACAAACATATCCTACCTTATATAGGCATACAAACACCCAGTGCACATACACGCGGCCAGGCCGCAGCGGGACCACGCACCCGACCGGCAGCGCATCCCTGATGACATCATCACATCATGCTGCCAGTGAACCATCACCATAGTAACAGGATGCCTTAGTAAAAATAGATACATGTGGACATAGCATAAGAATGTAGCAAATAATTGAATACATAATACTTTGTTAGAAACTCCAACATAAAGCATCTATCAGGGATAGGTATAAACTACACACTCCCTGTATCACAGGTATAACAAATACAAATAATAAATGCAACATAATAATATACACTACAAGGTACATAGTAAATAGCACCTAACCTATTATGAACTTAAAGTAATGTAATAATTCTAGCAACCTACATATAGATAAATACACCAATATTACAAAAACACACCAAGAACCAGTTGTTCATTAAGTCTCCTTGGGGCTAACGTACCCAATTGAAATATCCACCGTACCTCACACTGCATAAGATTTTTTGGATCTGTTGCCACCCCTAATAGATGGCGGTATGTAGTCGATCATACAATATTTTGGTGAGGATAATTTTTGTTTTATTTTCCTGAAGAAAATGCTGTATTTTGCAATGAAACATTGATTATTATTATATTTATTAACAGTTTCCTATATAGTGCAGCATATTCCGTTGCATTTTACAATTGGAAACATTTATAGAACAAAACAGGGGAATAACAGACATACATAGAGGTAAGAGGGCCCTGCTTGCAAGCTATGATCACATGATACCGACTGAGCTGTGATTCTTTATATGCTTGGAATGCCACACCATATGGATTATATATATATATATATATATATATATATATATATGACAGTTACACCTTCATATTTCCCAATGGGGACACTAGTATTCATATTGCATATATTTCTAAAAGATCCCGTTCAAAATTATAGCACTCATCATATACAGTGATTAAAATTCAGACTCCTTATATGAGGGACACTGGACCTGATTCAGATTTGAAATAATGTTACTATTAGATTATAACACATCAGAGAGTTAATTTATTGCAACATTCTATAAACGTTGTAACTGTGTCAGTTGTGAAAATTGTTGTAAATTGACATTTTGTTCCCAGCAACTCACAAGATATTAATCCACTATAGTGTGTAATTATCCATGTGACTACAAGTCAGGCCCAATTATCACCAATTATTAAATGCTTCGCTATATGAGCCTGATTCAGCAGCGACCGCACTTGCAAATACGTACGCAGATTGAGCGATTGTTTGCCATTGCATATGCGTATAAGTCGACATGTATGTGCTGCAATCGCATTGCGATCATGTAAACACAGAGGAACCCATCACAGAGTGAGTGACAGGCTGTGAGCATTTGGGGCTGGTGACGGGGGAGTGGTTGGAGAAACGCTGATGTGTCTTTCGATTTGAACTGCGTGTAAAGAGACTTGCAGGTCAGACCTGGTGTAAATGATACATCGGTGGTCAATGTGCGTTGATGGTACCAATGTTTACACAGAAGAACGACAGTGGACGGATATGAGAATGCAGCGGTGGGCATCTTTATGTCGGTAGTGCTTTGGCAAGCATTAGCATATTTCCGCAGCTGCATTCCATGCGAAACTGTAGCTGTGTACGCTGCTAAATCAGGCCTAATGTCCATTAAATGGTTAATTCATGTTACAGGGAAACTCCTTATTTAGTTCACTTGATGTATAGATCAAGTTTCTAATGTGGTTTCTGTGAGAAGTTATTGAATCCCTCTATTATACCTATAATAATTGCTCCCACTATGTGTTATAATAAATACATGATTTGTCTGTGCTGTAACATGATGTATGTAACATGTTGTGGCAATACTATATATTCAGGCTGCTATGCTTGGCAGGGTGGTGAGTAATAATGACGTGACGTGTAGTAGAATTATTGGCACTGAACATCAGGTCTTCAATTCTCAAATTCAGGTTGGGTATGAAATATATACTTGGTTGGACCTCTAATGAAATCTGCTCGGGGCCATCAATATATTTTGGTGATAATGGATTATGCTACCAGGTTCCTGTAAGTTATACCATTACTAGAGATGTGCACCGACCCCCGTGTTCTGATTTTGGATCTGTATCGCCTTAGGTTTTGGATCTGGATTGGTTTGCCCAAACTGCCCTTGCATGTATTGTTCTTTGGTTTTGAATCTGTATTTTTTCTAAAACAAATCATAAAAACAGCTAAAATCATATAATATGGACCTGTTTTTGTTCCTAATGTATTATTAATCTCAATAAAATTTATTTCCACTCGTTTCCAGTCAATTTTGACCACCTTACAGCTCATAATATTGAATTTTTCATCTAGTTAAGGGCCAAAATGTTGCATCCAGCTAGCTGGCTGACTAAGCTTAGCAACAGCAGTGGGCAGCACTAACATGTGGCAGTTCAGCTTCGAACAAGGCACAGAGTGGTATTGCAGTGGTAGACTTCATGGCAGTTTAATAAACTATACAAAGCCCTAGGAATTTCAAAAGCCAAGAATGTTTTCCTTAACTAGGTCAGAGGCCTGGCGGAGTTGGAATGTTTTTGGACTGAGGACAGGGAAAGGACAGAAGGATTGATAGTTTTTAATTTATTTAATTTAATATTTTGATTCTTAAACAAATTATGAAGGAAGATCAATCTAGGAACAAGTTCTTCAGTTCCTAAAAGACATCTTTGATCTGGAGGATGTTTTTTAATTCAGTGTCTCCGACTGCCTTTGCAAAGTCTGATTGGGGGAATGACCTGACTCAAGCTGGCAGTGTCTGAACTAACTTCACATGTGACAAGTTCAAAGGGGTTGAGAACTTTGCACAACATGGAAATTATTCTCCACTGCATTTGACTAAGGTGCATTCCTGCTCCTTTCCCTATGTCATAGGCCATAGTGTAGCCTTGGATGGCCTTTTTCTGCTCCTCCATCAGCTGACGCATATAGAAGGTAAAATTCCACCTAGATACTACCTCTTTCTTCAGCTGATGGCAGGGCAAATTCAACAGTTCTTGCTGGTGCTGCAATCTTCAACATGCAGTTGCTGAATGTCAAAAATGTTCAGAAATCTTTTGTGCCACCGAGAGCACCTCCTGCATGCCCCTGTCATTTTTTCAAAAAATGTTCCACCACTAAATTAATTGTGTGAGTAAAACATTGGAAATGTTTGAATGTGCCCAGATGTAATGCTCACACAATATTGATGGCATTGTCAGAAACCACAAATCCTGAGGAAAGTCCCACCCACCCTTATGTTGTATATTTGAAACAGGACGATATTTTTATCATATATCAATATATTTTGGTGATAATGGATTATGCTACCAGGTTCCTGTAAGTTATACCATTACTAGAGATGTGCACCGACCCCCGTGTTCTGATTTTGGATCTGTATCTCCTTAGGTTTTGGATCTGGCTTGGATTGCCCAAACTGCCCTTGCATGTATTGTTTTTTGGTTTTGAATCTGTATTTTTTCTAAAACAAATCATAAAAACAGCTAAAATCATATAATATGGACCTGTTTTTGTTCCTAAAGTATTATTAACCTCAATGAAATTTATTTCCACTTGTTTCCAGTCAATTTTGACCACCTTACAGCTCATAATATTGAATTTTTCATCTAGTTAAGGGCCAAAATGTTGCATCCAGCTAGCTGGCTGACTAAGCTTAGCAACAGCAGTGGGCAGCACTAACATGTGGCAGTTCAGCTTCGAACAAGGCACAGAGTGGTATTGCAGTGGTAGACTTCATGGCAGTTTAATAAACTATACAAAGCCCTAGGAATTTCAAAAGCCAAGAATGTTTTCCTTAACTAGGTCAGAGGCCTGGCGGAGTTGGAATGTTTTTGGACTGAGGACAGGGAAAGGACAGAAGGATTGATAGTTTTTAATTTATTTAATTTAATATTTTGATTCTTAAAAAAATTATGAAGGAAGATCAATCTAGGAACAAGTTCTTCAGTTCCTAAAAGACATCTTTGATCTGGAGGATGTTTTTTAATTTTTTATACTTCATGATCTAATAAAAAAAATTAGTTGGCCTTGCTTATGGAGGTGCTGCTAGAACATACTTAACAAATGTTTACTTGTTTGTACTCAGGGTTGTTGTTAGGGATAATGGGACCAAGACTTGCTGTTTACATCAGAGGAAAGCAGCCTGTAGTTCTCTGGCTGAACTAGAACTCCCAGCATCTGTGATGTTTGTTGGGCCTACTGGAAGTTATTTGTCAACAGGTGGTTGAAAAATACACCCGAAGGTGTCAAAACATGTCAGGAGGAGTGGCAGTGGAGGTTCACCTGAGTACCTAAGGCTGGTCTATTGTATGTACCTGCAGCAGTGGAATACCCAGGTTCCATCTATCCTGTGTGGCTGTGCATATTATGTGAACGCTGTATATCATCTATCTGGTACGAGGGCTAACCCCCACTTTTTTATATTGTGTAATTTGTTATTAAAAATACTTTTATATAGACCTACTGCACTATATATAGTTTATTTTTTATGTGGGCATCCTTCATGGTAGAAAAGGAGATAGAAACCTTTATAGGTTTACCATACATCTGCTTCAAGTAAGCTTTTACGTAAGCATCCTTCTGTTGATCCCATTCATATATGGGTTAAAGAAACCTTGAAGGGATTTACTTATATTTTTTCTAGGTAACAGTAATGTGAGCATTTTTATCTATATTCTCACATTGCATGTGGTGCAAGTTTTTCCGTCTGACACTTGAGGACATTGGTTTGAAGGGTCTCCTATATGGTTTCTGTTCAGAGATCTCATCTACAAACATTTTTTTTTTAATTATTGCTAATACCATATATCCTGTGTTTTATTTTCATGTACTGATGGGATTCCCACACATATATTGACAAGAAGATTTGGTTATTCCAAAGCATTTGCCCTTCATTGGAAACTATCATATTTGAACAGTCTATTTGAAAAGTGCCGGCGCAAGGATTGTTTATCATATTGTTTTGTTTAAACAGGTGGTGTGCTTCAGGTTACCTCAGCCTGCTTTACGCACTGTATGTACCATGATAATATATTTGCATGTGACAAATATACACAACTGATTTTTGAATTAAAAGTATTTTCACTTTACTGCACACATCCTGGCAGGACGATGCTCTGTGCTGCTGCTGCTGCTCATTTTTACCCACGCCATCAATTTGATGGTTAAGAATTTTCTTTAAAAAAAATGAAAGGGACATACAGGAGATGCTGTCTGTGGCCTTTACAATTTCTGGACAGTCATAAACCATAAAATTAAAAATGTCAGGCAGCAATGCCCCAAACAGCACATAATGAAAAGAAAAGAGGTGCGAGATGGAATTGTCCTTAGGCCCTCCCACCCACCCTTATGTTGTATATATGAAACAGGACATTCACAGTTTAACAAACCAATCACTTCAGCAACAGTTACCACTTGTGGCTGAAATGTTCAGTTTATTTGGACCCCCACAAAAACAAGCTGCCAATGCTCAGTGGACGTTTGCTGGCAATGATCCATACACAGATTGGTTAAACAACATAGGTAAGATCAGATGTCATCATCGTCATCATCAACATCATCCTCATCAGTGTGTACATCCTCTTCTTCATACAATATTAATTTGTGCCCAATGGAATCCACCATAGGCGTCTCTGTAATTTTTTTATGTAATTGCTGGTAAAGGTCTTCCTCGTGGAATTTGTCATTCATTTTGATGAACATCATCTTTTCCACATTTTGGGGAAGCAACCTCCTATGCCGATAACTGACAAGGTTCCCGGCTGTGCTGAAAACTCTTTCACAGTACACACTGGAGGGCGGGCAACTTAAGTACAGCAAAGCCAGTTTGTGTAAGGGACTCCAAAGTGCCTCTTTTTCCTACCAGTAGTGAAAGGGACTGTCTGACATGCCTATTTGGATGCTATCCCTAAAATAGTCATCAACCGTTCTCTGAATGGGACTGTATCAGACAAAGTCACGGTAGACATGTCACTCATTGTAGGCAGTTCTTTCAGACCCAACCAGATGTCATTAGAGTTTGTTGACTAATCTGCATCACCACCAGCAGTGGGTCTCTTAGGAAAATTTATTTTTTTCCTGTCAGCTGTAGAAACTGAAGGAAGAGATGCTGCCATGTCATGTTCCACTTAAGCTGACAATTTATTCACCAACAGCTCTTTGCATCATTTCAGATTTATGTCCATCGGAAAGAAAGACACAAGGTATGACTTAAACCTAGGATCAAGTGTGGTCATCAAAATATATTTATCTGATTTCAAGAGATTGATGACCCTTGGATCCTTGCAAAGCGCATGAAGGGCTTGATCTACAAGTCTGACATACTTAGCAGAATCACTCCATTTCAGCACCTCCTTCAGTGTCTCTGACTGCCTTTGCAAAAGTCTGATTGGGGGAATGACCTGACTCAAGCTGGCAGTGTCTGAACTAACTTCACATGTGACAAGTTCAAAGGGGTTGAGAACTTTGCACAACATGGAAATTATTCTCCACTGCACTTGACTAAGGTGCATTCCCGCTCCTTTCCCTATGTCATAGGCCATAATGTAGCCTTGGATGGCCTTTTTCTGCTCCTCCATCCGCTGACGCATATAGAAGTTAGAATTCCACCTAGATACTACCTCTTGCTTCAGCTGATGGCAGGGCAAATTCAACAGTTCTTGCTGGTGCTGCAATCTTTAACATGCAGTTGCTGAATGTCAAAAATGTTCAGAAATCTTTTGTGCCACCGAGAGCACCTCCTGCATGCCCCTGTCATTTTTTTAAAAAATTATGCACCACCAAATTAATTGTGTGAGTTAAACATTGGAAATGTTTGAATTTGCCCAGATGTAATGCTCACACAATATTGATGGCATTGTCAGAAACCACAAATCCTGAGGAGAGTCCAAGTGGGGTAAGCCATTTTGCAATGATTTCCCTGAGTTTCTCTGAGAGGTTCTCAGTGGTATGCCTCTTAGTGATTCCGGTGATACACAGAGTAGCCTGCCTCTGAATGAGCTGGCATTTTTGAGATGCTGCTGCTGTTTGCAGTGTTGGAAGCAATATACCTATACAGTGGGCTGTCACAGTCATGTAATCTTTAGTTTGGCATGTCCCACTTCTCCATATGTCTGTGGTTAAGTGGACAGCAGGCACAATGGCAATTCGGTGGACATTAATAATGTTTTTTGTAATGTCCTTGTACAGATTGAGAATTGTTATTTGAGAGTAGTTGAATCTAGAAGGGACATGGTAGCAGGGACACAGGACCTTCATTAACTGTCTTAAACCAAGTTCATTAATGGTGGATGCTGGACACACATCTAATACTAGCATAGCTGTTATGGCATCAGTAATCTGCTGTGCAACTGTGTGTCTGCTGTCATACTTGCTCCCCTATGCAAAGGATTGTTTGACAGTCAATTGTTTGGTTAAACTACTACAAGTAGCCTTCTTCCTGGTCCCCTTCTGTGAAGAAGATCCACAGGCATATCACTCAAGGATCCTTCTAAGGAACCATGGATAGGAGTCAGTCACTCTTATGAAATTGGATGCAAGACTACTTCTGAGCATGATTGAAGATGTTGATGATGATGCAGGTGTTGATGGTGGAGATTTCAGGTGCTTGGATCCAGATAGAAGGGAGCAGCTACAGTAGGTGCCAGTGGACTGGTTGTTATTCATTTTTTTTTAGCCAAAGTTTCTGAATTTGAAAAACCCTTCAATTTGACGAATGCGCTGCAAGTGACTTAACAGGGAGGAGGTTCCTAGATGGATAAGGTCCTTACCTTTACTCACTGTTACTTGGCAATGGTTACAAATGGCTTGGCAAAGGATTTGGGTAGAAATAATTCCACACATTAGAAGTGGATTTGTTGGTCCTTTGCCCAGGCATGAGAACAATGGGATTTTTCACAAAATGGGCAACAATTGTTGCCTGATTTACAGTTTTTACACACACATCCTCGGCATCAACATCTTCATCATCATCAACATCCTCATCATCCTTGTTGTTATTGCCAACTACATAAATATCCTCCTGGTGCAATTCTATAGAGGCATCCTCGATTTCTATTTTAGCATGTTGACTTGTGCTGCTCATCCACACATTTGCAAAGGGCACACAAATGGTGGAAGGAGTACAGTATTAGAAAGGTCAGGCTCATGCTTGGCAACCGCAGACACACTTGGACTCTCCTCAGGGATCTGTGACATTTTGGGGGCACACAGTTGGTTCCGTGTCTTACTCATCTTAACAATTTACATTTTTGTTATACCACTACTATTAGCAGAGGGGCTTAAATCATCACAACTAGATCCACCAGTTATAAATAAAGGCCAAGGTCTTATCCTTTCCTTGTCACTTCATGTAGTGAATGGAATATTACCAATTTTTTGTTTCTCTAAAGTTACGATACCTCAGCTTTAGATTTTTTTTTTCTTTAACAGGGTAAAAGTTGATTTTACATGGCTTGACTTAAGGCCTGAGTCATCGGCCTTCATAGATGACGTTGAGGCCTTGCATCGTCATCATGACTGCTGCCGGCATCTAGAAGACTGATATGTGGTTCCTACTCTCCTGTCATGTGACTGTCCCCCATACTCACTTGATAAATGACACAGGTAGCACCCATGTGCAGCAATGTTGTTGATAAGTGCGGCTAAAGTGCACATAAACACAGAAAAAACAACACTTTTATACATTTTTTTTGTTTTTTATTACACTAGAGGGGAGAGCACCCCTGAACGAGGCAGCAGCTTCTTGATAAATGACACAGGCAGCACAGGTGCA
Source organism: Taudactylus pleione (assembly GCA_031769625.1). Lineage (NCBI taxonomy): Eukaryota > Metazoa > Chordata > Amphibia > Anura > Myobatrachidae > Taudactylus > Taudactylus pleione. Next base: position 569,415 of record JAUIMM010000362.1, on the reverse strand, counting down.
GCTTTGTTGTTGATAAGTGTGGCTAATGCACACACACACACACATAAAAAATCTTTTATTAATTTTTGGGGTTTTTTTACAATGGAGGGAGAGCACCCCTGAACAAAGCAGCAGCCCCTTGAGCAATGACAAAGACAGCACACTTGGTGCAGCTTTGTGGTTGATAAATGTGGCTAATGCGCACACACACACAGGAAAAAAAACACTTTATTTTTATTTTTTTCACACTGGGGGTGAAGAGCATTCCTGATGGACACAGCACCCCCTGGACAACACAGCAGCACCCCTTTTTGGATTGCAGTGCCACTGAAGCCCCCCTCTTCTGTCTGCAGCACAGCTCCTATAGACAACAACACAGCCCTTATGGACAACAGCACAGCACAGCCCCTATGAACAGCACAGCCAGCCCCTATGGACAACAGCCAGCCCCTACAGACAACAGCCTGCCCCTTTAGATAACTGCAGCCATCCCCTATGACAACAGCAGCCAGCCCCTATGCACAGCAACAGCACAGCCACTATGGACAACAAAATCACAGCCCCTCCCTAGCTTCCTCTTCACTATCCACAGCTGGAATGAAAATGGCAGCAAGCGCGGGAACCTTTAAAGGATCCAAAATCCTGCAAGAATCTGACAGTGGATTCGGATTTGCCTAGCTTTGAGATCTGAGTCAAGCGGGAAAACCCAAGCCGGACTCGTATATCGCCTCGGATCTTCAAATTTGGGTGGGATCAGTTCTCTGAGAACCAAACCCGCTCATCTCTGACCATTACACAATATGTAAAAAAGGACCATTGCTAGAGAATTAGTCCATGTCTTTAGCAGATTGTGAATACCTAAGGAAATCCTGAGTGACCAAGGTAAACCATTTATGTAAAAAATCAGGAGTTATGCTGCCTGTTTAAAATTACTCAGTTAATAACCTCTGTGTATCATGTTAAAGAAATTGGTGGATAAAGATGGAAGAGATTGGGATTACTTATCACCTTATTTATTGCTGGCCATAAGAGAGGTTCCCCAATCCTCCACAAGACTTTCACCTTTTGATTTGTTGTACGGAAGACACCCAAGGGGATTACTGGACATCACCAAATAGACATGGGAGGGGCAGTCCAGTCTGTATAAAACTGTTATTGAGCATATTTCTCAAATGCAGAAAATAATTGCTGCAGTGGTGTCAATAGTGAGAGGTCTTGGATCATTCCCAACAGGCACAGCAGCTGGTGTACAATAATAATACGGAGTTGTGCATATTTGCTCCTGGGGACAGAGTGCTTTTTTTGGTTCCCACAGTAGAAAGTAAACTTCTGGCAAGGACCCTTTGGAATCCTACAAAAAGTTGGGGAGGTTAATTATAAAAAAAAGTCTACCAGCCTGGGAAAAGAAAGCCAGAACAGATCTACTTTGGAAGGATATAGCAGCAATTTCAGCCATCCCAGTCCCCCCCTGTAAACCCAGGGTATTTAGTTACCAAAGTAACAATAGCTAAAACCCTATCAACTCTTCAACAGCAGGAGGCTAAAGAATTTTTATAAAAAATAGGGTTTCGTTTTTACACATACCGGGTAAAACCACAGTCATTAAACATGACATAATAACTGAACCAGGAGTTAAGATTAACCTAAAGCCAAATAGATTCCCAGAAGCCCAACTGGAATCACTTTCCAAAGAAATTAAATAAATGTTGAAGTTGGGTGTAATTGAAGAATCACATAGTGAGTGGTCAAGTCCCCACTGTGCTTATTCCAAAGCCTGATGGGAGTTTGAACTTCTGCAATGTTATTTGTAAGTTGAATAATGTGTCAAAGTTTGGTGCCTATCCAATGCTTAGGGTGGATGAGCTAACTGAAGATTAGGAAAAGCAAGGGTATTGGCAAGTGCCATTAATTGAGAATTCCAAAGAAAAGACAGCATTTTCTGCACCAGATGGATTGTTCCAATACAATATGTTGCCATTTGGCATACATGGGGCACCTGCTAACTTTCAGAGAATGATGTATAAAATTCTAAGGTGCGAGAGATAGTAAGTTGCTGCTTATCTAGATTATGTAATTTTCTATAGTCCTGACTGGAAGTCTCAATTACCCAGAGTACAAGCAGTGTTGGACTCCATCTGTAAGGCAGAATTGACAGCCAACCCCAAAAAATGTTGCCCAGGGATAGAAGAAGTAAAGTATCTTGGATACACAATTGGCAGAGGTTTGATAAAGCCCCAACTGAATAGCATTGTGGCAATACAAAATTGGCCACAACCCTTAAAAAATAAGCAGGTGAGAGCATTCTTGGGAATCACGGGGTATTATAGGAGGTTTATACCCAATTTCGCCACCATTGCAGTCCCACTGACAGACCTTACTAAAGGCAAACAGAAATTTATGGCTGAATGTCCTAAAGCAGAAAAGGCTTTTCAGGAGTTAAAGGTAGCATTGTGTGCCCAGTAGATGTAAGGGAAAGGGAAGAGAAAAGGAGGGATAAGGATCACCGCACACGCAAGAATACCACTATGATATTTGAAAAAGTGACATATAGAAGTGATGGAGTATGCTATCTCCACATATTTACTATCCTCAACAAGATAGTATGTGTTGGGTGGAATTGTGATGGTGCTGCTCAGAGTAATCAGCAATGGTTACAGAGAAAAAAAAGTAAATAAAGACAAACAAAATACTCTATTTGGAGCACTCTATACGGTATTTACATAAAATATAACCTTTATTATTTCAAACACTTTATGTTAAAATCAACTTAGAAGACAAACACTGGAAAAAAGAGGTTGAGGTGTGAATGATACACAAAAAGGCATATGAGGGGGCATCCCTCTTGGGGCGGCGAAATATGTTAGACAGTATAACAAAACATGTATATAATCACATACAGAGAAATACAAAAATTACATAGACAATAAATAAAAAACACCCAGGTCCCAGATGTCACAATCCTCATAGTTACCTAGCAGTGAAGCCATTAAGAGATGCTGTTGTATTGAATTAACTTACTTATCTTATGATGAAATCTTGTAGTGACAGACTAATTCAAAATGTTACTCTCTGGGTAGGTCAATTGCACCAATGTTTTACCATTTCGTATGGAAGGATGAAAGATTAGGATGTAAGAGACCAGTTCTGTCACTGAGTTCTGCTGCTTCCCAGCTTAACCATGGCAGTGGGTGGGGAGTGAGAGACCCGTGCTCCACCGTAACCCCAGGAAACAACAGTCAATATTAAATCCCTATTACATGCATTCATTTCTACTCCTTAATGTCTTGCTCACGTGCATAGGATAATCAGTGAGGAAATTACTTGGTTGTAGGCAGGAGATGGTAGGAGCATAAAGAAAAGTTACCTCATAGATCAGGAACACTATTCAAGTTAAACGATATTAACATGCAAAATCCCCTTCAATTTTTTATTCTTGATTAGTAAAACATTCATAGCTCATAAAGTACTAGTGCTCATGGAAAATCATAGCAGCAAAACATGGCATATAGTGCAAGAGTTGAAAAAAGCAGCATAAATACAGTAGTTCATCCCTCTAGGAAAAATATTAAGGAACATATGCTATAATCATGCTAGTGATAAATCATAATAACGAGAATCTGGACAATCGTTATAACATGGACAGCAAAGCTAAGTGGATATGCATGTGAAAATAATCACAAAGAAACCAAAATGACAGAAAAGTTCATAGTTAAAAGTGCAACTTTCCCGCCTCCCAACTCTGTCCCTCTCTCCTGTCTCCTCTGGAAATCCAGCTCTGTCTATAATCAACTGGTCCCCATCCATGACAGCTTCATCTCCAACTCCTTGAATCTCCTAGCCATCACCAATTCGTGTATTTTCCCATCTGACACCACTACTCCTGCAGCTATCTCCTTTCTTTCAAACTCTTCTGGCATGAAGGTCGCCACAGTCTTGGTGTTGGGGTAATTCTGTCATCTGGTCACTCCCACCAACTCACCTTCTAAACTCTCCATTTTATTCTTTCCATTCAATGCTCATGATATTTGCCTCTTCCAACTGCTTAAATAGCTGCCCTTTTTCCTCCCCCTTGACTTAGCTCAAAATTTCCTGATGACTTTGCTTCTTGGCTCCTAATCTTCAAATGGGCTATCAAGACCCCTTTCTTCCTCAAAGCTTTCCAGCGCTCATCCTAACCCACTACTCCATGTTCCTTCCTCACAATCCATCCCATCTGTGTCACCCCTGTTTTTCTGTCTCCTCACCTTTAGAATGTAAGCTCTCACGAGCAGGGCCCTCTTCACTCACATGCTTCTTTTACTTACTTATACTTTCATTTACAACACTTGATTGCTGACACCATGCTGCTTGTGTTATGCAGCAATTTTTATAAATCATATATTAGTCCCGCATTGTTTGTACTGTTAATAACTGTATTTCTTGTGTGCTCATTTGTTTATGTACAGTACTTTGTAAGGCACTGCAGAACCCTTGTGGTGCAATATAAATAAAGGATAATAATAATAATAATAATAATAATAATAATAATAATAATAATAATAATAATAATAATAATAATAATAATAATGTCAGAGAGTCTTTTCTATCTAGATGAAAAAATGAAATGCAGAGTGACCTAAATTAATGGTTGGATACATATATTTCTGCTAGTGCAGATCAAAGCAAAGCATTTTGGATTTATATTGAAATAGCTAGTTTGTAAGCAGAGATGGCAGCATGTCTGTAATGACTGTGCCTGTATAAACATATGAATACAGTCTAAGCATGCAGAAAACCATGTTATATAAAGGTGTACATATAGAACCTGGGTGAAGGGATGTTCTACACTGCACACATTTGGGGCACCATGGGGACCAATGCATAATTTGCCTGCGTGGCTTGATCATGGAGAATCAGCTGTGGAGTTCCCTGCTTCCATTGGTCTATCTAGATTTATTTATTTATTATCAGTTATTTATATAGCGCACACATATTATGCAGCTCTTTACAGAGACTATTTGGTCGTTCACATCAGTCCCTGTCCCAATGGAGCTTACACTCTATGTTCGTTATCACTAGGGTTAATTTGCGTTGGCAGCCAATTAACCTACCAGTATATTTTTAGAGCATGGGAGGAAACTGGAGCACCCAGAGGAAACCCACGCAAGCACAGGGAGAATATTCTTACTCCGCACAGGTAGGGCCATGGTGGGAATCGAACCCATGAACCTCAGTGCTGTGAGGTAGTAATGCTAACCATTACACCATCTGTGCTGCCCAATGGGCCAATCAGGAAGCTATGTTGTTTGACTGACATCGGAATCAGCCATTAGTACCATTAGTAACTTGCTCTGGAAGGAGCATTTTGAGTCCCAATCAAGTAGTGGGGGCGGGGCCAAACACAATGATTGTTCAGATGAGAGAGCTGATAGTATTGTAGTCTGATGCTGGGGGTTGGGATAATTTTGAGTGACATTGTAAACAGCCAATAGCGCATTGTTATACACTGAGATGGCATATTGATATAGTAAGAGGATTGAAACTCAGAATAGTAGCTCATCAGCATTCTGATTAAATATAGTCTGGAGGCTGTAAATGCTGGCAGTTGTGTAAACAGATGCAGGTAATATGAGGGTAGTGACAGTGTTTGTCATCAGTATGAAGCTCAGTAAAGAGCTAATGAGTTGTCAATAAAGTAAGGCAGTGGGGTTCTAATAACGGAGCTTCATCCAAATAAAATTGAGGGTTTATATAGATTGACAAGTGTCCAAATGAGGCTAATGGGCAAGCATGATACTTAGAGATAATCAATGTTATTAATGAAAGGCTGGTCAGAGCTGTATTATCAGATGGCAATATCCAAATGATATCATATTATTAATCAGTAATGCCAGCTCTGGAAATAAAAGGAAATCAATTCTATTTGTGCTGTTGATTAGTGGATTGTGGGGGTATGAATTATATCAAATGGACATAATTATTAATATAAAGTTAATATAAAGTTATTTTGTGTAAGTGAAAGTGCTAGTGGTGATGTGTATAATATACTGAATAAAAATATTTATATATAATACATGAAAAGTGACAAATAATATATGTTTATAATGGCAAATAAAAGGGAATTAATGGTATAAATGGAGAGATGGAATGCTAGAATTGACTCACCATAAATGATTGGTTCCTATGTTGAATATTGACAAATCAAAAATGGAAAATTAAAGGAAAATTTAGACCATAGGTATTTGATTATGTAGATAGTGAAAGAGATTAGGTGGACAATAAGAAATATAGAGATAAAAATGATAATAACAGGGTATAAAATTGATAAGGCCTTTAATATTAAAAGAAAATGAATGAGCTTAGGAAAACAAAGCTGTAAATATTAATCTGAATAATAAAAAAATATTATTCTAAAATCTTTTATTATTTGTGTAAATTAATAAATATTATATGTATTTTGAGAATCAATATATATGTATAAAGACAGCTCTTGTCACAAAAAATGTAGAGTTAAAGATGGAGATAGTCTAGGCTTTATTCCCATAGTGGAATTTAACAAGATCTCTAAATCAGAAATGGGCTATAACTGTTATATTCATTGAGGCCCTCCTCTAATGCCCATGTTGAATCTGTCTAAGCCAAAGGCATTTAGGCTTTTAGGTTCCCCATTATGTTTCAGAGTAAAATGTCTGGCCACTGATGAGATTTTCTTCATTTTTGCCATGTCTTTCCTGGCATTTCTAATATTACTTAGATGCTCTAAGATGTGTACCTCTAGGGTTCTGGTGGTCATGCCTAAGTATCCATGTCCACAGTCACACAGTAAGCAGTAGATTACCCCAATAGCTTTTCAGTTCATAAATTTGCATATCATAATGGTATTGCCAAATTTATCTTTAACTTTGTTGCTTTTGACAATGTGGGTGCAAGCCTTGCATTCACCACATGGGTGCATCCCGGTAAGTTTAGGGATTCTCTTACTAGTGAATTCAAAGTGACTGTGGATCAGATGGTCCTTTAGGTTTTTGCTCTTCTCCAGCTCAAGGAGACCTGTGTTTCAAGATGCTTCTTGAGATCTGGGTCTGAGAAAATAAATGGCCAGTGTTTTTGTAAGATACTTTTTAGTTCTCAACATTCTTTGAAATAATCTCCTACAAATCTAATATAATCAGTTTCATTGGAAATCTTTCTAGAAGGAAAGATGAGATTATCTCTTTTTGCTTGCCTTGCAGCATATTTTGCCTTCTTAATCAGTCAAAGAAACACCTTTAGGGAGGTTGCAAAATTGTTGGTGGAAAGTGGCAGCTTGTCTGATTTAATAGGCTGTTGATGGCAGGATTCTTTTTTATATAGATATGTGGTTATCTCCCCATTGATATTTCTCATTATTTTTAAAGGTGATACACTTGTTGCTCATTTCCCAGGTGAACGTTAGATTTAGGTTGTTACTGTTTACAGATTACATGAAGTCTAGGATTTCTTGTATGTTCCCATTCCAGACTGCAGGAATATTGTCTATATATCGTAGACATTGTTCAATGTGTTTGGTATGAATAATGTTGTTTTCTGCAAAGACCACTTCCCTCTCTCACCAACCCAAAAACAGTTTGGTGTATGTCAGGGCACATATTGAGCCCATTGCTGTGTCCCTTATCTGTAAATAGAACTTGTTGTGAAAGGTAAAATAATTCCTATGTAATATAAAATGCAATACTTCTATTAGAATAGTGGAAAATTCTCCATCCTCTTTCATGGTCAGAAAGTAATGTACAGCTTGTATCCCATCTTGTATGATTGATGTGTATAGAGATTCTACATCAATCAAAATTAGAAAGTGATGTTCTTCCATTTTGGTATCCCTTAATTTTTGAAGGACATCAGTTGTGTTTTTCAGATAGGAAGTTAAGGTGAGTACAAACTGTCTCAGATTAGTGTCCACAAAGCTACTTGCCTGTTCAGTTAGGCTATTGATCCCTGAGACCATTTGTCTACCCGGAGGATTCTTATTATCTTTCTACATGTTTGGGAGCACATAAAATGTAGGTACTTTCAGGGTTTTGAGTTTCAAGAATTCAACTTCTTGTTGTGTTATAGCTCCTCTTTTAAATTGGTCATTGATAAGTCTGTTATGCACTAACAGAAAATTTTCTGTTGGATTGAAAATCAAGGATTGATATCAGGAAGTGTCCTGTAGTTGTCTCATGACTTCCTTCATATACAACTTCTTGGGCCATAGCTAACGATACTGAAATAGAACCACTACATACCCCTGTCTATACCTTCTAATATCCTACCTATAAACCTCTAAGGATGACGCTAATTTGCGTACACAGTTATACAGTAAATAAAGACTCCAGACCTAGAACATGTGGTTCCTAAGTACAAAGTATTATTCAAGTAAAAGTACAGCAGTTACACACTATGATCCTTATATAATCTAAGCACAAAGAGATTATACAGACCCAAGTACAATTATACATACCCAGCACTCTCTGGTCCAGATGTTAGACATCAGCAAGAAACCCCTCGTCAATCAGCATTCAGCACAAAGACTAAGACCCAGTGTTGGAGCACACATATTTATACCCCCAGAAATAGACAACACAATAGAGAAGTTTGTTGCTGATGCCATTGGTCCTCAAGGGGGATACATCTGTTACAGAGCATTTAACAGGCTGATTCAAATAGACACAACCCAGCCTCCAACAACTGAGGGTGTCTGGTTTCCCGCCTCATGCAACATCCTAACAGTTGTTCATATAATATACATTTTGTTGCTTGAAGTCTCTGCAGTCCATAAGTTGAGAATGCATGATGCGATCTCCACACCGATAATACCGGAATTCTGTTGAAGAGTACGCATCAGTACAATACTAAACACGGCTTACTTATCATGTATAAAACCTTAATTACCAAATAATCTTTATTTCACAGCATTTATGCTAACTGAACAAACTTAAATCTTATACCTTAAAGCTTATTAAACCTTTTATGTGAATATGTAATGTATAAGTATATGGGGTGTTATGTAAAGATGCTAGTTAACTTGGGGCAGATGCGTGCGTATGAAGCTAATAAACAGCGTTTTCATAGAGGATCTTATGCATTCACTAATATGCGAATAGTTACCAGCGCAATTGTGCATATTAATGTGTGTATTAGAAATGGTGCACTTGAATCTCACTTAAACTAAGTGAACACCTAGCAGTGTGGAATGCTGAGCCTTATAGTTCCACATGCCCCCCTCTCTCAGTAGCCCCACCCTTCCCAGGCTCAAAAGTAAAGTCCTTTGTTCTCCCAGGTTCTTGTGTAAATGCAAATTAGCACAGCTACAACACCCAAACCTCAGATAACACTCATGGCTTTTAAGGTCTTTTATTACAGGAAGCCTGCTAATGTAAGGTGATTCAAGCAGGGCCACCTGGAGTGAGAGCAGGCATTATGTCCAGGAAGCTTGTCTACACAAGCTAGTTTTCACGTGGCCATTTGCTCTGTTCAGCTAATGCAATCCAATTTTGACATACTGTAAAGCCATTTCTGAAATATATCCTTTACGGGAATTATAATAATATACACTTTATCCAGAGCACCCAAACTACGTAAAGTCATGAAATGGACTTTTGGTGAATCGCCGTAACTTATGGTGATCGTCACAGATGCAATCGCATGATGCTAATAGTAATATCGCCACATGTACTAAAGTGTGAGTTTATTTAAAATGGCGCTTAGGTGTCCATTCGCAAAATGGCGTCTTGCGATCTCATTTCCAAGATGGCGTCTTGCGGCCAGTCACAAGATGGTGTCGCTGCTATTCAATTTTAAACTGATCTTGTTTCAGCCAATAATCCAGCTTAGACATAGCACTGTATTCCCTCCCTTATCGTAGGGTTTTATAATGATATGGTCCCACTTCTAGATTTCTTTAAGTGCTGTTCTCTCTTCTCTAGTTTTTTTGTGTTTAGAATGGAGTTCTTTATTGTGTTTTTCCTAGAATAGATCTAAATCCTTAGAAATCATGCCCAAAAAGATCAGGACTACTGGTAAAATGTTATCCTGAGGAAAAAAGGTTTATTTTTTCTTGCTTGTGGGCCTTTGAGAGTCTGGAGTGAAATTTGTATCTGTATCAGAATCTACTAGAAGTTCCTCTAGAAAATTGAGGGCTGGAAGGTCTTGTTCTGAGTCCAATCTAGTAAAGTGGGGAATATCCTTTGTCAAAGGAATATTTTCTTCCTCTCTTGATTTGTCGTGAATGGAGAAGAACTTCTAAAAGAGTAACTCCCTATAATAGGGATTTGATATTGACTGTTGTTTCCTGGGGTTATTGTGAAAAATGAGTCTCTCACTCCCCACCCACTGCCTTGTGTATGATGGGAAGCAGCAGAACTCAGAGACAAAATAAATCTCTTATACCCTAATCTTTCATCCCTCTATGCTAAATAATAAAACGTTGGTGCAATTGACCTACCCAGAGGGCAATATTTTGAATTATTCTGTCACTAGAAGATTTCATCATTAGATACATAAGTTTAAAAACATACAACTGCATCTCTTAATGATTTCACTGCTAGGTGATTATGAGGATTGTGATATCTGGATCCTGGGTGTATTTTATTTATTGTCTATGTAATTTTTGTATTTCTCTGTATGTGATTATATACATGTTTTGTTATACTGTCTAACATATTTTGCTGCCCCAAGAGAGATGCCCCCTCATATCCCTTTTTGTGTATCATTCACACCTCACCCCCTTTTTTCCAGTGTTTGTCTCGTAAGTCTATTTTTATAATTAAGTAACAAAGGTTATATTTTATGTACTGTAAATACTGTATATTTTATTGCAATAAGAGTGCTCTAAAATAGAGTATTTTGTGGGTCTTTTTTACCTTATTTTTCCTCTGTAAGCATTGTGTACCCAACCAGTTCTTATGACACCTGACTTTAACAGGGAATTTACTGTGGAAACTGATGCATCAGATGTAGTGATAGGAGCAGTCCTGTCCCAGAACATAGAGGGTGAAGAACATTCTATGATTTACTTAAGCAGAAAGTTAAATGTACATGAGATAATCTATGCTACTGTTGAGAAAGAAGAATTGGCAATAAAGTGGGCATTAGACACTTTTAGATTCTACTTGCTGTGAAGGAAATTCAGGTTGATCACTGATCATGCCCCTTTGAAATAGATGTCTAAGAATAAGGACAGCAATGGGAGAATAACGAGGTGGATCTTGGCATTGCAATACTTTTGAGTAGAGCACAGGCCTGGAAGCCAGCTGGCAAATGTAAATGCTTTGTCTTGTGTCTTTTTATTTGTGGGCTACAATTGTTCCACCCCACAGGATGAAGCAAAGGGGGCTATATGTAATAGAAGAACTGGTAAAGTAATAGATGGCATATATGTTTATCCAAGGTTTCTGAACTATATATTTTTAACCCCAAGAAAATATATGTGTCTGCTTGATCAGATCTAAGTAAAAGCCAGATAATGGGTCCTGGGGGTGTGGATGTGAAAGAGAAGGGAGGCTCCATCTACAAGGTTGTTTCAGGTGTTGAGGCCTTCAGCCTGAGAGTATGCTAATTAGTGACTGTAGCTGTGAGAGGCTAATGAAGGCTTTGTCAGGGTTTGGCTCAGTGTCTCATACCTGGGGAGAGCAGGAAGGCTAGTTCAGAGACATTGTGATGTACTACTTGTAAATACTGTGTATATGCCTATGTTTGTGGTGAGGGCAGTAGCCCTACCACTTTGAGAGAGGGAATTTATTGTTTAGTTAGTGCCCAGATGGGCTAGGATTTATTTTTATGTTTTTCATTTTATACTGCACAATACTAGCTGCAGCTAGCTTTCCCATTAACCCAGGACAGTTTTTTTGTTTCCTGCAGTGTTTTCTTAAACTTCAGATTTTCATGTTGGAGGCCAAAACCAATGACAATATTGATCAAACTTGAACTCACCAACAAAATCTATGTCAATTATAATCCCCCCTTACTGTCATCATGTATGTTGTGTGTTACTTGTTCCCCATTTCATTTATTCCTATACAATATGTCATCTATTACATGTACTCAGTCTATATTATCAAAATTAAAATCAATTCTCTGTATCCATTATGTTTCTCACACAACTGTCTGCGATCACAATCAATTGGAAGATCCCTTTCCAGGGTCAGGTCTCATTCTAATCTAAAGGTGGATAACAATCCACTAATACTACTATTACAAAAACCTCATCTGTAAGTGATGGCGTGCACCTCTCTGTCCTTACAACATGGTTGATGTTAATGGAAAACAAAACATGGAACATGTAAATGTTGGAGGGAACTAAATACCACTGAGATTTGCATCAACCCTCTGTGATTGATAATCATCATTTCCTGCACAAACCACTTGTAAAATGATTGGAAATCACCTGAGGATAAGCATTATGAGTCCTCTTCATTATATAAATGTATTATTATGTATCACTGCTGGCTTATCAGGAATAATATTCAACTCATGGATTGTAAATGTGAATATTAAGGACTGGAGAAGAGGTATCAGACTGAGCCTGTGTGATCGGATACTCAGTTTTATTGGTCTAGTGAATGTATTAATGCAAACTGTGTGGAGTGTGAACATGTTGCTCAGTCAGGTACTTTGTAAGGAAATATATGAACAAATGCAACTAATTTTGGACTTTTTGCTGATTTTTCTTACTTCCTATAACATGTGGCTCACCGCCTGGCTCTCCACATACTACTGCCTGAGGATTGTTAATTTCAAAAGAGGAATCTTCTCGGTGATGAAGATGAGGATATCTGGTCTTCTGCCAAAGTTTCTGGTGGCATCAGCTATCTATTGCTTCTTCTTGGCTTTTCCATCGCTCTTTAAAATTTCTGTTGAAAACTTTCACGTAGTAATAGGACACACTACATATAATTCTACTGTTGTTTCTGGCAGCATCATAGATAGATTCACCTATCTCATTACAGCTGCTGGTGGAACTATATTACCACTCATATTGACTCTGATCCCCATAGGACTGACTCTGGTCTCACTGTGGAGACACACAACTAGGATGCACATGATTGACTCAGACTCCTGTCGCCCTCGGACACAGGCCCATGTTGCCGCGGCCAGAACAATGGTTCTCCTGGTCTCCATACATACAACATTTCATGCATCCTCCATCTCTCTTATGTTGAGAATATACAATGTCATAAGGATTCCCCTATACTTTTGTTGGTATTTTGTGTTATTTTACACCACAATTCAATCCCTTGTCATTATAACAGGTAATACAAAACTGTGGAAAGCCACTAAAGGGATCCTAAGCCACAGCAGTGTCATGTGTAATGTGGCCCCAAGAATACAAGATAGTTAGTATAACATTTATTTGTAATTGTGAAACATTGTTTGGCCTGCAGGAGCTGGTGTTCTGTTAATAAAAAGTATATACCTATAAAACGATACTGTATGCTCATTGGGACAGCTCTACTTCTTATTTCCTTACTGTAGTTCAAGACACTCTCATTGTTCCATTTTTGTTTTTGTTTTTTTATTTCTGAGTCGCACTGAAGGGGCTTTTGCACTTTAGCCCTATGAAAAGCATCAGAAGTTTAGAGAGTGAACTAAATAATCAATTCCCATGGATCAGCTTTTTTATTTTGTATTTGTGTATTATTAATTATTAAACCAACAATATTAGGTGCAGGCAGAGAGACAGAACCTCCGGCTGTGTTGGCAGAGAGAAGGGGGAGAGAAGGAATTAGAAACCTCATATAAATAATTACAATTTCATAGATGTAAAAAACAGTAAACACTGTGTGATCCTCAACTACTCTAAATGTAATAATATTACAATGCATATGAGTGCACTTATAAAAGTAGCGAGAAAGACAAATACAGTCACATTACTGCTGCTCTTGTTGATGGATCTTTGTTGTTCAAAACACCTCTGACTGGATCGGCTCTGTACATTGTAATTTTTGCCTTCATACTACAGAATATTGTTTGTATTGCCTTTTTCCATAGCATCACATCTATCCACTGTTATCATTCTTTAAAATAACTAATTCCTTCTCCCACTATTCACATACCTCCCTTTATATTTCACTTATGGAGCTGATGGAGCTGTGCTCATACATTAGCAGCACTGTTCTTTTACCTGTATTTTTGAACATTTAAAAACTTTTATCCACACTGTCTCCACATCACACTGTCTCTATATCACACTGTCCCTACATCACACAGCCTCCACATCACACAGCCTCCACATCACACAGCCTCTACATCACACAGCCTCCACATCACACAGCCTCCACATCACACAGCCTCCACATCACACTGTCTCTACATCACACAACCTCCACATCACACTGTCTCTACATCACACAGCCTCCACATCACACAGCCTCCACATCACACTGTCTCTACATCACACAGCCTCCACATCACACAGCCTCCACATCACACAGCCTCCACATCACACAACCTCCACATCACACAGCCTCCACATCACACGCTCTCTACATCACACAGCCTCCACATCACACAGCCTCCACATCTCACTGTCCCTACATCAACATCACATAGCCTCCACATCACACAGCCTCCACTCCAGTGTTCATCTCGCTTATTACCTCATCCACAGCATGAACACCCTTTCTTCAGACACCCTTCATATTCAATATCCACATAATCTTCTACTTTATCCAGCCCTATCCTCCCCCTCTTGTCTTCTCCACTTGCTGTTCCCCCTTTTTCCTCTCATCAGTCTGCTTTCCAACCCTCTGCTTCTTTCCCCCACCTTTCCTGTTCCTCCACTCTCATCCACCTCCCTCCCTCCATGGCCTTGTCACCCCACCACTAAGCCCCATTCCCTCCTGGTTCCCTCCTGGTTCTGTCTGTCACCTCCCTTCCTCCATGGCATTGTTACACCACCACTAAGCCCCATTCCCTCCTGGTTCTGCCTGTAATCTCCAGGGCTGCCAAGAGAAATTCTGGATACAGCAACATCCTGTGGGACCACAGCATGCTGGGCATGACTGCACCCACTTGTGGGTTGATCTAGCATGTGAGATGCACCCACTCACAGGAGCATGGCATAGCACCCTGCAGCTGGGACTAAAGTATTCACTACTTTATCAGGATGGCAGGAGCTGCATTTTTAGCAGGATGTATTTAGAAGCTAAAATGCAACACACAAAAATAAAAGTTCTACAACTTTATTTTCTACAGCTCTCAAGTAAATAACACATAAATAAAATCTATTTTCTGTCATAGAGATAGATGTATGAAGGACTTAATTTTGACATAACATCAGGTCATCTTATACACACACATTCCGCAGCTCATATCCTAACCCACTGCTCCATGCTCCTTCCTCACTATCTACCCCATCTGTGTCACCCCTGTCTGTCTGCCCCTCCCCTTTAGAATGTAAGCGCTCACAAGCAAGGCTTTTGTCCCACAAGTGCTTCTCCTATCCCTACTTATAGTATCATTTACTCCTAACTCCCCAATTGGCACCCAACATTTGGTTGCTCATGTCCTGCTGCTTGTGTTATGCAACTAAGCTATGTGTATAAGCCATGTCCTTGTCCTGCACTGTTTTGTATTACTATTAACTGTTTTTCTTGTCTGCTCATTTATGTACTGTGTAAGGCACTGCAGAACCTTTATGGCACCATATAAATAAAGGATAATAATAATAATAATAATAATAATAATAATAATAATAATAATAACATAGGTCAGATTCAGGCTTGGACTGGGCTGGGAGCTGGGTAATTCCCTGGTGGGCCCCAATGCTCTAAGGCTCTACCCCTTTCTGTAAGGGGGTGGAGCTTAGCAGGCTGCGATCAGGGGTGGTGGGGCAGGCTCTGGCAGTTTTGACACATTTAGTTGTCACTGGTGGTGAGTGAGCTACTACTTCTTTTGTTGCTCTTCTGTTTACAGCTGCCTATTATGCCTAGTGCAGAGTGCATCCTGTGGATCTCTGTGTAGTCGGATCACAAATTATGCAACTGGTAATGCCTGGGTCTCCTCTCCTGGTGTGTGATCCCCATCAGAGTGACAGTCTCAGTTTGCATGTGGGCACCCCGGGAATGCAGGAGACACAGCCAGCACCTGTTGGGAGGAGCTGTCAAAGAAGCCACCAGGAAGGGACAAACTGGAAGGATGAGGAGCCGAGCAAGAGAAGCCCAGGTAAGTAAAAATATGCAGGGGCTCAAGGAGGGAGGGGGGGGGGGGAGTTTGGGATCCTAATACTCTAGAAATATGGGAAAACAACAATTTAAGGTGATAATATAAATAATATACTGTACACTGTAATAGTGCTGATATTGGTGCACTGCAGGGGCTGAAGTTATGCCATTGTTTCATGCAACTCTGTCAAGGTTAGTGCAGCTGTCTAATTGTTTTCCTGTTGGTACTTCGGAACAGGTTTATGTGTTAGGGTAGTTACAGAATACAATGTGCTTTTCTGAATGTTATATTTATATGTTTAAGTATCATATTTTAAAAGTACTGATTTACAACATAAAAATTGGAGCAGAGATTATATGTTATAAATATACCAGCAGGTGTACTTGTCTTTGCCTGAGTTTTCTCTCTCTCCCCCATTTACACCAGTTCTCTCTTTCCATGCTAGCTCTTTGTCTATTTATTTCCCCCACTCATTTTTTCTCCAGCTACACTGTCTCTATATACCCTTTTCTCTCTGCTCTTGTGCTGCTCCTGTCCCTGTTGTTGCATCTGCCCCTCAGTCTTCTTCCCCTTCACCTCTTATTTTTACTTTCTGTCTGTCTCAGTACCTCCACTTCCATGGGACTGCCTCAATCAGATGCCGTAGCAGTCACACTCACACTGATATCGGGCGGATGCATGATTGCATCTAAAGTGCTCAGCATGCACCCTGCTATACAGTAATCAATACATGTGTGGATTTGTCTAAGTAACTCCATGTGCTGCTAGGGAAAATACATGGGTGTGGGCAGGGTAGTATATCCTAATGGTGGTTGTCAGAGTGAGTTTTTTTTATTTTTAAAGCTACAACAAAGATAGAGAGAGAGAACAGAGAGGGGAGAGAGAAGTGATAGAGATAGGAGAGAAAGGGAGATAGGGGAGAGGGAGATATTGGAGAGAGAGAGATTAGAGAGAGAGGGAGAGAGAGAGCAGAGAGGGTAGATAGAAGGCAGAGAGATAGGAGAGAGATTGGAGAGAGAGATTGGAGAGAGATTGGAGAGAGAGATTGAGAGAGAGAGAGAGTCAGAGAGAGAGATTGGAAAGAGAGAGAGCAGAGAGGGAGAGAGATAGGAGAGATATGGGAGAGAGAAAGCGAGAGAGATTATGAGAGAGAGATTGGAGAGAGAGAGATTAGAGAGTGAGTTTGGAGATAGAGAGAGATTGGAGATAGAGAGAGATTGGAGAGATAGGATAAATAGAGAGAGAGATTGGAGAGATAGGAGAGAGAGAGGTTGGAGAGAGAGATGTTGCAGAGAGAGATAAGATAGAGAGAGATAGAAGGGAGAGAGGGGAGAGAGATAGGAGAGAGAAAGGGGATATAGGTAGGAAAGAGATAGAGATAGGAGAGAAAGGGGATATAGGTAGGAAAGAGATAGAGATAGGAGAGAGAGATAGGAGAGAGAGGGAGGATATAGGAGAGATAGGATGAGGGGAAAGAGAGATAGGAGAGAGGGGAATGAGAAAGAGAGATAGGAGAGAAATAAGAGAGAGAGAGGAGAGGTAGAAGAATGAGATAGGAGAGAGAGAGAAAAAGAGAGAGAGAAAGGAGAGAGAAAGAATATACAGAGACAGGAGAGAGAGATAGGAGAGATTAAGGGATCAATCATATTAGGCGTGAATTGTGAGTTTCTATTTTTATTTTTTAAATTTGCAATCCAATTAGCAACTCACACTGAATCAGTCATAATGAATTAGCAACTTTAAACTTGCTCCTCCATGAGGGCAAGAGATGGAAAAGAAAATCTTTATTTTAAGGTTAAAATGTGGGGATACTGTGCTGAACCCCTTGAACACCCCCCTAATGACTAATTAGGCATTTGGAAATCTCCAATTAGCTTAATTAGACCAATATTAACATGTAATTTTAGGGGGGTAAAAAAAATAAATGTCCTCAAATTACCCCAAAATCAACTTTTTCATTAGTTTAGGCACCCCAAATTTGATAACAATATGTCTTTTTTTTTATTCAAATTTTTTTACAGTTTTCAAAGTGCCCTCAAAGTACCCCAAAATCACTCTTTTTCCTACTTTTTTTTCCATTTTTCGTTAAATTCGATTAATTTTAAATAAAAAAAGTTTGTTCTTTTTTAGAATTTTCTTGCAGTTAAAAGACAAAATACAATCAGCCATTTGACACCATTTAAAAACCTACAGTACCTTCCTAATGCCGGCAAACTTCTATATGGTCCTGCTAACAAAATTATCCATTTTGGGGGGTCCAGGATGGTCTCACCACATTTTCATGCCTTTCACGGAAATCTCATTTGGCGGTCAATTTTTCATTGGATTGGAGAATTCTCAGGAGAGCGCTTCGCTGTGAAGTGTGCGAGTTTCAAGAAACAAACTCACTACTTCCAATTCGCACCTAATAGGTTTTACCCCATAGAGAGATATATAGGAGATAGATAGATAGATAGATAGATAGATTGATAGATAGACAATTAATAGAGCAAGAGATACATAGATAGATGAGATAGATATGAGATAGATAGATATGAGATAGATAGATAGTTAGATAGATAGATAGATAGATACATAGATACATATATAGATATGAGATAGAAAGATGATAGAGCGAGAGATAGATAGATAGATAGATAGATAGATAGATAGATAGATAGATGATAGAGCGAGAGATAGATAGATGAGAGAGCGAGAGATAGATAGAAAGATAGACACCTTAGATTATCAGCATTGTTTTCACGGCACTTCTAATTAAACTAGTAAAGTGAAGTAAATTGTGCTTACCTGTCCTCCTTAGGTTCAGTTATGTGGTGGTGGACAGGTTTGCGCTTCTGTTTGTCCACATATTTACATTACATTAACCATAAATAATTTGATTTGGTGCTGGACCACCATCCTGAGGCACCCTTGCAAGTGTCCCGAGGCACCCCAGGGTGTCACGGTGCACAGTTTGGTACCCACTGTCATATACTATATATTTTTTTTTTAATGTATGAAAACGCCTTTGCTGGACCATCCAAACATATATATGATATCATATATAGCCTTTGTGATGTCATTTAGTTTCAGTATAAAAGTCACTGCTTAATAAAGTACTGTTAGTTATCATCTATTTTTGCTGATATGACTTCTCCCAGTATAAGCTAAAATTATTTTAACTAAATGTTATATACAAATAATGTTAGATGGATAGATAAATAGATAGATATGAAATTTAGTCAGGATGAGAGGTGAAATTTAGTCAGGATGAGATTCATCACCTCAGTAGGCTGACCATGTGACTGGCTAGCTTCATAACTTCTGTGGGGTCACTCAGATTATTATATAGAAGTCATTGCTTGATTGGTATTAAATGTCAGTTGTCAGCTGTATCTGCTGATATGACTTCTCACAGTGTAAGTTAAGAATTTAACCTAAATAATAGATAAAAAGATAGAGCAAGAGATAGATAGATAGATGATAGAGTGAGAGATAGATAGATGATAGAGTGAGAGATAGATAGATCTAGATAGATGAGAGAGCAAGAGATATATAGATCTAGATAGATGAGTGAGAGATAGATAGAAAGATAGACAGGTAGAGATAGATAGTTAGATAGATAGATAGATAGATAGATAGATAGATAGATCAATGAGCAATTGGCTCAGATGAGGCCAGTGTCTTAATCAGCCATACTATTTCTTAACATTCAGTCTTAGGGCAGCTTGATGAGGGCAGCTTGGTGTGGTTATGCATTAAGTGTGGTTAAAATAAAGTGTGCTTTCAGAACAGTTAAAAAAACAGTTGAAAAACATTGAACAACAACAAATACCAGGTAATTATAAACCCAATACTTAACATTGTGTTTTTTATATTAGGCAAAAAATGCATCAAAAATATATATTTCTTATCTCACTACATGGAATCATCTCTAAGGCTACTACATCCTTTTTTCTCCCTGCAGCTCATCCTTCTGTACATATTGCTACCTCATTAACCTTCTCTCCTCTTACAAACACACATGAGCTTTTAACTTATCCATACACATTGACAATGACATCCACAACCTGTCGCAATAAAAATCTATCATACAAATACCACCAATATATTTATATATCTCTCCTTCAGCTTCTATTAGCTGGTGACATATTACCAAATCCAGGCCCAACACACATTCCCCACCCACAACGAGCTATAAATCCAGCTAACCTCATAAATATTGCATGCCTCCCTTCACCCTCCAAGTCACTAAAAATGTGCCTTATGGAATGCATGCTCTGTCTGCAACAAAATAACATCCATCCATGACCTATTTCTTTCAACTAACCTCACCTTCTGGTGATAATAGAAACATGGCTGACACAATCAGACACTGTCTCCCCTGCAGCACTTTCACATGGTGACCTACACTTCTCACACACCTCCAGGCCTGGTAATTGTAAAGGAGGTGGGGTAGGAATATTACTCTCCCAATCTGCTACATACACAGTTCTCCCACAGGTACCTTCACTCACATTTACATCATTTGAAGTACATTCTATCAGGACTTTCACCACTTTCTCTGTGCGAGTTGCTGTTATCTATCGCCCACCTGGGCCACCTCAACAATTTCTGGAACATTTTTCTGCCTGGCTCCCTCACTTCCTATCCTCAGATATCTCCACCATCGTTATGGGTGATTTCAATATCCCCATTGACAGTCCACAATCTCCTCCTGACTCCAAACTACTCTCTCTAACCTCATCTTTTGGCCTCTCCCAATGGACTGAGGCCCTGATTCAGAGCCGGATGCTCAGACAGAGCGCTCACTCTGAATCAGGGCCGTCCTTCTCTTTTTTTAGAGCGGGCTCCTGGCCGCTTGCATAGCTGTGGGTGACCACCCACAGCTACAGCAAGCGGCCAAAAAGATGGTCATGATGGTCAAGACCATAGTGACCATCAGGCTTGCGACAAGACCCTTGTGTTAGGGCCTCGTTGCAGCAAGCCCTGGAGTACTTTTGGCTCTATCAGAGCCGAAGGCACTCCCACTGACATCACTTGTGATGTCGGTGGGCCTGGCCCCAGACACGCCTCCATCTGGGCAGCCACGCCCCTGGCACACCCAGCAAAGGTGTGAATGATGGGGCCAGGTCTGTTGTGCGCATGTGCACTTGGCCAACATCGACCCGCTTGCAAGTGCTCAGCGCTCGCGAGCGGGTCAGAATTAGGCCCTGACTCCGCTACTCATCAGGAGGGCCACTGCCTTTATCTTGTATTCACCCGACTATGCTCAGTTTCTGATTTCACTAATGCTCCTTTCCCTCTCTCAGATCACAACCTTATCACCTTGCAAACTCTACTTCATTACATCAAAGTCATTGAAATTAACCAAACCTAAACCCCGTAGAAATATTAATGCTATTAACTTTCAACAACTATCTACCTCTCTACATTAACGACTCTCACCAATTTCTACATTCACTTCTCCTGAGACTTCTGCATCACACCTAAACCAGATTCAAGAAAAAGTTCTTGATGAAGTAGCTCCAACTACCCATTACACACCATGTAGAGTTAGACGTCAACTGTGGCATTCTAACTTAACAAGGCATCTACAAAATCTCTCACGTAAAGTTGAATGTCAGTGGCCAAAGTCTCATACTCCAACTGACTTCCTCACATATAAGACTATCTACAACTCTTATCGTACTGCTCTGGATTCTGCCAAACAAACATATTTCCAATCTCTTATCCATGCTCAAGCCTCTAACCCCAAGCAACTTTTAATACATTTAAACTGCTTCTTACCCCTCCCTCACCCAACCACCTGCTACTATCAGTGTGCAAGATTTTGCTTCCTACTTTAGGGACAAGATTGATGAGATCCAAAATGAAATGGTATGCTCTTCCTCAGCTAGTGACCTGCTCAATTCCCTACCTGAATCCTCTGGCACATTCTCTTCATATGATCTCACAAACGAAGATGAAGTATCTTCCGTCTTCTCATCCTCCTACTCTATTACCTCTACTCTAGATCCTTTACCCTCACAAATCAGTATAGCTCTGTCTCCTGTGCTTATCCCAACCCTAACTAAAATCTGTAATCTCTCTCTACTGGCAACTTTCCATCACTGTTCAAGCATGCAGTGATTACTCCTATTCAGAAAAAACAAAACTCTGACCCCAACACTCTCTCAAATTACCATCTTATCTCCCAGCTCCCATGCCCCTCCAAGCTACTTGAGAGACTTTTCTACACCCGCCTCACACACTTTCTTAACTCACACAACTTATTGGACCCACTTCAGTCTGGCTTCCATTCCCAACACTCCACAGAGACAGTTCTGACTAAGGTAGTAAATGATCTGGTCACTGCCAAGGCTAAAGGCCATTACTCACTCCTAATTCTTCTAGATCTCTCTACTGCTTTTGAAACTGTTGACCACTCTTTTCTCATACAAACACTACAATCCCTAGGTCTTAAGGACACAGCTCTTTCTTGGTTCTCTTCCTACCTATCTGATCACTCTTTTACTGTTCGTTTTTCTGATTCTGCCTCCTCTTCAGTTGGAGTACCGCAAGGCTCTGTCTTAGGGCCTCTGTTATTCTCAATCTATACCTCCTCTCTTGGCAAACTAATCAGCTCTTTTGGATTTCAGTACTATCTGTATGCTGATGACACTCAAATCTACCTATCTTCCCCAGATTTATCACCATCTGTGCTGGTCCAAGTCACTGAATGTCTTTCTGCAATTTCATATTGGATGTCATCCCGCCACCTGAAACATAATATTTCTAAAACAGAATTAATTATATTTCCACCAGCCAATAACAGTTACCAACCTAATCTCTCTATCACTGTTGATAACTCAACAATCCACCCTGCCCCACAAGCACGCTGCCTTGGTGTCATCCTTGACTCCAAACTGTCCTTTGTTCCCAACATTCAATCTCAAAATCATGTTACATACATCTAAAAAACTTATCCAAAATTCGATCATATCTCACACAAGACACTGCAAAAACTTGAATCTATGCACTTATTATTTCCCGTATTGACTATTGCAATAGCCTCCTTACTGGTCTTCCCAAAAACAGGCTATTGCCATTACAATCAATTATGAATGCAGCAGCAAGGCTTATCCTCCTTGCCAAATGTTCATTGTCTGCTGCCGCGCTCTGTCAGTCCCTCCATTGGTTGCCGATTTTCTACCGTATTCAATACAAAATACTCTTGATTACACATAAGGCTATTAAGCAAATCACGCCAACATACATCTCTTCACTTATCTCAAAATATCTCCCTACCCAACCTCTCCACTCAGCACAAGATCTGTGTCTCTCATACCCATACATTTCTTGCTCCCACTCACGGTTACAGGACTTTCTTTGGGCTGCACCCACTCTATTAAATGCCTTACCAAGCACAATATGACTTTCCTCTAGTCTCCAATCCTTCAAGCGATCCCTGAAAACTCACCTCTTCAGGCAAGCTTATCAGATCCCAGAACCACCCACATAACCTTCATAACCTCCATATCTAATTCCATCCCCTTTCACAGTCCACACACAACTTCACACATTGTCTCTCACATCCTCATGACATTTGCCCAACATTCCTGTGTGGCAGGCTCATACAGCCAACCAAGAAACTCTGCATTCTTGCTGTACCAAAACTGCAATATATAGTACCTATCCTTGTGTATCAATGCCTATTGTGCTTGCGAGCAGGGCCTTCCTACCTATATATCTGTCTGTTATTACCCAGTGTTGTTCTATTAATGTTTACAATTGTAAAGCGCAGCGGAATATGCTGCACTATATAAGAAACTGTTAATAAATAAATAAATAGATAGATGATCAAGTTTGAGAACCTGTGTATTACACTGATACAGATGCACATTATTTTCAAAAACTAAAGGGGGCACATATGATTACTAGGGGTACATATTTTTAGTAGACTAAAAGGGCATAGATTATTATAAGACTATGTTGTGTCCTTTGTGGAATTGCCACACCTGTCTAATTGATGACCACACCTACCCAATGGCTGGCCACACCCCTGCGGTTCTCTGCCATTGCATTCCCCTGGTGGGCCCTTCATGCCCCAGTCTGACACTGGTCAGATTATAGAGATCATGTACCCTAATTACAGTGATTATAGTAGTAGCTGTCTGAACTCCCTGTGAACCAGCCTTCCTGACATAGGCCCTGATTCAGACCCACTCGCGAGCGGCTGTCCACTTGCAAGTGGGTCGATGTTGTGCACTGCGCATGCGCACAACAGCGGGAGGTCCGTCGTGCGCATGCACCAGACGCGACGAGCGAAGGACTTTCCTTCGCTCGTTGTGTCTGATCAAAGGGGGCGTGCTGTCAATGTTGATTGACAGCATGCCCCCTTTGGTGGGCATGCCGGGGGCATGCCTCCCTGACGGGGGCGTCCCCAAGGGAACGCCTACCGTTAGAAGCCGGCCCACTGACATCACTAGTGATGTCAGCGGGAGTGATTTTGGCTCTGATAGAGCCAAAATCACTCCTGGCCTTGCGGTTGAAAACCTCAACCACAGGCTCCGGCTCGCAGTTTCGATGGTTGCGATGGTCACGACCATCGCGGCCATCAAACTGCATGCTGTGACCCACAGCTATACGAGCGTCCAGGAGGACGCTCCATAATTATGGAGGGCGGCCCTCATTCAGAGCGTGTACTCTGCTCAGAGCGTACGGCTCTGAATGAGGGCCATAGTACCAACTGTTGGATTCCATTTAATACATTAAGAATTACTGTAAGTAGCTGAAGTATTTTAGTAACAATTCTTTGTGTTATAATTAGCATAATAGAAATTTGTGCAATAAAAGCTCAGTAATATCTTTTGTCCTGATGGAGCATAGTCATACATATCATTAACATATCACAGACTATGTTGTAATCTATTAAAGTACAGTACAGTGTTGTGTCATAATGAAATACAAACAAATAAATATAAGTGGGTGTTACTGTGACAGCAATACAATGCTTAGTGGTTGTTATATCAGTTTATATATCTGGATTGCTGGAAATGAAATGGTTCTCTCACGTTGTTGTGTTGGAGTGAGAGCAATATACATAAGAAGCAATACCTGATTTACTAACACCTTCTTATAGGAAATCTGTACATTTTCTGTCATTGGTACCAAATGAAGAAATATAGAAAACGTGAATGGTCCAAGATATGCCTAA
Organism: Taudactylus pleione; assembly: GCA_031769625.1. Classification (NCBI taxonomy): domain Eukaryota; kingdom Metazoa; phylum Chordata; class Amphibia; order Anura; family Myobatrachidae; genus Taudactylus; species Taudactylus pleione. Next base: position 544,094 of record JAUIMM010000362.1, on the reverse strand, counting down.
CTAGTGATTCATTTACTATAAGATAAAGAAAAGTAGCAGTGCCTGAGGTATGAACATAAATTATTATTAGTTATTCTGCAGAAATCACAAGAAAAATAGCTATTTATTACATAAGTATATAAGAAAATAATAAAATCAATATTTATTATATGTAATTATTGACTGTCACAATACTGCTTATGATAAAAACATACAGTATGCAGAGAATAACTTGCGGAAGGTTGATATCTATACAATTTGAAAATGCTATACCAATTTTATATTCACATATAGATGTCACAGATTTACTGAGCAAATAATTAGACATATTCTAATGGGACTGGTCAATCTCTCCACCAATACTGATACTGATTACTATTGGAGAAATAGATGATGCTTTGATCAGGAGCAAATACATCCAGTCCCTACTCATAGCAGGTTTACTCCCTGATAGAAGTTCCCTGAGACTATAAATAGCTGTTTTTTTAGATTAAACGTAACAAGCCAGAGTCTGGGAGGATGACAGGTAAAGATCAGTCAGGATAAGGGCTACAAAATAGTGTTATGGAAATATCTCAGCTGAAAACTCTGAATGAAGAAAGTTATTGTTTATTTTGTGCATACAAGAGATACTGTGCATCAGGACACAATGGCTCAGACAAGATTCTGCAGCCCAGACACAGGCTGATATATGGCGTCATCATTTATAGAATATGCCACCGGTTACCAAATACATATAAATTAACAGCTTAAACATATGTTATGTTATTTATTACATAGAGGAAAAGTTGTAGCAGAGATACCAATGAAAACCTTTCAGCACTGATAAGCATGAGATACCTAGTTTGCAAGGGCACAATCATATTAACATGAAATAACACCCAAATAGGACTTGCACAGAGAAAATACAATGAGATATTTTACAGGTAAAACTGAAAGAGACATTTTCACGTTTACCGGTACACAACATGGCTTCCAGATTCCAATAAATGCTCACACTGCTCTCTCTGCACTTAGGCACAATTCAGCATCTACAATTCAGAATCTTGTCAAGAGGATCAAGGGTAACATAGTATCATGGCTAACAAATAGAGAAGGAAAATGCAATTGGGATGGGGCTAACATCAGAACTTGCACTTCTAATCATAAGAGATCTTCTAAAGGAGATGCTGACTGGAGAGCATTGGCTGGGAGTTTGCTACACTAGAACACAATGATGAAAAACACTTAATAATTAAATAAATTCTCATTAATCACTCACTAAGATCCTTAATTAGAGAAAATGGCTGTGCCAACATTTTTACAGTTGAGCGATTATCTGTAAACTGCGCTTGCATCAAGGACATTACCATAGTGTCTCGCTGCGACTATTTGCACAGGGAGCATTTGGAGGAGGCAACAGAGAGTGGCAGCAAAGAATGCAGATATGTCAGGACCATTTCGGGGGATTCTCATCCTGCACCTGTGATCCTGTATGTAGTAACCATGGCTCCAGTTTCTCAGTACACACAGCCATTCTGAGCGCTCATGGGGATACTCAGACAGCCTATGCTGCATCTTTGTATATAGGTGCTAGGATTTGTGAAGCTGCAGGTGGGCATCTCTATATGTTACTCAGCATCTGTGACATTTGTATAATTTTGCAAATCAGCTGTGTACACAGAAATAGCAGCATCAGCATACACAGAAATAGCAATGGCAGCATACATAGAAATAGCAGCAACAGCATCAGCATACACAGAAGGAGCAGCAGTGGCAGCATCAGCATACACAGAAGTAGCAGCAGTGGTATCAGCATACACAGAAGTAGCAGCAGTGGTAGCAGCAGCAAACACAGAAGAAGCAGCAGTATCAGCATCATCATACACAGAAGAAGCAGCAGTGGCAGCATCAGCATACACAGAGGGAGCAGCAGTGGCAGCATCATCATACACAGAAGGAGCAGCAGTGGCAGCATCAGTATACACAGAAGGAGCAGCAGTGGCAGCATCAGTATACACAGAAGGAGCAGCAGTGGCAGTATCAGCATACACAGAAGGAGCAGCAGTGGCAGCATACACAGAAGGAGCAGTAGCAGCATCAGCATACACAGAAGGAGCAGCAGTATCAGCATACACAGAAGGAGCAGCAGTGGCAGCATCAGTATACACAGAAGGAGCAGCAGTGGCAGCATCAGTATACACAGAAGGAGCAGCAGTGGCTGCATTATCATACACAGAAGGAGCAGCAGTGGCAGCAACAGTATACACAGAAAGAGCAGCAGTGGCAGGATCAGCATACACAGAAGGAGCAGCAGTGGCAGCATACACAGAAGGAGCAGTAGCAGCATCAGCATACACAGAAGGAACAGCAGTATCAGCATACATAGAAGTAGCAGCAGTGGCAGCATCAGCATACACAGAAGGAGCAGTAGCAGCATCAGCATACACAGAAGGAGCAGCAGTATCAGCATACATAGAAGTAGCAGCAGTGGCAGCATCAGCATACACAGAAGGAGCAGAAGTATCAGCATACACAGATGGAGCATCAGCATCAGCATACACAGAAGGAGCAGCTGTGTACACAGAAATAGCAGCATCAGCAAACACATAAATAGCAATCGCAGCATACATAGAAATAGCAGCACCAGCATCAGCATACACAGATGTAGCAGCAGTGGCAGCATCAGCATACACAGAAGTAGCATCAGTGGCAGCATACACAGAAGTAGCAGCAGTGGTAGCAGCAGCAAACACAGAAGAAGCAGCAGTATCAGCATCATCAAACATAGAAGAAGCAGCAGTGGCAGCATCAGCATACACAGAGGGAGCAGCAGTGGCAGCATCAGCATACACAGAAATAGCAATGGCAGCATACATAGAAATAGCAGCAACAGCATCAGCATACACAGAAGGAGCAGCAGTGGCAGCATCAGCATACACAGAAGTAGCATCAGTGGCAGTATCAGCATACACAGAAGTAGCAGCAGTGGTAGCAGCAGCATACACAGAAGGAGCAGCAGTGGCAGCATCAGTATACACAGAAAGAGCAGCAGTGGCAGCATCATCATACACAGAAGAAGCAGCAGTGGCAGCATCAACATACACAGAAGGAGCACCAGTGGCAGCATCAGTATACACAGAAGGAGCAGCAGTGGCAGCATCAGTATACACAGAAGGAGCAGCAGTGGCAGCATCATCATACACAGAAGGAGCAGCAGTGGCAGCATCAGTATACACAGAAGGAGCAGCAGTAGCAGTATCAGCATAAACAGAAGGAGCAGCAGTGGCAGCATACACAGAAGGAGCAGTAGCAGCATCAGCATACACAGAAGGAGCAGCAGTATCAGCATACATAGATCTAGCAGCAGTGGCAGCATCAGCATACACAGAAGGAGCAGTAGCAGTATCAGCATCAGCAGACACAGAAGTAGCAGCAGTGGTAGCAGCAGCAAACACAGAAGAAGCAGCAGTATCAGCATCAGCATACACAGAAGTAGCAGCAGTGGTAGCAGCAGCAAACACAGAAGAAGCAGCAGTATCAGCATCATCATACACAGAAGGAGCAGCTGTGTACACAGAAATAGCAGCATCAGCAAACACATAAATAGCAATCGCAGCATACATAGAAATAGCAGCACCAGCATCAGCATACACAGATGTAGCAGCAGTGGCAGCATCAGCATACACAGAAGTAGCATCAGTGGCAGCATACACAGAAGTAGCAGCAGTGGTAGCAGCAGCAAACACAGAAGAAGCAGCAGTATCAGCATCATCAAACATAGAAGAAGCAGCAGTGGCAGCATCAGCATACACAGAGGGAGCAGCAGTGGCAGCATCAGCATACACAGAAATAGCAATGGCAGCATACATAGAAATAGCAGCAACAGCATCAGCATACACAGAAGGAGCAGCAGTGGCAGCATCAGCATACACAGAAGTAGCAGCAGTGGCAGTATCAGCATACACAGAAGGAGCAGCAGTGGCAGCATACACAGAAGGAGCAGTAGCAGCATCAGCATACACAGAAGGAGCAGCAGTATCAGCATACATAGAAGTAGCAGCAGTATCAGCATCAGCAGACACAGAAGTAGCAGCAGTGGTAGCAAAAGCAAACACTGAAGAAGCAGCAGTATCAGCATCAGCATACACAGAAGTAGCAGCAGTGGTAGCAGCAGCATACACAGAAGGAGCAGCAGTGGCAGCATCAGTATACACAGAAAGAGCAGCAGTGGCAGCATCATCATACACAGAAGAAGCAGCAGTGGCAGCATCAACATACACAGAAGGAGCACCAGTGGCAGCATCAGTATACACAGAAGGAGCAGCAGTGGCAGCATCAGTATACACAGAAGGAGCAGCAGTGGCAGCATCATCATACACAGAAGGAGCAGCAGTGGCAGCATCAGTATACACAGAAGGAGCAGCAGTGGCAGTATCAGCATAAACAGAAGGAGCAGCAGTGGCAGCATACACAGAAGCAGCAGTAGCAGCATCAGCATACACAGAAGGAGCAGCAGTATCAGCATACATAGATCTAGCAGCAGTGGCAGCATCAGCATACACAGAAGGAGCAGTAGCAGTATCAGCATCAGCAGACACAGAAGTAGCAGCAGTGGTAGCAGCAGCAAACACAGAAGAAGCAGCAGTATCAGCATCAGCATACACAGAAGTAGCAGCAGTGGTAGCAGCAGCAAACACAGAAGAAGCAGCAGTATCAGCATCATCATACACAGAAGAAGCAGCAGTTGCAGCATCAGTGTACACAGAAGGAGCAGCAGTTGCAGCATCAGTATACACAGAAGGAGCAGCAGTGGCAGCATCAGTATACACAGAAGGAGCAGCAGTTGCAGCATCAGCATACACAGAAGGAGCAGCAGTTGCAGCATCAGTATACACAGTAGGAGCAGCAGTGGCAGCATCATCATACACAGAAGGAGCAGCAGTGGCAGCATCAGTATACACAGAAGGAGCAGCAGTGGCAGTATCAGCATACACAGAAGGAGCAGCAGTGGCAGCATACACAGAAGGAGCAGTAGCAGCATCAGCATACACAGAAGGAGCAGCAGTATCAGCATACATAGAAGTAGCAGCAGTATCAGCATCAGCAGACACAGAAGTAGCAGCAGTGGTAGCAACAGCAAACACTGAAGAAGCAGCAGTATCAGCATCAGCATACACAGAAGTAGCAGCAGTGGTAGCAGCAGCAAACACAGAAGAAGCAGCAGTAGCAGCATCATCATACACAGAAGAAGCAGCAGTTGCAGCATCAGTATACACAGAAGGAGCAGCAGTTGCAGCATCAGTATACACAGAAGGAGCAGCAGTGGCAGCATCAGTATACACAGAAGGAGCAGCAGTTGCAGCATCAGCATACACAGAAGGAGCAGCAGTTGCAGCATCAGTATACACAGAAGGAGCAGCAGTGGCAGCATCATCATACACAGAAGAAGCTGCAGTTGCAGCATCAGTATACACAGAAGGAGCAGCAGATGCAGCATCAGCATACACAGAAGGAGCAGCAGTTGCAGCATCAGTATACACAGAAGGAGCAGCAGTGGCAGCATCATCATACACAGAAGGAGCAGCAGTGGCAGCATCAGTATACACAGAAGGAGCAGCAGTGGCAGTATCAGCATACCCAGAAGGAGCAGCAGTTGCAGCATACACAGAAGGAGCAGTAGCAGCATCAGCATACACAGAAGGAGCAGCAGTATCAGCATACATAGAAGTAGCAGCAGTGGCAGCATCATCATACACAGAAGGAGCAGTAGCAGCATCAGCATACACAGAAGGAGCAGCAGTATCAGCATACACAGATGGAGCAGCAGTGGCAGCCTCAGCATACACAGAAGGAGCAGCAGTATCAGCATACACAGAAGGAGCAGCTGCATCAGCATACACAGAAAGAGCAGCAGCATCAGCATACACAGAAGGAGCAGCAGTGGCAGCATCAGTATACACAGAAGGAGCAGTGGCAGCATCAGCATACAAAGAAGAAGCAACTGTGGCAGCATACACAGAAGGAGCATAGCAAACAGCCATAAATCAGGCCATAAGTTCCTCAGTTATTTCTGCAATTGCTGTATCTTGTTCAAGTGTCCAGAAATGTTACCTTTATTCTTTATTACCTATATAAGTCAGCAATACTGACATCAAGATTTTTCAGATCACAATAGTCAGAAGCGATCTGGCTCTATAACAGAAATCCTCAGGTAGAAGTTGCTGGTTCATACACAGTCATTATAAGCAATATCACCAGCACTGGCTGTGCTCTTTTCCTGCTTTATACTGTATACTAATAGCCTGCAGGAGATTAGCTGTGGTTAGAAAATAGGTGGAGAACAGGAACTGTTAATCAATATCAAGTAATCCAAAGCAAAGATTAACCAAACTGGCTCCATTGACTTGAGTTCTAGCTACAATATGCTAAGTTCCTTGGATCAAATACTGTGGAAGTCACAAAAATATTTTATTGTGGGCTTGCAAAACATACACATGACATTTTTGTGATATACCAGACATGTTGTAATAAGGTATAATAGTCTGGTACAGTGGAATACAATATTCTACAGAATAATAGCTTTTGTGACACCATACCACTTGTATCCCCCTCCAGCCAAAAGTAAAGTAAATTGAGGACATATATGTATGTACATTTACCAAGTGATCCTAATGGCACCCAAATATAGGTCTTTCTACCAAACTTCCAATAAAATCCTAATGGAAGTGCTTTTGCTTCAAATCTTTTAGCATTTGGATAACTATTGCATGGTAGAAGAAAATGTATCCATCATACAATACATCCATTTCTAGAAATACAGTGAAGTGTGTTGTTAGTACGTAAACTGGTACAGTATGTACCTCAAATTAGAGGATTTTCCTAAACAACATTCTTGTTTTGTGTTTACAAATTTATATTCATGTGTGACTTCAACAGCATGCTAGACCTTTGAGCAATCAGTTTAACCTAAATATTGTTCTTTTATTTTAAAAGTATTCACAATTTCCTTCATCTATTTGTATATGTGAGTATGGAGGATCTGTAGGGGCAATTCAATTATGTGCAGTGTTAATAGCACCAGGAAAAAGTTCCAAGAGCTAATCAGTTAAGTGCGCTGTTAGGCTCATTAAAGGATTTTTTCCTAAGGGTGCAAGCAGCAGTCTGACTAAAGTGCTGGCCATGAGGCTGTTTCTTGGCTTAGCGCTAACCACCATTAGCACCCAGATTTAGCCGGGATTACCACCATGCTCTGACTTAAGTCAGACTATGCGCTGAATTCAATAGCTCCAGGAAAATAATTTACCCCCTGTGTTAGCAGATACAGTCAAATAAGATATTTCTGATTCACTGAAATAAAAAAAAATCATGTTCATATTGGGGATGTCAATATATTGTTAGATTAATTGTTACATATAACATTATCTTTTGCTCCATGAGCTGGAATAGGCTACAGTAATAGTTTTGGCTTAAAACCATCTGGTGTAAATCTCAAACCAGACATGCCCAATCGAATTTAAAAGATTCAAAGAATTTTTTTGGGTGTGCAACCAAAGGTTTTCCTGCTTGCATATTTTAGTGGAGATGTTTACAAACTCAGCAATCTGTCCTGTTTAAGGATTTTAAAATTATGTCATGTATTTCTAAAATAAAATTACCAGTAAGGAGTTTTGCATAAGTTAACATCTTCAGTTCTCCTTTACTCCTCCTAAAAGAAAATGCTTTTAAATTTCAGTTACTTGGTACACCAATGCTTAATACACCAGTGTTTACAAAGTGTTTTAAGCAACATTTCTTCTTGTCCTGTTCATATTAAGTTTGTCATCAACAAAGCACATCTCATTATACTGATTAAAGCAAACTCTGAAATGCAAAACACCACCGGAGTTCCTTTTCTGGTTTAAGGCTAAATAACATGTCTTTAAAGCATTTTCTCAAAATGCATTGCAAAAGTTGTTTTTCTTTTTTTTTTTACAGAACCCCCTCTGGCAACTGCCTATATCACTCAGTGGCAGATGGCTGTGGTATTATTGTGCCCAAAGTATAAATCATCATCAGGTACAATATTTTATGTTTTAATAAATTCTTTTGCTGACTCCTGTTATTTGGAAGCTGTTAACTTAGGGACTCCCTTATTTCAATGAGATGTGGAAATCCAGGTAGACAATTATCCCACTCTCAAAGCTGTTAGAGCTATGAGAAGCACTTTATACAATTTCCAATTAAAACCTTGTTATGTGTAATGTTCAAATGTTCTCTAGGTGTTATTCTTAGGGAGAACAAGACTAGGCAAATAACTTCTTGCCACTACATTTTTTTTCAGTTTTTACACATCTTGGAAAGTTTCTTAATAATACCATTCTACTTTCCCAGTAGCTTGTGGGTGATATGGTCCATGCATCTGTTGTTGGATCACTACAGTGTACACATTTTTCAAAATACCAACCAGTAAAATGTGTTCTTCAGTTCTTCAGGCTGATAAAATCAAATAAGGTATTCCATATAAGGTATTCCATATAAGGTATTCCATACTTAGGCATAAACTTTTCTACAGTAGTAACTTTTAGCTGTAAATGGCTGTAGAATAAGCAAGTCAATGCTATAACAACTTTATCTTTGGAAGCTGTTTATAATCTGACTCACCTGGGTGGTTTGTGGGAGATGGAAAGGAATAGTTTTTACAGTACTTTTGCATTCTTTAGTAGGCATTTAATACAAGAAGTCCAGCAACTGCTAGCCTCTTCTGTGTACCCTGATGCATACCAGTATGCCTATACCTGACTTATCACAACATTCTTAAAAGCATGGGTCAGATCATGGAACATTTGTGTCAATGCTAGAAAAAGGGAACTAAGGGTGACCACATTCCTTTGTCTTCTTGTGCACAGCCTGCATTCTCCCAATTTGCCATTTTTTCATCTCTATTAAAGTCTATTCATCAGGAAAATATTCATAACAGTTGGAAAATGTTTTACTTTGTTAAACACTAATTAAATTGACTAGTTTTGTGTAGAATTGGTGCACTGATTATTCTAGTTAACTTTGTCATGTCTAGTCTTATGTGCATGTCATGTTATGACTGTTATTTGTGAGGGTAGCTGGATTGAATCTATCAAGTCTCTTATAGTACTTTTTGTGCATATGCCATACTGTAAATTTACTAGTATGATATACAGATGTGCCCAGTGATTTTGTTGCTAATCATGCTACAAACATGTGCACTGATCATGCCAAGTATGTTGTGGTGTATGGTATGCTATGGTGTGCACTGTGACTGCACCATGCAATCTTATGGAGGCATGAGTGGAAATGCAGTGTGTGTTTCTGCTCATGGGCACACACCTCACGCCATGCTTGGAGCAATTTGCCACGCAAGCATCAAAGATGTAGCTGGGCAAATCTGTACTGCACCAAAAGTGTACTGAGAAGAACTGTAAATGTTAACTCATGCATCTTTTGTCAGCTTTAGTGACTGCTTATAGTCCTGCCAGTTGCACATAATGTGGTAAGGTTTAACTCAACAGACTTTCAAGGTCATTTACAGTAAAGGAAAAACTAGCACTGTTCAATAAATGTGAGAGTTTAACTTAAAACACTAAAACCATGTACAAATCCTCAAAAATAGGTACAGAAAAATTACAGAAATTATACAAAGTCACATATATTAAATAAAAGAATCATGAACAAATAAAGTGAAATAAAAAAATACAATAAATAAGTCCTCTGTGAGCAAGAAATGGATCAGCAAAAAGGAAAGTCAATGAATGTTACCTGATTCAGAAATACAAAGCAAATTTAAAGGATATAAAATTCTGCACTCCATTGTATGGATCAAGTTTTCATATAAATGTCAATTTTCAATAGAACCACCTACACTAATATCAAAAGTTTTTGGTGTATTCTTTTTGGGATCTTCTTTATCCTCTTTATACATATTAAGGGATATCCTTCAAATTTAATCAGAAAAAGGAACAAAAAGGAGGAACTGTATCAGTATAAATGGATTTTGATTAGTCTATAACTTGAGAAAGAAATAGGTCCAACATGATTCCCACACCAATTTACCAAAGAAAGGTGAAATAACTGGAACTCATATTACTGCTTACACGTATGCTTACATGCATATATTTTCTATAGGACATATGAAGATATCTTTCAAGCCTCTTTCTACTATACCCACATGTTTGAAAACCAGTTCAGATGACCCACCAACACCATAGGTATCAATCGTAAGAAAGAGGCTTACATGAATAATTTCAAATATTATTCTTAAGCATATAGCAGTTATTTTGCTTTATTTTAGCATCATCAAACAGAGTTCCATTCACTCAGTGTTAAGCAGATATAAATTTTATATTGTATAATAACAAATACAATTAAAAAGTCATACATAGCACAAAATAAAACCAGTTATCATACCAGAACTAAACCAGTCTATAGTTGTGGACCTGGGTACTCTAACCTTTTGGTATGACCAAAAAAAGTTCTGGATCCTGGAAAAATGCTTGAGTTTTATTAATTATTTATATTTTACAATATATCTTAATGTTTTCAATATATTTTATATGTTTGGGATTAATTTTGTTACTAGTTTATATGTGGATGAATTTTGTGGATACATTATATGATTATGCACCAAAATACCAATTAGAAAGGGTCAGGACCCCATCTAGTTTATAAGGATCACCTTTTTGGAAGCATTACCACCTTGAAAGAGACATTATATATGTTGAAACACTTTGATGGAGTTCACGGGTTCTTACAGAGTGGTGAGAGTACCTGGGTTCTTACTATTCTTGTAAAGGTCCACAACAGTAGACTGGTATAGTTCTGGTATGGAAGCTGGTCATGTTTTGTCCTATGTATGACTTAATAAATTGTATTTGCCATAATACACTATGAGATTATTTCTGCTTAATACTGAGTGAATAGCACCTGGTATGATGACACTTAAGGAAAACAAAGTGACCGCTATATGCTTCAACAAATAATAATATGTGTAAGCAATCATGTAATCATCTTTCTTATTATTGATACCTGTGGTGTTGGTGGTGCATCTTAACTGGTTTTCCAATATATGGGAGTGGAAAGAGGCTTGAAAGATATCTTTATACCACCAAAATGAAATATATGCATGTAATCATACTGTACGTATTGGCACTGTTTGTTTTCATGTTTTGCTTTGCAGTTTCATTTAACTTTCCTTTGGTGAATTGGTGTGGACCTTGGTGTTGAACCAATTTCTTCTCAAGTGATAGACTAATCGAAATCCATTTGTACTGATACCTACTTTTTGTTCCTTTTTATGATTACATTTGGAGGATATCCCTTAAGAACTATACAGAGAATAAAGAAGATCCCAAAAAGAAGACATCAATGACTTTTGACATTAGGTGAATCTATTGAATATTGACTTTTATATGAAAACTTGGCCCTTACAGTGGAGTGCTGAATAAATGAACTGTTCACTTGTGTCCTAACATAAAAATATGTACTGTAGCACTAAGTGAGTACAATAATATAAAATAAAAAAATACTGAAAAATAAATAAATAATTAAAAATGGACTATCAATAAAATAAAAAATCCTTATGGAAACCAATTGAGTGGTCCAGGATGTAAGGAAAACTCAATTGGACTAATAAGATGAATCCCCTATTATTAGAAAATGAATACACTCAAAGAGTCTCCAGTATAAGCTCTAAGGTATTAAACACACAAATAGGGAGTGAATGATGTCATGCTATAAAAGTAGCTAATACTAGAGCTCATTGAAAAGAAGCCACCAGTGTAATGGAGATACAGGGGAAGAAATGTAGTATTGAACAAATAGGAAATCTCTTACCTGAATGTGTTCTTGAATGCTGGCCACTTTAATTTGTAGGCTTTGTTCACCCATTTAAGTAAATGTAAACATAAATTGTTTTTTTTAACAAAAGACCATTATGATTGGGCTTGTGATCCATATTTCTGGATTCTCTCACAACAGCTTATAAGTTTATTCTATTTCTTTATTTTTTCCTTTTATTTTACAAAACTATTCTGCATAATATTAATTACTGTATGTCATTTTGTTATCTTATTTACTATATATTAAGCTTTATGTTTTTTATAATAATCCCTACTTAATAAGTTTCAGCTGTCATATTCTTAATGTAATCATGGTAAGGCATATATTATAAATGTTACAAAACTCTAAAATTGGGTATTATTTGGTTATCATCCTGATTTAAGTTTCATTGTAACTTTTTATAGATCAGGAAATAATTTGCGGCTTAATGTAATAGTGTCAGCTCTTGAAATAAACCTTGGTGGTGGCAGGAGTTAGGAATTAACAGTGTGATGTAAACCATTGCTAGAGAGATCAACAGTGTGATTTAATAATTGCTAGAGGTATCAAATGGATTTGCTGTTATTAACTCTTTGTCACACTAATCACACAGGCTCTGGCAAGACCTGTTTCTGACACATATGGTTTTGAACCATCTCATATTTTTTTTCAACATCATATATTTTATGGGTTTCTATTGTGTCTTATGAAATTATCGGAGATTCAATATAGCTGATATCTAATAGAAATTATTAGATACACAATGTAGTTGATATTTAGAATGTTGCTTACATGCACTCTACTTGTGGTGCTTAAATTATGATTTATCTATCCCATATATTGCTATTTGCAACTGCAATCTATTAAGTATATCAACTTATTTGAATTGTACTTAATAAATTATTGTTGAATATTAATAAATTGACATCTGGTGTGGTGAGAATATTTAGTAATTTTACCTCTGGCTTGGTGGAAATCAACCATTTAATCAAATTTATCTACACAATGGATTTTCAGTTATGTCTATACCTACAGTATGTGTAGGAATTATTTATTCCTGTATATTATGTATTTCAAAATGTCACCAGGATGTGCATTCAACTCTGCTATTGTAAATGTTCCTTTGTGCCACAGCTTTTATTTGCATCTTGTTTGGTTACAGACATGTTATATTCATGTCAGCGGTAGCAACCGTGATGAAGTGTATGGTAGGCAGGGTCAGCCCAGATGAATATGTCACTATGAAACCAGCAGTGTTTAAAATGGAACAGTTCCATGGCAGGACAATGGGTTCAGTTGCAGCCAGGTTAGTGAAAATGTGGAGTCACTATGCTGGCTGGCAAGTATTAAAGTGTTAATAACTGTATGACTACACAGATGATTGAAGTGATTAAAACAGTTTCCTTCATATTATAACATCATATAAGCCAGCCCTTGTGTGTGGTAGCACATAATAAGGTGTTCCTAAAGGTTTTCAATCCAGAAGATCCTACTATATATCAACTTTACTTAATATGTTTTTTTACTTCAAACTAACTTAACTAATAAAATTGCTAAATATTCATAACACATCACTCCAATTCCAAGAAAATCAACAAATATCAGCTGTTAAAGAGAAATACCTCAATTACTATTGTATACATGAGCTCATTATGTAAATCAGCCTGTCTGTTATTGTCTTTCAGCTCCTCACTCTCCCTAGTGCCAACTCCAAGTTGTTCTCAACCTTGGATATTATCATGTTTGAAAAATTAATTTGGCAGGTATTTTTCCTCTGTGCTTAGCAATAACAATTTCAGTAACTTCATAAAAAATAAAATAACATTTTAATTTCTTGCAGACAACACCTGCTTGATAACATTCCATTATAATTAAACAGCTAATGTTAAAAGAAAGCCATCTATACCTGTTCTTCTAATTCAAATCCTATTTCTAAATACTCTTTTATATTGACTTTAAACAAATGTCAACTATACCCCTTTTACACCAGAGGAAAATCCTGGGTTTTTACTGAGTCTACCTGTGTCACAGCTCAGTGTAAACGGGTCCCTGGAAAAAAACCCAGGTCAGGTGACCCGGCAATCTAACCCAGGTAGCTTACAGCATCAGATGGACCTGGGTAATGGTGCAGTGTAAATGGCACAACCTGTGTTAACCCACCTTGGTCATGCCTAAAATGAGCTGATTGGTGGTTGTGGAGCTGTCACCTCCAACTTTTTATGATCTCCCAAGTTTAGCAGGGCAGGCCCAGGTTCAGTGTGAACAGGGCTGACCTGAGAATAACCCAGATCGATGGTGATCTGTAAACAGTGTCTGACCTGGGTCTGAACTGGGTTGGAACCGTGTCTGAAAACCCAGGTCAGAACCTTGTTTTTGGTGGAAAAGAGGTATTACAGTATATACCATGAATTTTATTCATCATAATGTTTATTTTTGCATTGGTCTTTAAATGTCTCCAGAATTACCAACCTCTTGATTTCTGCTCTGGCTTGAAACCAGTTTCCTTCTTACAACAATTTATCAAAAAAAGTTTATTGTATAGAAAATTAAATGTCAAGGTATACACCTGAAAATACCATATTATCTGTATTTTTAGCAATTTAAACTAGATAATAAGAATGTGTATGAGATGTGGCAGACATCATACATTCGCAGCTGCAGTTGTATGGATTCACAGTTCAAATGCAATAGCGATTCTTGCTGAATCAGGCCGACAGTGCATCTCTGGGCATAATACTTCCTAAAATCAGATATTTATTAAAGCATTACAGCATAATTTATGAAAATATTAATCTTACAATTATTATAATAATATGACAACCATTAACATATAAGTTATTACTTATGGAACACTCATGGGACCTTAGATTCTTTATACAGGGATTTATTTTCATATAATTTGGAGCTTTCATGATTTTTAAAGAAACAGTTATTTTATGGACTAATTTCTCCTGTCATTTTCTAAATCTCTCTTTGGGAACATCAACATGTAAAACCAGCTGTTGTAGCTCACAGATACTGTAACATTGTTTCAGCAGATGTGTTTTCTTCACAACATCATGGAGGGCTTGGCAGACCCTGCAATCATGCACGAAAGAGCAATTATACTCATTATTGGATATTATCATATGTGAAAGTTTGTGTCACTGAGCTAACTATTATACCTGATATACCTGTACCAGGAGTCAGCTGCATTTCTGCAGTGCTCCTAGTACAGGTCTTCCTTCCATCCATTGCTTATAATTGGAGATGTGTGCCGACCCCATGTTTTGGTTTTGGATCTGTATCTCCTTGTGTTTTGGATCTGGATTTGGTTTTGCCAAAACCACTGCTTGTGTGTTTTGGTTTTAGATCTTTTATTTTTTTTTCAAAAATTGATAAAATCTGGTAAAATCACATAATTTGGTTGTTCTTTGTTACTACAGTATTATTAACCTCAATAACATAAATTTTCACTTATTTCCAGGAAATTTTGACCACCTCACAGCTCACTTTATTGTTTTCATCTGGTTTAGGACCAATATTTGCACCAAGCTAGCTGGCTGATTAAGCTAAGTGGCAGCATTGGACAGCACAAGCACATGGCAGTTCAACTTCCAACTTGGCACATCAGGAAAGAAATGTTTTTATTATTCAAGAGGCCAGAAGGAGTTGGAGCATGTATGTAGTTGAAGGCAGGTACAGGAATGGTTGATTGGTAGTAAATGTAATAAATGTTTTTGATTCCAAAGCTAATTTATAAAGGAGGATATTCACATCAGTTCTTGCCCCAGAAGAATCCTTGAGCGCTATGCCTGCTGTTGGGAGTTGATCTGTATCACAGAAGGGGACCAGGAAGACTACTAGTAGTGTATTCAAAAACAAATGACTGTTAAACAATCCTTTGCAAAGATTCAACTTTACTAGAAAAGCATTTCCCAACCTGTATAGGGACATTAAAAAATGTAATTAGTGGCCTCAAAAATTTAATTGTACCCACTGTCCACTTAACCACAGATATGTGGACAAGCCAAACAGAGCAAATACAAGAGTTAAGGTTTAAGTCTTACATTGTGTCTTTCTTGAGAATCCTTGAGCACTATGCCTTCTGCTGTTGCTGCTGCTGGGAGTGGATTTTAATCCCAGAAGGGATGAAGACATTGTGTTTTTATTCTCAATGGACCCAGATCTAAGGAGATGCAAAGAGCTGTTGGTAAACAAATTGTCAGTGCATCTGCCGAGAAAAAACTAAACTAAACTAAACTAAACAAAAGTCCAGGAATGATGATGTTCATCCATGCAAGATGACGTTTTGCCTCTTTCTGAGTTCCGTTTTTTTGGAGGGAAAAATCCGAACTCCACGTGCAAACTCGAACCTATCCGAGCCTGCACATCCCTAATATATATATATATATATATATATATATATATATACAAAGCGATAGAATGGCACTCCCACTATAAATATAACAGTGTTAGTGGTAATTTTGGAGAGATGTAATAATGATCACCTACTCAGCTTTAAGAAAGTTTAATATTTATGTCAGGTGGCCTGCCTGCAATAATTCCATAAGCACTATAATTATAATTGTGTGGGTATGCGCTCTCTGTAGTGGATTTATTCAGATGAAATCTCTGGTACAATGCTATGTTTTATGGGAGGAATAGAATATTGATGTCTTGGTTTTCTATTGTACGCTGAATTAACAAGATCACAACAATATTGCTTTCTTTGTTTTTAACTTGTTTCATAGATTGTTTATAACCATGGCAACGGGCCGTGCAGGAGGACGTAATCTGTGGGCGTTCACTGACCGGACCCGGAAGCTGTGGAGCCGTACATGGTGTTTGGTGGTGGGGTATAAGTAAGTGTTAGTTTTTGATATATTTGTATCCTGATGATGATGCAATAAAGGCATCGAAACGTTGATGTAACTCCTGTGCCTGTGTGATTTTTATACCGGAGTGCCGCTGAGACTGGATGTATATATATATATATATAATTAGTGTACACAAGGGTAGAAAGTGAGTGACCAAAGTGCTTAGTACGCAATATTAAACCGACGATAATGAAAGTGCTAGATGTCTTAAACAATTAGATGCAATAAAAATGATAAATAGATAATAGAAGTCCTTATTGACTCACGTATAGTGTTTAGTGAATAAGATAGCTGAATATTTTAGACAGATAAATATGGTGAATATAATAAATATATAGATAAAATTCCTTAATAGCTTACATAAAGTGCTTAGTGATCATATAAGAGATACCCAGGACACCGCATATTGACTGCATGCTGTGCTGATGCCTTTTTGGACTGTCTTGACAATTACCCTCAGGGGTCGAATGATACACCTGTTGAATAAATAAAGCCTTTATTTTACTTATACTGGTGAGTGCCCTCTTTTGGCCCAAGTGACCATAACTTTTTCAATATATATATATATATATATATATATAGGCTGAAGATGTGGTGGTTCCCCGTGAACCATGTGAGGGAGGACTGTGGCCAAGGGAATGGAGGTCCCCTGCAGATTTGGAGATGCTGCGACTTACTATGAACCTGGTGAGGTGTCTGGGCAGGGGATGAGGTCGGGGCTGCAGGAGTTCAGAGAGCCAACTGGCAGAGCGGCCGGGAGGGGGAAATGCCAGAGAGGGAGGTGAGCTGTTGTACTGGTTATGTGGAGGAGAAGAGGTCACAGGTCTGCACTCCCAGCAGTGTTGTTAGCCATTGTTCGTTCTTTGACTAATAAATTGGATGAATTACTGCTGTTCCTTGGCAGGTCAAATGGGTGCATTTCAGGATCTGCTGCCCTGTGTTTCACTAAGACCTGGTTAGATGAACTTATCCATGAAGAACTTTTACAGCTGCTGGGTTTCCACCTGTATAGAGGGGATTGTGTTATGGAATTATCCATGAAAACAAAAGGGGGTGGGATTTGTTTTTATATTAATGAAGGTTGGTGTACAGATGTTGTGGTACTGCAAAAGTCATGTAGCCCTCATTTGGAGTTTATTTTTATTAATTGTAAGCCATTTTATTCTTCATGGGAGCTTGCTTCCATTATCATGGTTGGAATGTATATTCCTCCACAGGCTTGTGTGAGTGAAGCATTGCAGCATTTGGCGGCTTCTATAACTGATATGGAGCATCAATATCCAGATTCTCTGATAATTGTCATGGGAGATTTTAGCAAAGCAAATTTGAGTCAGGAATTACCAAAGTATAGGCAGCACATCAGGTGCCCGACGAGGGATACAAGTATTCTGGATTATTGTTATACTATCTTAAAGGACAGTTATCGTTCCATTCCTAATGCTGCCTTTGGTCTTTCAGATCATTGTCTGGTTCAATTGTTATCTACTTACAGGCAGAAATTTAGATCATTTAAGCCTGTAGCCAAGACAGTGAGGAAATGGACTGATGAAGCAAAGTGGAAGCATCAGGCGTGCTTTGATTGTACTGATTGGAGTGCATTTGAGGCTGCAGCTGTTGACTTAGATGATTTAAAAGACACTGTAACATCTTATATCAGGTTTTGTGAGGATTTGTGTGTCCCAACGAAAACTTTTTGTATTTTTAATAATGATAAACATTGGTTTACTGGTAAGCTCAGGCAGCTTCGTCATGCCAATGAGGAGGCAAACAGAGGTGGGGACAGAACCTTGTATAACCAGGCCAGGAACACTCTGACTAGAGAGATCAGGGCAGCAAAAAAATTTTTGCTGAAAGTACAATTTTCAGCTAATTATCCTCTGTCAGTGTGGAGAGGCCTGCAAGATATTACTAATTACAGGAAGACATCTCCCCACTCTGGTATGAGCCAGGAATTGGCAGATTAATTAAATAATTTTTATTGTAGGTTTGAAAGGCTGGATTTAATGTCTCTCTCTACTTCTGACCATGGTCAATTAGGTGGGTCCTCTGGTATTCCTCCTCCATGTGGTACAGGTAGTTTACCTGTTCTAAAGGTGGAGGAGATTGAAGTGGTTAAACAGTTCAGGTGGTTGAGGACCAGGAAAGCACCTGGCCCAGATGCTGTGTCACCAACTAGCCTGAAGATCTGTGCTGAACAGTTGGCCCCTGTTTTTACAGCTATTTTTAATGCATCTTTGGAATTGTGTGAAGTTCCATTCATTTTTAAGTATGCCACAATTATTCCAGTGCCTAAGAAATCCCCTGTTAATGGTTTTAATGACTACAGACCAGTTGCTCTGACTTTTGTGGTCATGAAAACATTTGAACGATTAGTGTTGACCCATCTGAAGGATACTGTAGGCCCCCTTTTGGACCCTATGCAACTTGCTTATAGGGCAAATAGGTTGGTGGAGGATGCAGTCAATTTAGGGCTGAATTTCATCCTGTAACATCTCGACTTGCAAGGTACATATGCAAGGGTCCTATTTGTTGACTTCAGCTCAGCGTTCAACACAATTGTTCCAGGAAAACTTTACCCTAAGCTAGTTAGTTTGGGGTTCCTGGCCCGATATGTTGCTGGATTATTAATTTTTTAAAGAACAGGAAGCAGCAGGTGAGGTGGGGTAGGTTTACATCTAGTGGTCAAACAATCAGTACAGGGGCCCCTCAAGGATGTGTCCTTTTGCCACTGCTCTTTTCATTGTACACAAATGACTGCACTTCTGATGAGCCATCTGTGAAATTACTGAAATTTTTGGACGATACTACCATTATAGACCTTATTAGGGATTTTGATGAGTCCGCTTACAGGAGAGTGATTGAATTCTGGCCTTTTGGTGTGGTCAGAATAATTTGGAGCTAAATCCACAGAAAACATAGGAAATGATAGTGGACTTTAGGAGACAGCCACCTGTGATGTCTCCTGTTGTCATACAGTGGTGTCTGTGGTGGACTCCTTTAGGTTTTTGGGATCAGTGACGACACGAGACCTAAAATGGGGAAGTAATGTGGACTACATCTGAAGACGGCCCAGCAGAGGCTGTATTTCTTGCATCAGCTTAGGAAGTTTAATTTGCCACAAGTATTGTTAGTCCATTTTTATTCAACAATAATCCAGTCTGTTCTTTGTACATCATTTATTGCTTGGTTCGGCTCTATTCCAGAATGGGAGAAGAACAGACTACAGAGAGTGGTTAGGGCTGTGGAAAAAAATATTGGTATTGATCTCCCCCCTATTCAAGAGCTATATTTAGCCAGGATTAGTAGGCGAGCTGGTAACATTGTGGCAGATCATGCACATCCAGGCCATCATCTGTTTCAAATGTTACCCTCTGGTAGGTGGTATAGTTCACAGTGGGTGAGAACTTCCAGACATCTAAACAGTTTTTTTCCACAGGCTGTTATTGTGTTAAATAGATGAAGGTATAGGGTGGTAGGGGCTGGCATTGTGGTATGATTGATTGGCATTGTTGTTGTGAGTTCTATGCGAGTGTGCTATTCTGGAATTAATTCCTTGTATATTTATGTATTTATGTATACTTGGCCAATAAAGTGAATTGAATATAATATGTTGTGGGGGGTTTTTTGGATTGATATTGATATTATTAATTTCACTTTTATTTTTTTAAAACTGGGGGAGAGCACCCCTGAATGAGGCAGAAGCCCTTTGATAAGCAACACAGAGAGCACCTTTTTTTGATGGACAACAAATCACCCCTGCCGAGTGCGGACAGACCACCTGCAGGATCACAAATATGTGGACGATAAACTGCAGTAGTGTCATCGTACAATAATAGTACAGCTGACTTGCTAACGCACACACACATACTATACACACACAAAAAATAGCACTTTTACACTGGGGAATAGAACCCCTGAATGAGGCAGCAGCCCCTTGATGAACAACACAGTCAGCACCTTTTTTTTATGGACAACAAAGTACCCCTGTGAGTAAAGAGAGACAACCTGCAGAGTCACTAAATATGTGGATGATAAACTGCGGTTGCGTCTGTGTCACCATACAATAACAGCTCAGTTAAGTTGCTAATGCATGCACACAAAAAAACACTTTTATTTATTTTTTAACTGGGGAGAGCACCTATAATTGACAGAGCACCCCCCCTGGATAACACAGCACCCCTTTATGGACTGCAGCCCTAGCGTGATGGCCAGTACAATAACACAGCAGCAGCCACAGTTCATTGACAGGACAAGTGACACAGCAGCTGCAGCATCCACTGAAGGAAGCCCCCCTTTATATACTGCAGCCTAAGCCCCTTTATGGACAACACAGCAGCAGCCTTCTCGCCAAGACCCTGACTGAACACACACACTGAGTGACTGACAGTGACTGACTATGTCTGCTAGCTTCTCTCTCTACACCCGGAGTGAAAATGGTGCTGATCGTGGGAACCTTTATATAAGGATGATGTTTTGCCTCATTTCGAGATCCGAGTCACACAGGAAAGCCAGAGCCTAGCTCAGTTATTGCCTCAGATCTGGAAGTTTTGGTGGCTCTGGTTCTCAGAGAACCAGACCTGCTCATCTCTTTACTTATAATTCAGCTTCTTCTCAGTATATCATATAGGATCACACAACCACCTCCCCAAAGTCCAACTGCAGAGTTGACAACATTCCTCCACCTGCCCTTCTCCCACCTTGTACATTGCTTTATTATGCACCCCAGGAATTCCTCCAACTGCTCCTCTTCCATTATGTGCATTTGCTTTATTATGCACCCCAGGCATTACTCCAACTGCTCCTCATCCATTATGTGCATTTGCTTTATTATGCACCCCTGGCATTCCTCCAACTGCTCCTCATCCATTATGTACATTGCTTTATTATGCACCCCAGGCATTCCTCCAACTGCTCCTCTTCCATTATATGCATTTGCTATATTATGCACCCCAGGCATTCCTCCAACTGCTCCTCATCCATTATGTGCATTGCTTTATTATGCACCCAAGGCATTCATCCAACTGCTCCTCATCCATTATATGCATTGCTTTATTATGCACCCCAGACATTCCTCCAACTGCTCCTCATCCATTAGATGCATTGCTTTATTATGCACCCCAGGCATTCCTCCAATTGCTCATCCATTATGTTCATTGCTTTATAATGCACCCCAGGCATTCCTCCAACTGCTCCTCTTCCATTATGTGCATTGCTTTATTATGCACCCCAGGCATTCCTCCAACTGCTCCTCATCCATTATGTACATTGCTTTATTATGCAGCCCAGGCATTCCTCCAACTGCTCCTCTTCCATTATGTGCATTTGCTTTATTATGAACCCCAGGCATTCCTCCAACTGCTCCTCATCCATTATATGCATTGCTTTATTATGCACCCCAGGTATTCCTCCAACTGCTCCTCATCCATTATGTGCATTGCTTTATACTTCACCCCAGGAATTCCTACAACTGCTCCTCTCCCATTATGTGCATTGCTGTATTATACATCCCAGGCATTCCTCCAACTGCTACTCATCCATTATGTGCATTTGCTTTATTATGCACCCCAGGCATTACTCCAACTGCTCCTCATCCATTATGTGCATTTGCTTTATTATGCACCCCAGGCATTCCTCCAACTGCTCCTCATCCATTATGTGCATTGCTTTATTATACACCCCAGGCATTCCTCCAACTGCTCCTCATCCATTATATGCATTGCTTTATTATGCACTCCAGGCATTCCTCCAACTGCTCCTCTTCCATTATATGCATTTGCTTTATTATGCACCCCAGGCATTCCTCCAACTGCTCCTCTTCCATTATGTGCATTTGCTTTATTATGCACCCCAGGCATTCCTCCAACTGCTCCTCATCCATTATATGCATTGCTTTATTATGCACCCCAGGCATTCATCCAACTGCTCCTCATCCATTATATGCATTGCTTTATTATGCACCCCAGACATTCCTCCAACTGCTCCTCTTCCATTATGTGCATTGCTTTATTATGCACCCCAGGCATTCCTCCAACTGCTCCTCTTCCATTATGTGCATTTGCTTTATTATGCACCCCAGGCATTCCTCCAACTGCTCCTCATCCATTATATGCATTGCTTTATTATGCACCCCAGGCATTCCTCCAACTGCTCCTCATCCATAATGTGCACTGCTTTATTATGCACCCCAGGCATTCCTCCAACTGCTCCTCATCCATTATATGCATTGCTTTATTATGCACCCCTGGCATTCCTCCAACTGCTCCTCATCCATTATGTGCATTGCTTTATTATGCACCCCAGGCATTCCTCCAACTGTTCCTCTCCCATTATGTGCATTGCTTAATTATGCACCCCAGGCATTCCTCCAACTGCTCCTCGCCCATTATGTGCATTGCTGTATTATGCATCCCAGGCATTCCTCCAACTGCCCCTCTTCCATTATGTGCATTGCTTTATACTGCACCGCAGGTATTCCTCCAACTGCTCCTCTTCCATTATGTGCATTGCTGTATTATGCATCCCAGGCATTCCTCCAACTGCTCCTCTTCCATTTTGTGCATTTGCTTTATTATGCACCCCAGGCATTCCTCCAACTGCTCCTCTTCCATTATGTGCATTGCTTTATTATACACCCCAGGCATTCCTCCACCTGCTCCTCTTCCATTATGTGCATTGCTTTATTATGCAGCCCTGGCATTCCTCCAACTGCCTCTCTTCCACTCTGTGCATTGCTTTATTTTGCACCCCAGGCATTCCTCCAACTGCTTCTCTTCCATTATATGCATTGCTTTATTATGCACCCCAGGCATTCCTCCATCTGCTCCTCTTCCATTATGTGCATTGCTGTATTATGCACCCCAGGCATTCCTCCAACTGCTCCTCTTCCATTATGTGCATTCCTGTATTATGCACCCCAGGCATTCCTCCAACTGCCCCTCTTCCATTATGTGCATTGCTTTATAATGCACCCCTGGCATTCCTCCAACTGCTCCTCTTCCATTATGTGCATTGCTGTATTATGCACCCCAGGCATTCCTCCAACTGCTCCTCTTCCACTATGTGCATTGCTGTATTATGCACCCCAGGCATTCCTCCAACTGCTCCTCTTCCATTATGTGCATTGCTGTATCATGCACCCCAGACATTCCTCCAACTGCTCCTCTTCCATTGTGTGCATTGCTTCATTATGCACCCCAGGCATTCCTCCAACTGCTCCTCTTCCATTATGTGCATTGCTGCTATATGCACCCCAGGCATTCATCCAACTGCTCCTCTACCATTATGTGCATTGCTGTATTATGCATCCCAGGCATTACTCCAACTGCTCCTCTTCCATTATGTGCATTGCTTTATACTGCACCCCAGGCATTCCTCCAACTGCTCCTCTCCCATTATGTGCATTGCTGTATTATGTACCCCAGGCATTCCTCCAACTGCTCCTCTCCCATTATGTGCATTTGCTTTATTATGCACCCCAGGCATTACTCCAACTGCTCCTCATCCATTATGTGCATTTGCTTTATTATGCACCCCAGGCTTTCCTCCAACTGCTCCTCTTCCACTATGTGCATTGCTGTATTATGCACCCCAGGCATTCCTCCAACTGCTCCTCTTCCATTATGTGCATTGCTGTATCATGCACCCCAGGCATTCCTCCAACTGCTCCTCTTCCATTGTGTGCACTGCTTCATTATGCACCCCAGGCATTCCTCCAACTGCTCCTCTTCCATTATGTGCATTGCTGCTATATGCACCCCAGGCATTCATCCAACTGCTCCTCTACCATTATGTGCATTGCTGTATTATGCATCCCAGGCATTACTCCAACTGCTCCTCTTCCATTATGTGCATTGCTTTATACTGCACCCCAGGCATTCCTCCAACTGCTCCTCTCCCATTATGTGCATTGCTGTATTATGTACCCCAGGCATTCCTCCAACTGCTCCTCTCCCATTATGTGCATTTGCTTTATTATGCACCCCAGGCATTACTCCAACTGCTCCTCATCCATTATGTGCATTTGCTTTATTATGCACCCCAGGCTTTCCTCCAACTGCTCCTCATCCATTATATGCATTGCTTTATTATGCACCCCAGGCATTCCTCCAACTGCTCCTCATCCATTATGTGCATTGCTTTATTATGCACCCCAGGCATTCCTCCAACTGTTCCTCTCCCATTATGTGCATTGCTTAATTATGCACCCCAGGCATTCCTCCAACTGCTCCTCGCCCATTATGTGCATTGCTGTATTATGCATCCCAGGCATTCCTCCAACTGCCCCTCTTCCATTATGTGCATTGCTTTATACTGCACCGCAGGTATTCCTCCAACTGCTCATCATCCATTATGTGCTTTGCTTTATTATGCACCCCATGCGTTCCTCCAACTGCTCCTCTTCCATTATGTGCATTGCTGTATTATGCATCCCAGGCATTCCTCCAACTGCTCCTCTTCCATTATGTGCATTTGCTTTATTATGCACCCCAGGCATTCCTCCAACTGCTCCTCTTCCATTATGTGCATTGCTTTATTATGCTCCCCAGGCATTCCTCCAACTGCTCCTCTTCCATTATGTGCATTGCTTTATTTTGCACCCCAGGCATTCCTCCAACTGCTCCTCTTCCATTATGTGCATTGCTTTATTATGCACCCCAGGCTTTCCTCAAACTGCTCCTCTTCCATTATGTGCATTGCTGTATTATGCATCCCAGGCATTCCTCCAACTGCTCCTCTTCCATTTTGTGCATTTGCTTTATTATGCACCCCAGGCATTCCTCCAACAGCTCCTCTTCCATTATGTGCATTGCTTTATTATACACCCCAGGCATTCCTCCACCTACTCCTCTTCCATTATGTGCATTGCTTTATTATGCAGCCCTGGCATTCCTCCAACTGCCTCTCTTCCACTATGTGCATTGCTTTATTTTGCACCCCAGGCATTCCTCCAACTGCTCCTCTTCCATTATATGCATTGCTTTATTATGCACCCCAGGCATTCCTCCATCTGCTCCTCTTCCATTATGTGCATTGCTGTATTATGCACCCCAGGCATTCCTCCAACTGCTCCTCTTCCATTATGTGCATTCCTGTATTATGCACCCCAGGCATTCCTCCAACTGCCCCTCTTCCATTATGTGCATTGCTTTATAATGCACCCCTGGCATTCCTCCAACTGCTCCTCTTCCATTATGTGCATTCCTGTATTATGCACCCCAGGCATTCCTCCAACTGCCCCTCTTCCATTATGTGCATTGCTGTATCATGCACCCCAGGCATTCCTCCAACTGCTCCTCTTCCATTGTGTGCATTGCTTCATTATGCACCCCAGGCATTCCTCCAACTGCTCCTCTTCCATTATGTGCATTGCTGCTATATGCACCCCAGGCATTCATGCAACTGCTCCTCTACCATTATGTGCATTGCTGTATTATGCATCCCAGGCATTACTCCAACTGCTCCTCTTCCATTATGTGCATTGCTTTATACTGCACCCCAGACATTCCTCCAACTGCTCCTCTCCCATTATGTGCATTGCTGTATTATGTACCCCAGGCATTCCTCCAACTGCTCCTCGCCCATTATGTGCATTGCTGTATTATGCATCCCAGGCATTCCTCCAACTGCTCCTCTTCCATTATGTGCATTGCTTTATACTGCACCGCAGGTATTCCTCTAACTGCTCATCATCCATTATGTGCATTGCTTTATTATGCTCCCCATGCGTTCCTCCAACTACTCCTCTTCCATTATGTGCATTGCTGTATTATGCATCCCAGGCATTCCTCCAACTGCTCCTCTTCCATTATGTGCATTTGCTTTATTATGCACCCCAGGCATTCCTCCAACTGCTCCTCTTCCATTATGTGCATTGCTTTATTATGCTCCCCAGGCATTCCTCCAACTGCTCCTCTTCCATTATGTGCATTGCTTTATTTTGCACCCCAGGCATTCCTCCAACTGCTCCTCTTCCATTATGTGCATTGCTTTATTATGCACCCCAGGCATTCCTCCAACTGCTCCTGTTCCATTATGTGCATTGCTGTATTATGCATCCCAGGCATTCCTCCAACTGCTCCTCTTCCATTATGTGCATTTGCTTTATTATGCACCCCAGGCATTCCTCCAACTGCTCCTCTTCCATTATGTGCATTGCTTTATTATACACCCCAGTCATTCCTCCACCTGCTCCTCTTCCATTATGTGCATTGCTTTATTATGCAGCCCAGGCATTCCTCCAACTGCCTCTCTTCCACTATGTGCATTGCTTTATTATGCACCCCAGGAATTCCTCCAACTGCTCCTCTTCCATTATATGCATTGCTTTATTATGCACCCCAGGCATTCCTCCAACTGCTCCTCTTCCATTATGTGCATTGCTGTATTATGCACCCCAGGCATTCCTCCAACTGCTCCTCTTCCATTATATGCATTGCTTTATTATGCACTCCAGGCATTCCTCCAACTGCTCCTCATCCATTATATGCATTGCTTTATTATGCACCCCAGGCATTCATCCAACTGCTCCTCATCCATTATGTGCATTGCTGTATTATGCACCCCAGGTATTCCTCCAACTGCTCCTCTTCCATTATGTGCATTGCTGTATTATGCATCCCAGGCATTCCTCCAACTGCTCCTCTTCCATTATGTGCATTTGCTTTATTATGCACCCCAGGCATTCCTCCAACTGCTCCTCTTCCATTATGTGCATTGCTTTATTATACACCCCAGTCATTCCTCCACCTGCTCCCCTTCCATTATGTGCATTGCTTTATTATGCAGCCCAGGCATTCCTCCAACTGCCTCTCTTCCACTATGTGCATTGCTTTATTATGCACCCCAGGAATTCCTCCAACTGCTCCTCTTACATTATATGCATTGCTTTATTATGCACCCCAGGCATTCCTCCAACTGCTCCTCTTCCATTATGTGCATTGCTGTATTATGCACCCCAGGCATTCCTCCAACTGCCTCTCTTCCATTATGTGCATTGCTTTATTATGCACCCCAGGCATTCCTCCAACTGCCTCTCTTCCATTATGTGCATTGCTTTATTATGCACCCCTGGCTTACCACCAACTGCTCCTCTTCCATTATGTGCATTGCTGTATTATGCACCCCAGGCATTTCTCCAACTGCTCCTCTTCCACTATGTGCATTGCTTTATTATGCACCCCAGGCATTCCTCCAACTGCTCCTCTTCCATTATGTGCATTGCTGTATTATGCACCCCAGGCATTCCTCCAACTGCTCCTCTTCCATTGTGTGCATTGCTTCATTATGCACCCCAGGCATTCCTCCAACTGCTCCTCTTCCATTATGTGCATTGCTGTTTTATGCACCCCAGGTATTCATCCAACTGCTCCTCTACCATTATGTACATTGCTGTATTATGCATCCCAGGCATTCCTCCAACTGCTCCTCTTCCATTATGTGCATTGCCTTATACTGCACCCCAGGCATTCCTCCAACTGCTCCTCTCCCATTATGTGCATTGCTGTATTATGCACCCCAGGCATTCCTCCAACTGCTCCTCTTCCATTATGTGTATTGCTTAATTATGCACCCCAGGCATTCCTCCAACTGCTCCTCTTCCATTATTTGCATTGCTGCACTATGCATCCCAGGCATTCCTCCAACTGCTCCTCTTCCATTATGTGCATTGCTTTATTATGCACCCCAGGCATTCCTCCAACTGCTCCTCTTCCATTGTGTGCATTGCTGTATTATGCACCCCAGGTATTCCTCCAACTGCTCCTCTTCCATTATGTGCATTGCTTTATACTGCACCCCAGGCATTACTTTAACTGCTCCTCTTCCATTATGTGCATTTCTTTTTTAAGCACCACAGGCATTCCTCCACCTGCTCCTCTACCATTATGTGCATTGCTTTATTATGCAGCCCAGGCATTCCTCCAACTGCCTCTCTTCCACTATGTGCATTGCTTTATTATGCACCCCAGGCATTCCTCCAACTGCTCCTCATCCATTATGTACATTGCTTTATTATGCACCCCAGGCATTCCTCCAACTGCTCCTCTTCCATTATGTGCATTTGCTTTATTATGAACCTCTGGCATTCCTCCAACTGCTCCTCATCCATTATATGCATTGCTTTATTATGCACCCCAGGCATTCCTCCAACTGCTCCTCATCCATTATGTGCATTGCTTTAAACTTCACCCCAGGAATTCCTACAACTGCTCCTCTCCCATTATGTGCATTGCTGTATTATGCATCCCAGGCATTCCTCCAACTGCTACTCATCCATTATGTGCATTTGCTTTATTATGCACCCCAGGCATTACTCCAACTGCTCCTCATCCATTATGTGCATTTGCTTTATTATGCTCCCCAGGCATTTCTCCAACTGCTCCTCATCCATTATGTGCATTGCTTTATTAAGCACCCCAGGCATTCCTCCAACTCCTCCTCATCCATTATATGCATTGCTTTATTATGCACACCAGGCATTCCTCCAACTGCTCCTCTTCCATTATATGCATTTGCTTTATTATGCACCCCAGGCATTCCTCCAACTGCTCCTCTTCCATTATGTGCATTTGCTTTATTATGCACCCCAGGCATTCCTCCAACTGCTCCTCATCCATTATATGCATTGCTTTATTATGCACCCCAGGCATTCATCCAACTGCTCCTCATCCATTATGTGCATTGCTGTATTATGCACCCCAGGTATTCCTCCAACTGCTCCTCTTCCATTATGTGCATTGCTGTATTATGCATCCCAGGCATTCCTCCAACTGCTCCTCTTCCATTATGTGCATTTGCTTTATTATGCACCCCAGGCATTCCTCCAACTGCTCCTCTTCCATTATGTGCATTGCTTTCTTATACACCCCAGTCATTCCTCCACCTGCTCCTCTTCCATTATGTGCATTGCTTTATTATGCAGCCCAGGCATTACTCCAACTGCCTCTCTTCCACTATGTGCATTGCTTTATTATGCACCCCAGGAATTCCTCCAACTGCTCCTCTTCCATTATATGCATTGCTTTATTATGCACCCCAGGCATTCCTCCAACTGCTCCTCTTCCATTATGTGCATTGCTGTATTATGCACCCCAGGCATTCCTCCAACTGCTCCTCTTCCATTATGTGCATTCCTGTATTATGCACCCCAGGCATTCCTCCAACTGCCTCTCTTCCATTATGTGCATTGCTTTATTATGCACCCCAGGCATTCCTCCAACTGCCTCTCTTCCATTATGTGCATTGCTTTATTATGCACCCCTGGCTTACCACCAACTGCTCCTCTTCCATTATGTGCATTGCTGTATTATGCAACCCAGGCATTTCTCCAACTGCTCCTCTTCCACTATGCGCATTGCTGTATTATGCATCCCAGGCATTCCTCCAACTGCTCCTCTTCCATTTTGTGCATTTGCTTTATTATGCACCCCAGGCATTCCTCCAACTGCTCCTCTTCCATTATGTGCATTGCTTTATTATACACCCCAGGCATTCCTCCACCTGCTCCTCTTCCATTATGTGCATTGCTTTATTATGCAGCCCTGGCATTCCTCCAACTGCCTCTCTTCCACTCTGTGCATTGCTTTATTTTGCACCCCAGGCATTCCTCCAACTGCTCCTCTTCCATTATATGCATTGCTTTATTATGCACCCCAGGCATTCCTCCATCTGCTCCTCTTCCATTATGTGCATTGCTGTATTATGCACCCCAGGCATTCCTCCAACTGCTCCTCTTCCATTATGTGCATTCCTGTATTATGCACCCCAGGCATTCCTCCAACTGCCCCTCTTCCATTATGTGCATTGCTTTATAATGCACCCCTGGCATTCCTCCAACTGCTCCTCTTCCATTATGTGCATTGCTGTATTATGCACCCCAGGCATTCCTCCAACTGCTCCTCTTCCACTATGTGCATTGCTGTATTATGCACCCCAGGCATTCCTCCAACTGCTCCTCTTCCATTATGTTCATTGCTGTATCATGCACCCCAGGCATTCCTCCAACTGCTCCTCTTCCATTGTGTGCATTGCTTCATTATGCACCCCAGGCATTCCTCCAACTGCTCCTCTTCCATTATGTGCATTGCTGCTATATGCACCCCAGGCATTCATCCAACTGCTCCTCTACCATTATGTGCATTGCTGTATTATGCATCCCAGGCATTACTCCAACTGCTCCTCTTCCATTATGTGCATTGCTTTATACTGCACCCCAGGCATTCCTCCAACTGCTCCTCTCCCATTATGTGCATTGCTGTATTATGTACCCCAGGCATTCCTCCAACTGCTCCTCTCCCATTATGTGCATTTGCTTTATTATGCACCCCAGGCATTACTCCAACTGCTCCTCATCCATTATGTGCATTTGCTTTATTATGCACCCCAGGCTTTCCTCCAACTGCTCCTCATCCATTATATGCATTGCTTTATTATGCACCACAGGCATTCCTCCAACTGCTCCTCTTCCATTATGTGCATTGCTTTATTTTGCACCCCAGGCATTCCTCCAACTGCTCCTCTTCCATTATGTGCATTGCTTTATTATGCACCCCAGGCATTCCTCCAACTGCTCCTGTTCCATTATGTGCATTGCTGTATTATGCATCCCAGGCATTCCTCCAACTGCTCCTCTTCCATTATGTGCATTTGCTTTATTATGCACCCCAGGCATTCCTCCAACTGCTCCTCTTCCATTATGTGCATTGCTTTATTATACACCCCAGTCATTCCTCCACCTGCTCCTCTTCCATTATGTGCATTGCTTTATTATGCAGCCCAGGCATTCCTCCAACTGCCTCTCTTCCACTATGTGCATTGCTTTATTATGCACCCCAGGAATTCCTCCAACTGCTCCTCTTCCATTATATGCATTGCTTTATTATGCACCCCAGGCATTCCTCCAACTGCTCCTCTTCCATTATGTGCATTGCTGTATTATGCACCCCAGGCATTCCTCCAACTGCTCCTCTTCCATTATATGCATTGCTTTATTATGCACTCCAGGCATTCCTCCAACTGCTCCTCATCCATTATATGCATTGCTTTATTATGCACCCCAGGCATTCATCCAACTGCTCCTCATCCATTATGTGCATTGCTGTCTTATGCACCCCAGGTATTCCTCCAACTGCTCCTCTTCCATTATGTGCATTGCTGTATTATGCATCCCAGGCATTCCTCCAACTGCTCCTCTTCCATTATGTGCATTTGCTTTATTATGCACCCCAGGCATTCCTCCAACTGCTCCTCTTCCATTATGTGCATTGCTTTATTATACACCCCAGTCATTCCTCCACCTGCTCCCCTTCCATTATGTGCATTGCTTTATTATGCAGCCCAGGCATTCCTCCAACTGCCTCTCTTCCACTATGTGCATTGCTTTATTATGCACCCCAGGAATTCCTCCAACTGCTCCTCTTACATTATATGCATTGCTTTATTATGCACCCCAGGCATTCCTCCAACTGCTCCTCTTCCATTATGTGCATTGCTGTATTATGCACCCCAGGCATTCCTCCAACTGCCTCTCTTCCATTATGTGCATTGCTTTATTATGCACCCCAGGCATTCCTCCAACTGCCTCTCTTCCATTATGTGCATTGCTTTATTATGCACCCCTGGCTTACCACCAACTGCTCCTCTTCCATTATGTGCATTGCTGTATTATGCACCCCAGGCATTTCTCCAACTGCTCCTCTTCCACTATGTGCATTGCTTTATTATGCACCCCAGGCATTCCTCCAACTGCTCCTCTTCCATTATGTGCATTGCTGTATTATGCACCCCAGGCATTCCTCCAACTGCTCCTCTTCCATTGTGTGCATTGCTTCATTATGCACCCCAGGCATTCCTCCAACTGCTCCTCTTCCATTATGTGCATTGCTGTTTTATGCACCCCAGGTATTCATCCAACTGCTCCTCTACCATTATGTACATTGCTGTATTATGCATCCCAGGCATTCCTCCAACTGCTCCTCTTCCATTATGTGCATTGCCTTATACTGCACCCCAGGCATTCCTCCAACTGCTCCTCTCCCATTATGTGCATTGCTGTATTATGCACCCCAGGCATTCCTCCAACTGCTCCTCTTCCATTATGTGTATTGCTTAATTATGCACCCCAGGCATTCCTCCAACTGCTCCTCTTCCATTATTTGCATTGCTGCACTATGCATCCCAGGCATTCCTCCAACTGCTCCTCTTCCATTATGTGCATTGCTTTATTATGCACCCCAGGCATTCCTCCAACTGCTCCTCTTCCATTGTGTGCATTGCTGTATTATGCACCCCAGGTATTCCTCCAACTGCTCCTCTTCCATTATGTGCATTGCTTTATACTGCACCCCAGGCATTACTTTAACTGCTCCTCTTCCATTATGTGCATTTCTTTTTTAAGCACCACAGGCATTCCTCCACCTGCTCCTCTACCATTATGTGCATTGCTTTATTATGCAGCCCAGGCATTCCTCCAACTGCCTCTCTTCCACTATGTGCATTGCTTTATTATGCACCCCAGGCATTCCTCCAACTGCTCCTCATCCATTATGTACATTGCTTTATTATGCACCCCAGGCATTCCTCCAACTGCTCCTCTTCCATTATGTGCATTTGCTTTATTATGAACCCCTGGCATTCCTCCAACTGCTCCTCATCCATTATATGCATTGCTTTATTATGCACCCCAGGCATTCCTCCAACTGCTCCTCATCCATTATGTGCATTGCTTTAAACTTCACCCCAGGAATTCCTACAACTGCTCCTCTCCCATTATGTGCATTGCTGTATTATGCATCCCAGGCATTCCTCCAACTGCTACTCATCCATTATGTGCATTTGCTTTATTATGCACCCCAGGCATTACTCCAACTGCTCCTCATCCATTATGTGCATTTGCTTTATTATGCTCCCCAGGCATTCCTCCAACTGCTCCTCATCCATTATGTGCATTGCTTTATTAAGCACCCCAGGCATTCCTCCAACTCCTCCTCATCCATTATATGCATTGCTTTATTATGCACACCAGGCATTCCTCCAACTGCTCCTCTTCCATTATATGCATTTGCTTTATTATGCACCCCAGGCATTCCTCCAACTGCTCCTCTTCCATTATGTGCATTTGCTTTATTATGCACCCCAGGCATTCCTCCAACTGCTCCTCATCCATTATATGCATTGCTTTATTATGCACCCCAGGCATTCATCCAACTGCTCCTCATCCATTATGTGCATTGCTGTATTATGCACCCCAGGTATTCCTCCAACTGCTCCTCTTCCATTATGTGCATTGCTGTATTATGCATCCCAGGCATTCCTCCAACTGCTCCTCTTCCATTATGTGCATTTGCTTTATTATGCACCCCAGGCATTCCTCCAACTGCTCCTCTTCCATTATGTGCATTGCTTTCTTATACACCCCAGTCATTCCTCCACCTGCTCCTCTTCCATTATGTGCATTGCTTTATTATGCAGCCCAGGCATTCCTCCAACTGCCTCTCTTCCACTATGTGCATTGCTTTATTATGCACCCCAGGAATTCCTCCAACTGCTCCTCTTCCATTATATGCATTGCTTTATTATGCACCCCAGGCATTCCTCCAACTGCTCCTCTTCCATTATGTGCATTGCTGTATTATGCACCCCAGGCATTCCTCCAACTGCTCCTCTTCCATTATGTGCATTCCTGTATTATGCACCCCAGGCATTCCTCCAACTGCCTCTCTTCCATTATGTGCATTGCTTTATTATGCACCCCAGGCATTCCTCCAACTGCCTCTCTTCCATTATGTGCATTGCTTTATTATGCACCCCTGGCTTACCACCAACTGCTCCTCTTCCATTATGTGCATTGCTGTATTATGCAACCCAGGCATTTCTCCAACTGCTCCTCTTCCACTATGCGCATTGCTGTATTATGCATCCCAGGCATTCCTCCAACTGCTCCTCTTCCATTTTGTGCATTTGCTTTATTATGCACCCCAGGCATTCCTCCAACTGCTCCTCTTCCATTATGTGCATTGCTTTATTATACACCCCAGGCATTCCTCCACCTGCTCCTCTTCCATTATGTGCATTGCTTTATTATGCAGCCCTGGCATTCCTCCAACTGCCTCTCTTCCACTCTGTGCATTGCTTTATTTTGCACCCCAGGCATTCCTCCAACTGCTCCTCTTCCATTATATGCATTGCTTTATTATGCACCCCAGGCATTCCTCCATCTGCTCCTCTTCCATTATGTGCATTGCTGTATTATGCACCCCAGGCATTCCTCCAACTGCTCCTCTTCCATTATGTGCATTCCTGTATTATGCACCCCAGGCATTCCTCCAACTGCCCCTCTTCCATTATGTGCATTGCTTTATAATGCACCCCTGGCATTCCTCCAACTGCTCCTCTTCCATTATGTGCATTGCTGTATTATGCACCCCAGGCATTCCTCCAACTGCTCCTCTTCCACTATGTGCATTGCTGTATTATGCACCCCAGGCATTCCTCCAACTGCTCCTCTTCCATTATGTTCATTGCTGTATCATGCACCCCAGGCATTCCTCCAACTGCTCCTCTTCCATTGTGTGCATTGCTTCATTATGTACCCCAGGCATTCCTCCAACTGCTCCTCTTCCATTATGTGCATTGCTGCTATATGCACCCCAGGCATTCATCCAACTGCTCCTCTACCATTATGTGCATTGCTGTATTATGCATCCCAGGCATTACTCCAACTGCTCCTCTTCCATTATGTGCATTGCTTTATACTGCACCCCAGGCATTCCTCCAACTGCTCCTCTCCCATTATGTGCATTGCTGTATTATGTACCCCAGGCATTCCTCCAACTGCTCCTCTCCCATTATGTGCATTTGCTTTATTATGCACCCCAGGCATTACTCCAACTGCTCCTCATCCATTATGTGCATTTGCTTTATTATGCACCCCAGGCTTTCCTCCAACTGCTCCTCATCCATTATATGCATTGCTTTATTATGCACCCCAGGCATTCCTCCAACTGCTCCTCATCCATTATATGCATTGCTTTATTATGCACCCCAGGCATTCCTCCAACTGCTCCTCATCCATAAAGTGCACTGCTTTATTATGCACCCCAGGCATTCCTCCAACTGCTCCTCATCCATTATATGCATTGCTTTATTATGCACCCCAGGCATTCCTCCAACTGCTCCTCATCCATTATGTGCATTGCTTTATTATGCACCCCAGGCATTCCTCCAACTGTTCCTCTCCCATTATGTGCATTGCTTAATTATGCACCCCAGGCATTCCTCCAACTGCTCCTCGCCCATTATGTGCATTGCTGTATTATGCATCCCAGGCATTCCTCCAACTGCCCCTCTTCCATTATGTGCATTGCTTTATACTGCACCGCAGGTATTCCTCCAACTGCTCATCATCCATTATGTGCTTTGCTTTATTATGCACCCCATGCGTTCCTCCAACTGCTCCTCTTCCATTATGTGCATTGCTGTATTATGCATCCCAGGCATTCCTCCAACTGCTCCTCTTCCATTATGTGCATTTGCTTTATTATGCACCCCAGGCATTCCTCCAACTGCTCCTCTTCCATTATGTGCATTGCTTTATTATGCTCCCCAGGCATTCCTCCAACTGCTCCTCTTCCATTATGTGCATTGCTTTATTTTGCACCCCAGGCATTCCTCCAACTGCTCCTCTTCCATTATGTGCATTGCTTTATTATGCACCCCAGGCTTTCCTCAAACTGCTCCTCTTCCATTATGTGCATTGCTGTATTATGCATCCCAGGCATTCCTCCAACTGCTCCTCTTCCATTTTGTGCATTTGCTTTATTATGCACCTCAGGCATTCCTCCAACAGCTCCTCTTCCATTATGTGCATTGCTTTATTATACACCCCAGGCATTCCTCCACCTACTCCTCTTCCATTATGTGCATTGCTTTATTATGCAGCCCTGGCATTCCTCCAACTGCCTCTCTTCCACTATGTGCATTGCTTTATTTTGCACCCCAGGCATTCCTCCAACTGCTCCTCTTCCATTATATGCATTGCTTTATTATGCACCCCAGGCATTCCTCCATCTGCTCCTCTTCCATTATGTGCATTGCTGTATTATGCACCCCAGGCATTCCTCCAACTGCTCCTCTTCCATTATGTGCATTCCTGTATTATGCACCCCAGGCATTCCTCCAACTGCCCCTCTTCCATTATGTGCATTGCTTTATAATGCACCCCTGGCATTCCTCCAACTGCTCCTCTTCCATTATGTGCATTCCTGTATTATGCACCCCAGGCATTCCTCCAACTGCCCCTCTTCCATTATGTGCATTGCTGTATCATGCACCCCAGGCATTCCTCCAACTGCTCCTCTTCCATTGTGTGCATTGCTTCATTATGCACCCCAGGCATTCCTCCAACTGCTCCTCTTCCATTATGTGCATTGCTGCTATATGCACCCCAGGCATTCATCCAACTGCTCCTCTACCATTATGTGCATTGCTGTATTATGCATCCCAGGCATTACTCCAACTGCTCCTCTTCCATTATGTGCATTGCTTTATACTGCACCCCAGGCATTCCTCCAACTGCTCCTCTCCCATTATGTGCATTGCTGTATTATGTACCCCAGGCATTCCTCCAACTGCTCCTCGCCCATTATGTGCATTGCTGTATTATGCATCCCAGGCATTCCTCCAACTGCTCCTCTTCCATTATGTGCATTGCTTTATACTGCACCGCAGGTATTCCTCTAACTGCTCATCATCCATTATGTGCATTGCTTTATTATGCTCCCCATGCGTTCCTCCAACTACTCCTCTTCCATTATGTGCATTGCTGTATTATGCATCCCAGGCATTCCTCCAACTGCTCCTCTTCCATTATGTGCATTTGCTTTATTATGCACCCCAGGCATTCCTCCAACTGCTCCTCTTCCATTATGTGCATTGCTTTATTATGCTCCCCAGGCATTCCTCCAACTGCTCCTCTTCCATTATGTGCATTGCTTTATTTTGCACCCCAGGCATTCCTCCAACTGCTCCTCTTCCATTATGTGCATTGCTTTATTATGCACCCCAGGCATTCCTCCAACTGCTCCTGTTCCATTATGTGCATTGCTGTATTATGCATCCCAGGCATTCCTCCAACTGCTCCTCTTCCATTATGTGCATTTGCTTTATTATGCACCCCAGGCATTCCTCCAACTGCTCCTCTTCCATTATGTGCATTGCTTTATTATACACCCCAGTCATTCCTCCACCTGCTCCTCTTCCATTATGTGCATTGCTTTATTATGCAGCCCAGGCATTCCTCCAACTGCCTCTCTTCCACTATGTGCATTGCTTTATTATGCACCCCAGGAATTCCTCCAACTGCTCCTCTTCCATTATATGCATTGCTTTATTATGCACCCCAGGCATTCCTCCAACTGCTCCTCTTCCATTATGTGCATTGCTGTATTATGCACCCCAGGCATTCCTCCAACTGCTCCTCTTCCATTATATGCATTGCTTTATTATGCACTCCAGGCATTCCTCCAACTGCTCCTCATCCATTATATGCATTGCTTTATTATGCACCCCAGGCATTCATCCAACTGCTCCTCATCCATTATGTGCATTGCTGTATTATGCACCCCAGGTATTCCTCCAACTGCTCCTCTTCCATTATGTGCATTGCTGTATTATGCATCCCAGGCATTCCTCCAACTGCTCCTCTTCCATTATGTGCATTTGCTTTATTATGCACCCCAGGCATTCCTCCAACTGCTCCTCTTCCATTATGTGCATTGCTTTATTATACACCCCAGTCATTCCTCCACCTGCTCCCCTTCCAGTATGTGCATTGCTTTATTATGCAGCCCAGGCATTCCTCCAACTGCCTCTCTTCCACTATGTGCATTGCTTTATTATGCACCCCAGGAATTCCTCCAACTGCTCCTCTTACATTATATGCATTGCTTTATTATGCACCCCAGGCATTCCTCCAACTGCTCCTCTTCCATTATGTGCATTGCTGTATTATGCACCCCAGGCATTCCTCCAACTGCCTCTCTTCCATTATGTGCATTGCTTTATTATGCACCCCAGGCATTCCTCCAACTGCCTCTCTTCCATTATGTGCATTGCTTTATTATGCACCCCTGGCTTACCACCAACTGCTCCTCTTCCATTATGTGCATTGCTGTATTATGCACCCCAGGCATTTCTCCAACTGCTCCTCTTCCACTATGTGCATTGCTTTATTATGCACCCCAGGCATTCCTCCAACTGCTCCTCTTCCATTATGTGCATTGCTGTTTTATGCACCCCAGGTATTCATCCAACTGCTCCTCTACCATTATGTACATTGCTGTATTATGCATCCCAGGCATTCCTCCAACTGCTCCTCTTCCATTATGTGCATTGCCTTATACTGCACCCCAGGCATTCCTCCAACTGCTCCTCTCCCATTATGTGCATTGCTGTATTATGCACCCCAGGCATTCCTCCAACTGCTCCTCTTCCATTATGTGTATTGCTTAATTATGCACCCCAGGCATTCCTCCAACTGCTCCTCTTCCATTATTTGCATTGCTGCACTATGCATCCCAGGCATTCCTCCAACTGCTCCTCTTCCATTATGTGCATTGCTTTATTATGCACCCCAGGCATTCCTCCAACTGCTCCTCTTCCATTGTGTGCATTGCTGTATTATGCACCCCAGGTATTCCTCCAACTGCTCCTCTTCCATTATGTGCATTGCTTTATACTGCACCCCAGGCATTCCTCCAACTGCTCCTCTTCCATTATGTGTATTGCTTAATTATGCACCCCAGGCATTCCTCCAACTGCTCCTCATCCATTATGTGCATTTGCTTTATTATGAACCCCTGGCATTCCTCCAACTGCTCCTCATCCATTATATGCATTGCTTTATTATGCACCCCAGGCATTCCTCCAACTGCTCCTCATCCATTATGTGCATTGCTTTAAACTTCACCCCAGGAATTCCTACAACTGCTCCTCTCCCATTATGTGCATTGCTGTATTATGCATCCCAGGCATTCCTCCAACTGCTACTCATCCATTATGTGCATTTGCTTTATTATGCACCCCAGGCATTACTCCAACTGCTCCTCATCCATTATGTGCATTTGCTTTATTATGCTCCCCAGGCATTCCTCCAACTGCTCCTCATCCATTATGTGCATTGCTTTATTAAGCACCCCAGGCATTCCTCCAACTCCTCCTCATCCATTATATGCATTGCTTTATTATGCACACCAGGCATTCCTCCAACTGCTCCTCTTCCATTATATGCATTTGCTTTATTATGCACCCCAGGCATTCCTCCAACTGCTCCTCTTCCATTATGTGCATTTGCTTTATTATGCACCCCAGGCATTCCTCCAACTGCTCCTCATCCATTATATGCATTGCTTTATTATGCACCCCAGGCATTCATCCAACTGCTCCTCATCCATTATGTGCATTGCTGTATTATGCACCCCAGGTATTCCTCCAACTGCTCCTCTTCCATTATGTGCATTGCTGTATTATGCATCCCAGGCATTCCTCCAACTGCTCCTCTTCCATTATGTGCATTTGCTTTATTATGCACCCCAGGCATTCCTCCAACTGCTCCTCTTCCATTATGTGCATTGCTTTCTTATACACCCCAGTCATTCCTCCACCTGCTCCTCTTCCATTATTTGCATTGCTTTATTATGCAGCCCAGGCATTCCTCCAACT
This sequence comes from Taudactylus pleione, assembly GCA_031769625.1. NCBI lineage: Eukaryota > Metazoa > Chordata > Amphibia > Anura > Myobatrachidae > Taudactylus > Taudactylus pleione. The sequence continues at coordinate 503,733 of JAUIMM010000362.1, read as the reverse complement.
GCCTCTCTTCCACTATGTGCATTGCTTTATTATGCACCCCAGGAATTCCTCCAACTGCTCCTCTTCCATTATATGCATTGCTTTATTATGCACCCCAGGCATTCCTCCAACTGCTCCTCTTCCATTATGTGCATTGCTGTATTATGCACCCCAGGCATTCCTCCAACTGCTCCTCTTCCATTATGTGCATTCCTGTATTATGCACCCCAGGCATTCCTCCAACTGCCTCTCTTCCATTATGTGCATTGCTTTATTATGCACCCCAGGCATTCCTCCAACTGCCTCTCTTCCATTATGTGCATTGCTTTATTATGCACCCCTGGCTTACCACCAACTGCTCCTCTTCCATTATGTGCTTTGCTGTATTATGCAACCCAGGCATTTCTCCAACTGCTCCTCTTCCACTATGCGCATTGCTGTATTATGCATCCCAGGCATTCCTCCAACTGCTCCTCTTCCATTTTGTGCATTTGCTTTATTATGCACCCCAGGCATTCCTCCAACTGCTCCTCTTCCATTATGTGCATTGCTTTATTATACACCCCAGGCATTCCTCCACCTGCTCCTCTTCCATTATGTGCATTGCTTTATTATGCAGCCCTGGCATTCCTCCAACTGCCTCTCTTCCACTCTGTGCATTGCTTTATTTTGCACCCCAGGCATTCCTCCAACTGCTCCTCTTCCATTATATGCATTGCTTTATTATGCACCCAAGGCATTCCTCCATCTGCTCCTCTTCCATTATGTGCATTGCTGTATTATGCACCCCAGGCATTCCTCCAACTGCTCCTCTTCCATTATGTGCATTCCTGTATTATGCACCCCAGGCATTCCTCCAACTGCCCCTCTTCCATTATGTGCATTGCTTTATAATGCACCCCTGGCATTCCTCCAACTGCTCCTCTTCCATTATGTGCATTGCTGTATTATGCACCCCAGGCATTCCTCCAACTGCTCCTCTTCCACTATGTGCATTGCTGTATTATGCACCCCAGGCATTCCTCCAACTGCTCCTCTTCCATTATGTGCATTGCTGTATCATGCACCCCAGGCATTCCTCCAACTGCTCCTCTTCCATTGTGTGCATTGCTTCATTATGCACCCCAGGCATTCCTCCAACTGCTCCTCTTCCATTATGTGCATTGCTGCTATATGCACCCCAGGCATTCATCCAACTGCTCCTCTACCATTATGTGCATTGCTGTATTATGCATCCCAGGCATTACTCCAACTGCTCCTCTTCCATTATGTGCATTGCTTTATACTGCACCCCAGACATTCCTCCAACTGCTCCTCTCCCATTATGTGCATTGCTGTATTATGTACCCCAGGCATTCCTCCAACTGCTCCTCTCCCATTATGTGCATTTGCTTTATTATGCACCCCAGGCATTACTCCAACTGCTCCTCATCCATTATGTGCATTTGCTTTATTATGCACCCCAGGCTTTCCTCCAACTGCTCCTCATCCATTATATGCATTGCTTTATTATGCACCCCAGGCATTCCTCCAACTGCTCCTCATCCATTATATGCATTGCTTTATTATGCACCCCAGGCATTCCTCCAACTGCTCCTCATCCATAAAGTGCACTGCTTTATTATGCACCCCAGGCATTCCTCCAACTGCTCCTCATCCATTATATGCATTGCTTTATTATGCACCCCAGGCATTCCTCCAACTGCTCCTCATCCATTATGTGCATTGCTTTATTATGCACCCCAGGCATTCCTCCAACTGTTCCTCTCCCATTATGTGCATTGCTTAATTATGCACCCCAGGCATTCCTCCAACTGCTCCTCGCCCATTATGTGCATTGCTGTATTATGCATCCCAGGCATTCCTCCAACTGCCCCTCTTCCATTATGTGCATTGCTTTATACTGCACCGCAGGTATTCCTCCAACTGCTCATCATCCATTATGTGCTTTGCTTTATTATGCACCCCATGCGTTCCTCCAACTGCTCCTCTTCCATTATGTGCATTGCTGTATTATGCATCCCAGGCATTCCTCCAACTGCTCCTCTTCCATTATGTGCATTTGCTTTATTATGCACCCCAGGCATTCCTCCAACTGCTCCTCTTCCATTATGTGCATTGCTTTATTATGCTCCCCAGGCATTCCTCCAACTGCTCCTCTTCCATTATGTGCATTGCTTTATTTTGCACCCCAGGCATTCCTCCAACTGCTCCTCTTCCATTATGTGCATTGCTTTATTATGCACCCCAGGCTTTCCTCAAACTGCTCCTCTTCCATTATGTGCATTGCTGTATTATGCATCCCAGGCATTCCTCCAACTGCTCCTCTTCCATTTTGTGCATTTGCTTTATTATGCACCCCAGGCATTCCTCCAACAGCTCCTCTTCCATTATGTGCATTGCTTTATTATACACCCCAGGCATTCCTCCACCTACTCCTCTTCCATTATGTGCATTGCTTTATTATGCAGCCCTGGCATTCCTCCAACTGCCTCTCTTCCACTATGTGCATTGCTTTATTTTGCACCCCAGGCATTCCTCCAACTGCTCCTCTTCCATTATATGCATTGCTTTATTATGCACCCCAGGCATTCCTCCATCTGCTCCTCTTCCATTATGTGCATTGCTGTATTATGCACCCCAGGCATTCCTCCAACTGCTCCTCTTCCATTATGTGCATTCCTGTATTATGCACCCCAGGCATTCCTCCAACTGCCCCTCTTCCATTATGTGCATTGCTTTATAATGCACCCCTGGCATTCCTCCAACTGCTCCTCTTCCATTATGTGCATTCCTGTATTATGCACCCCAGGCATTCCTCCAACTGCCCCTCTTCCATTATGTGCATTGCTGTATCATGCACCCCAGGCATTCCTCCAACTGCTCCTCTTCCATTGTGTGCATTGCTTCATTATGCACCCCAGGCATTCCTCCAACTGCTCCTCTTCCATTATGTGCATTGCTGCTATATGCACCCCAGGCATTCATCCAACTGCTCCTCTACCATTATGTGCATTGCTGTATTATGCATCCCAGGCATTACTCCAACTGCTCCTCTTCCATTATGTGCATTGCTTTATACTGCACCCCAGGCATTCCTCCAACTGCTCCTCTCCCATTATGTGCATTGCTGTATTATGTACCCCAGGCATTCCTCCAACTGCTCCTCGCCCATTATGTGCATTGCTGTATTATGCATCCCAGGCATTCCTCCAACTGCTCCTCTTCCATTATGTGCATTGCTTTATACTGCACCGCAGGTATTCCTCTAACTGCTCATCATCCATTATGTGCATTGCTTTATTATGCTCCCCATGCGTTCCTCCAACTACTCCTCTTCCATTATGTGCATTGCTGTATTATGCATCCCAGGCATTCCTCCAACTGCTCCTCTTCCATTATGTGCATTTGCTTTATTATGCACCCCAGGCATTCCTCCAACTGCTCCTCTTCCATTATGTGCATTGCTTTATTATGCTCCCCAGGCATTCCTCCAACTGCTCCTCTTCCATTATGTGCATTGCTTTATTTTGCACCCCAGGCATTCCTCCAACTGCTCCTCTTCCATTATGTGCATTGCTTTATTATGCACCCCAGGCATTCCTCCAACTGCTCCTGTTCCATTATGTGCATTGCTGTATTATGCATCCCAGGCATTCCTCCAACTGCTCCTCTTCCATTATGTGCATTTGCTTTATTATGCACCCCAGGCATTCCTCCAACTGCTCCTCTTCCATTATGTGCATTGCTTTATTATACACCCCAGTCATTCCTCCACCTGCTCCTCTTCCATTATGTGCATTGCTTTATTATGCAGCCCAGGCATTCCTCCAACTGCCTCTCTTCCACTATGTGCATTGCTTTATTATGCACCCCAGGAATTCCTCCAACTGCTCCTCTTCCATTATGTGCATTGCTGTATTATGCACCCCAGGCATTCCTCCAACTGCTCCTCTTCCATTATATGCATTGCTTTATTATGCACTCCAGGCATTCCTCCAACTGCTCCTCATCCATTATATGCATTGCTTTATTATGCACCCCAGGCATTCATCCAACTGCTCCTCATCCATTATGTGCATTGCTGTATTATGCACCCCAGGTATTCCTCCAACTGCTCCTCTTCCATTATGTGCATTGCTGTATTATGCATCCCAGGCATTCCTCCAACTGCTCCTCTTCCATTATGTGCATTTGCTTTATTATGCACCCCAGGCATTTCTCCAACTGCTCCTCTTCCATTATGTGCATTGCTTTATTATACACCCCAGTCATTCCTCCACCTGCTCCCCTTCCATTATGTGCATTGCTTTATTATGCAGCCCAGGCATTCCTCCAACTGCCTCTCTTCCACTATGTGCATTGCTTTATTATGCACCCCAGGAATTCCTCCAACTGCTCCTCTTACATTATATGCATTGCTTTATTATGCACCCCAGGCATTCCTCCAACTGCTCCTCTTCCATTATGTGCATTGCTGTATTATGCACCCCAGGCATTCCTCCAACTGCCTCTCTTCCATTATGTGCATTGCTTTATTATGCACCCCAGGCATTCCTCCAACTGCCTCTCTTCCATTATGTGCATTGCTTTATTATGCACCCCTGGCTTACCACCAACTGCTCCTCTTCCATTATGTGCATTGCTGTATTATGCACCCCAGGCATTTCTCCAACTGCTCCTCTTCCACTATGTGCATTGCTTTATTATGCACCCCAGGCATTCCTCCAACTGCTCCTCTTCCATTATGTGCATTGCTGTATTATGCACCCCAGGCATTCCTCCAACTGCTCCTCTTCCATTGTGTGCATTGCTTCATTATGCACCCCAGGCATTCCTCCAACTGCTCCTCTTCCATTATGTGCATTGCTGTTTTATGCACCCCAGGTATTCATCCAACTGCTCCTCTACCATTATGTACATTGCTGTATTATGCATCCCAGGCATTCCTCCAACTGCTCCTCTTCCATTATGTGCATTGCCTTATACTGCACCCCAGGCATTCCTCCAACTGCTCCTCTCCCATTATGTGCATTGCTGTATTATGCACCCCAGGCATTCCTCCAACTGCTCCTCTTCCATTATGTGTATTGCTTAATTATGCACCCCAGGCATTCCTCCAACTGCTCCTCTTCCATTATTTGCATTGCTGCACTATGCATCCCAGGCATTCCTCCAACTGCTCCTCTTCCATTATGTGCATTGCTTTATTATGCACCCCAGGCATTCCTCCAACTGCTCCTCTTCCATTGTGTGCATTGCTGTATTATGCACCCCAGGTATTCCTCCAACTGCTCCTCTTCCATTATGTGCATTGCTTTATACTGCACCCCAGGCATTACTTTAACTGCTCCTCTTCCATTATGTGCATTTCTTTTTTAAGCACCACAGGCATTCCTCCACCTGCTCCTCTACCATTATGTGCATTGCTTTATTATGCAGCCCAGGCATTCCTCCAACTGCCTCTCTTCCACTATGTGCATTGCTTTATTATGCACCCCAGGCATTCCTCCAACTGCTCCTCATCCATTATGTACATTGCTTTATTATGCACCCCAGGCATTCCTCCAACTGCTCCTCTTCCATTATGTGCATTTGCTTTATTATGAACCCCTTGCAATCCTCCAACTGCTCCTCATCCATTATATGCATTGCTTTATTATGCACCCCAGGCATTACTCCAACTGCTCCTCATCCATTATGTGCATTGCTTTAAACTTCACCCCAGGAATTCCTACAACTGCTCCTCTCCCATTATGTGCATTGCTGTATTATGCATCCCAGGCATTCCTCCAACTGCTACTCATCCATTATGTGCATTTGCTTTATTATGCACCCCAGGCATTACTCCAACTGCTCCTCATCCATTATGTGCATTTGCTTTATTATGCTCCCCAGGCATTCCTCCAACTGCTCCTCATCCATTATGTGCATTGCTTTATTAAGCACCCCAGGCATTCCTCCAACTCCTCCTCATCCATTATATGCATTGCTTTATTATGCACACCAGGCATTCCTCCAACTGCTCCTCTTCCATTATATGCATTTGCTTTATTATGCACCCCAGGCATTCCTCCAACTGCTCCTCTTCCATTATGTGCATTTGCTTTATTATGCACCCCAGGCATTCCTCCAACTGCTCCTCATCCATTATATGCATTGCTTTATTATGCACCCCAGGCATTCATCCAACTGCTCCTCATCCATTATGTGCATTGCTGTATTATGCACCCCAGGTATTCCTCCAACTGCTCCTCTTCCATTATGTGCATTGCTGTATTATGCATCCCAGGCATTCCTCCAACTGCTCCTCTTCCATTATGTGCATTTGCTTTATTATGCACCCCAGGCATTCCTCCAACTGCTCCTCTTCCATTATGTGCATTGCTTTCTTATACACCCCAGTCATTCCTCCACCTGCTCCTCTTCCATTATGTGCATTGCTTTATTATGCAGCCCAGGCATTCCTCCAACTGCCTCTCTTCCACTATGTGCATTGCTTTATTATGCACCCCAGGAATTCCTCCAACTGCTCCTCTTCCATTATATGCATTGCTTTATTATGCACCCCAGGCATTCCTCCAACTGCTCCTCTTCCATTATGTGCATTGCTGTATTATGCACCCCAGGCATTCCTCCAACTGCTCCTCTTCCATTATGTGCATTCCTGTATTATGCACCCCAGGCATTCCTCCAACTGCCTCTCTTCCATTATGTGCATTGCTTTATTATGCACCCCAGGCATTCCTCCAACTGCCTCTCTTCCATTATGTGCATTGCTTTATTATGCACCCCTGGCTTACCACCAACTGCTCCTCTTCCATTATGTGCATTGCTGTATTATGCAACCCAGGCATTTCTCCAACTGCTCCTCTTCCACTATGCGCATTGCTGTATTATGCACCCCAGGCATTCCTCCAACTGCTCCTCTTCCATTATGTGCATTGCTGTATTATGCGCCCCAGGCATTCCTCCAACTGCTCCTCTTCCATTATATGCATTTGCTTTATTATGCACCCCAGGCATTCCTCCAACTGCTCCTCTTCCATTATGTGCATTTGCTTTATTATGCACCCCAGGCATTCCTCCAACTGATCCTCATCCATTATATGCATTGCTTTATTATGCACCCCAGGCATTCATCCAACTGCTCCTCATCCATTATATGCATTGCTTTATTATGCACCCCAGACATTCCTCCAACTGCTCCTCTTCCATTATGTGCATTGCTTTATTATGCACCCCAGGCATTCCTCCAACTGCTCCTCTTCCATTATGTGCATTTGCTTTATTATGCACCCCAGGCATTCCTCCAACTGCTCCTCATCCATTATATGCATTTGCTTTATTATGCACCCCAGGCATTCATCCAACTGCTCCTCATCCATTATGTGCACTGCTTCATTATGCACCCAAGGCATTCCTCCAACTGATCCTCTTCCATTATGTGCATTGCTGTTTTATGCACCCCAGGTATTCATCCAACTGCTCCTCTACCATTATGTGCATTGCTGTATTATGCATCCCAGGCATTCCTCCAACTGCTCCTCTTCCATTATGTGCATTGCTTTATACTGCACCCCAGGCATTCCTCCAACTGCTCCTCTCCCATTATGTGCATTGCTGTATTATGTACCCCAGGCATTCCTCCAACTGCTCCTCTCCCATTATGTGCATTGCTGTATTATGCACCCCAGGCATTCCTCCAACTGCTCCTCTTCCATTATGTGTATTGCTTAATTATGCACCCTAGGCATTCCTCCAACTGCTCCTCTTCCATTATTTGCATTGCTGCACAATGCATCCCAGGCATTCCTCCAACTGCTCCTCTTCCATTATGTGCATTGCTTTATTATGCACCCCAGGCATTCCTCCAACTGCTCCTCTTCCATTGTGTGCATTGCTGTATTATGCACCCCAGGTATTCCTCCAACTGCTCCTCTTCCATTATGTGCATTGCTTTATACTGCACCCCAGGCATTACTCCAACTGCTCCTCTTCCATTATGTGCATTTCTTTTTTAAGCACCACAGGCATTCCTCCACCTGCTCCTCATCCATTATGTACATTGCTTTATTATGCACCCCAGGCATTCCTCCAACTGCTCCTCTTCCATTATGTGCATTTGCTTTATTATGAACCCCAGGCATTCCTCCAACTGCTCCTCATCCATTATATGCATTGATTTATTATGCACCCCAGGCATTCCTCCAACTGCTCCTCATCCATTATGTGCATTGCTTTATACTTCACCCCAGGAACTCCTACAACTGCTCCTCTCCCATTATGTGCATTGCTGTATTAAGCATCCCAGGCATTCCTCCAACTGCTACTCATCCATTATGTGCATTTGCTTTATTATGCACCCCAGGCATTACTCCAACTGCTCCTCATCCATTATGTGCATTTGCTTTATTATGCTCCCCAAGCATTCCTCCAACTGCTCCTCATCCATTATGTGCATTGCTTTATTATGCACCCCAAGCATTCCTCCAACTGCTCCTCATCCATTATATGCATTGCTTTATTATGCACCCCAGACATTCCTCCAACTGCTCCTCTTCCATTATGTGCATTGCTTTATTATGCACCCCTGGCATTCCTCCAACTGCTCCTCTTCCATTATGTGCATTTGCTTTATTATGCACCCCAGGCATTCCTCCAACTGCTCCTCATCCATTATATGCATTGCTTTATTATGCACCCCAGGCATTCCTCCAACTGCTCCTCATCCATAATGTGCATTGCTTTATTATGCACCCCAGGCATTCCTCCAACTGCTCCTCATCCATTATATGCATTGCTTTATTATGAATCCCAGGCATTCCTCCAACTGCTCCTCATCCATTATGTGCATTGCTTTATTATGCACCCCTGGCATTCCTCCAACTGCTCCTCTTCCATTATGTGCATTTGCTTTATTATGAGCCCCAGGCATTCCTCCAACTGCTCCTCATCCATTATATGCATTGCTTTATTATGCACCCCAGGCATTCCTCCAACTGCTCCTCATCCATTATGTGCATTGCTGTATACTTCACCCCAGGAATTCCTGCAACTGCTCCTCTCCCATTATGTGCATTGCTGTATTATGCATCCCAGGCATTCCTCCAACTGCTCCTCATCCATTATGTGCTTTTGCTTTATTATGCACCCCAGGCATTACTCCAACTGCTCCTCATCCATTATGTGCATTTGCTTTATTATGCACCCCAGGCATTCCTCCAACTGCTCATCTCCCATTATGTGCATTGCTTTGTTATGCACCCCTGGCATTCCTCCATCTGCTCCTCTTCCATTATGTGCATTGCTGTATTGTGCACCCCAGGTATTCCTCCAACTGCTCCTCTTCCATTATGTGCATTGCTTTATTATGCTCCCCAGGCATTCCTCCAACTGTTCCTCTCCCATTATGTGCATTGCTTAATTATGCACCCCAGTCATTCCTCCAACTGCTCCTCGCCCATTATGAGCATTGCTGTATTATGCATCCCAGGAATTCCTCCAACTGCTACTCATCCATTATGTGCATTTGCTTTATTATGCACCCCAGGCATTACTCCAACTGCTCCTCATCCATTATGTGCATTTGCTTTATTATGCACCCCAGGCTTTCCTCCAACTGCTCCTCATCCATTATGTGCATTGCTTTATTATGCACCCCAGGCATTCCTCCAACTGCTCCTCATCCATTATATGCATTGCTTTATTATGCACCCCAGGCATTCCTCCAACTGCTCCTCTTCCATTATATGCATTTGCTTTATTATGCACCCCAGGCATTCCTCCAACTGCTCCTCTTCCATTATGTGCATTTGCTTTATTATGCACCCCAGGCATTCCTCCAACTGCTCCTCATCCATTATATGCATTGCTTTATTATGCACCCCAGGCATTCCTCCAACTGCTCCTCTTCCATTATGTGCATTGCTGTATTATGCATCCCAGGCATTCCTCCAACTGCTCCTCTTCCATTATGTGCATTTGCTTTATTATGCACCCCAGGCATTCCTCCAACTGCTCCTCTTCCATTATGTGCATTGCTTTATTATACACCCCAGTCATTCCTCCACCTGCTCCTCTTCCATTATGTGCATTGCTTTATTATGCAGCCCAGGCATTCCTCCAACTGCCTCTCTTCCACAATGTGCATTGCTTTATTATGCACCCCAGGAATTCCTCCAACTACTCCTCTTCCATTATATGCATTGCTTTATTATGCACCCCAGGCATTCCTCCAACTGCTCCTCTTCCATTATGTGCATTGCTGTATTATGCACCCCAGGCATTCCTCCAACTGCTCCTCTTCCATTATGTGCATTCCTGTATTGTGCACCCCAGGCATTCCTCCAACTGCCTCTCTTCCATTATGTGCATTGCTTTATTATGCACCCCAGGCATTCCTCCAACTGCCTCTCTTCCATTATGTGCATTGCTTTATTATGCACCCCTGGCTTACCACCAACTGCTCCTCTTCCATTATGTGCATTGCTGTATTATGCACCCCAGGCATTTCTCCAACTGCTCCTCTTCCACTATGTGCATTGCTGTATTATGCACCCCAGGCATTCCTCCAACTGCTCCTCTTCCATTATGTGCATTGCTGTATTATGCACCCCAGGCATTCCTCCAACTGCTCCTCTTCCATTGTGTGCATTGCTTCATTATGCACCCCAGGCATTCCTCCAACTGCTCCTCTTCCATTATGTGCATTGCTGTTTTATGCACCCCAGGTATTCATCCAACTGCTCCTCTACCATTATGTGCATTGCTGTATTATGCATCCCAGGCATTCCTCCAACTGCTCCTCTTCCATTATGTGCATTGCTTTATACTGCACCCCAGGCATTCCTCCAACTGCTCCTCTCCCATTATGTTCATTGCTGTTTTATGTACCCCAGGCATTCCTCCAACTGCTCCTCTCCCATTATGTGCATTGCTGTATTATGCACCCCAGGCATTCCTCCAACGGCTCCTCTTCCATTATGTGTATTGCTTAATTATGCACCCCAGGCATTCCTCCAACTGCTCCTCTTCCATTATTTGCATTGCTGCACTATGCATCCCAGGCATTCCTCCAACTGCTCCTCTTCCATTATGTGCATTGCTTTATTATGCACCCCAGGCTTTCCTCCAACTGCCTCTCTTCCACTATGTGCATTGCTTTATTATGCACCCCAGGCATTCCTCCAACTGCTCCTCATCCATTATGTACATTGCTTTATTATGCACCCCAGGCATTCCTCCAACTGCTCCTCTTCCATTATGTGCATTTGCTTTATAATGAACCCCAGGCATTCCTCCAACTGCTCCTCATCCATTATATGCATTGCTTTATTATGCACCCCAGGCATTCCTCCAACTGCTCCTCATCCATTATGTGCATTGCTTTATACTTCACCCCAGGAATTCCTACAACTGCTCCTCTCCCATTAAGTGCATTGCTGTATTATGCATCCCAGGCATTCCTCCAACTGCTACTCATCCATTATGTGCATTTGCTTTATTATGCACCCCAGGCATTCCTCCAACTGCTCCTCATCCATTATGTGCATTGCTTTATTATGCACCCCAGGCATTCCTCAAACTGCTCCTCTTCCATTATATGCATTGCTTTATTATGCACCCCAGGCATTCCTCCAACTGCTCCACTTCCATTATATGCATTTGCTTTATTATGCACCCCAGGCATTCCTCCAACTGCTCCTCCTCCATTATGTGCATTTGCTTTATTATGCACCCCTGGCATTCCTCCAACTGCTCCTCATCCATTATATGCATTGCTTTATTATGCACCCCAGGCATTCATCGAACTGCTCCTCATCCATTATATGCATTGCTTTATTATGCACCCCATACATTCCTCCAACTGCTCCTCTTTCATTATGTGCATTGCTTTATTATGCACCCCAGGCATTCCTCCAACTGCTCCTCTTCCATTATGTGCATTTGCTTTATTATGCACCCCAGGCATTCCTCCAACTGCTCCTCATCCATTATATGCATTGCTTTATTATGCACCCCAGGCATTCCTCCAACTGCTCCTCATCCATAATGTGCATTGCTTTATTATGCACCCCAGGCATTCCTCCAACTGCTCCTCATCCATTATATGCATTGCTTTATTATGCACCCCAGGCATTCCTCCAACTGCTCCTCATCCATTATGTGCATTGCTTTATTATGCACCCTAGGCATTCCTCCAACTGCTCCTCGTCCATTATGTGCATTTGCTTTATTATGAGCCCCAGGCATTCCTCCAACTGCTCCTCATCCATTATATGCATTGCTTTATTATGCACCCCAGGCATTCCTCCAACTGCTCCTCAACCATTATGTGCATTGCTTTATACTTCACCCCAGGAATTCCTACAACTGCTCCTCTCCCATTATGTGCATTGCTGTATTATGCATCCCAGGCATTCCTCCAACTGCTCCTCATCCATTATATGCATTGCTTTATTATGCACCCCAGGCATTCATCGAACTGCTCCTCATCCATTATATGCATTGCTTTATTATGCACCCCATACATTCCTCCAACTGCTCCTCTTCCATTATGTGCATTGCTTTATTATGCACCCCAGGCATTCCTCCAACTGCTCCTCTTCCATTATGTGTATTTGCTTTATTATGCACCCCAGGCATTCCTCCAACTGCTCCTCATCCATTATATGCATTGCTTTATTATGCACCCCAGGCATTCCTCCAACTGCTCCTCATCCATAATGTGCATTGCTTTATTATGCACCCCAGGCATTCCTCCAACTGCTCCTCATCCATTATATGCATTGCTTTATTATGCACCCCAGGCATTCCTCCAACTGCTCCTCATCCATTATGTGCATTGCTTTATTATGCACCCCAGGCATTCCTCCAACTGCTCCTCGTCCATTATGTGCATTTGCTTTATTATGAGCCCCAGGCATTCCTCCAACTGCTCCTCATCCATTATATGCATTGCTTTATTATGCACCCCAGGCATTCCTCCAACTGCTCCTCATCCATTATGTGCATTGCTTTATACTTCACCCCAGGAATTCCTACAACTGCTCCTCTCCCATTATGTGCATTGCTGTGTTATGCATCCCAGGCATTCCTCCAACTGCTCCTCATCCATTATGTGCTTTTGCTTTATTATGCACCCCAGGCATTACTCCAACTGCTCCTCATCCATTATGTGCATTTGCTTTATTATGCACCCCAGGCATTCCTCCAACTGCTCCTCTCCCATTGCATTGCTTAATTATGCACCCCAGGCATTCCTCCAACTGCTCATGGCCCATTATGTGCATTGTTGTATTATGCATCCCAGGCATTCCTCCAACTGCTCCTCATCCATTATGTGCATTGCTTTATACTTCACCCCAGGAATTCCTACAACTGCTCCTCTCCCATTATGTGCATTGCTGTATTATGCATCCAAGGCATTCCTCCAACTGCTACTCATCCATTATGTGCATTTGCTTTATTATGCACCCCAGGCATTACTCCAACTGCTCCTCATCCATTATGTGCATTTGCTTTATTATGCACCCCAGGCATTCCTCCAACTGCTCCTCATCCATTATGTGCTTTGCTTTATTATGCACCCCAGGCATTCCTCCAACTGCTCCTCATCCATTATATTCATTGCTTTATTATGCACCCCAGGCATTCCTCCAACTGCTCCTCTTCCATTATATGCATTTGCTTTATTATGCACCCCAGGCATTCCTCCAACTGCTCTTCTTCCATTATGTGCATTTGCTTTATTATGCACCCCAGGCATTCCTCCAACTGCTCCTCATCCATTATATGCATTGCTTTATTATGCACCCAAGGCATTCATCCAACTGCTCATCATCCATTATGTGCATTGCTGTATTATGCACCCCAGGTATTCCTCCAACTGCTCCTCTTCCATTATGTGCATTGCTTTATTTTGCACCCCAGGCATTCCTCCAACTGCTCCTCTTCCATTATGTGCATTGCTTTATTATGCACCCCAGGCATTCCTCCAACTGCTCCTCTTCCATTATGTGCATTGCTGTATTATGCATCCCAGGCATTCCTCCAACTGCTCCTCTTCCATTATGTGCATTTGCTTTCTTATGCACCCCAGGCATTCCTCCAACTGCTCCTCTTCCATTATGTGCATTGCTTTATTATACACCCCAGTCATTCCTCCACCTGCTCCTCTTCCATTATGTGCATTGCTTTATTATGCAGCCCAGGCATTCCTCCAACTGCCTCTCTTCCACTATGTGCATTGCATTATTATGCACCCCAGGAATTCCTCCAACTGCTCCTCTTCCATTATATGCATTGCTTTATTATGCACCCCAGGCATTCCTCCAACTGCTCCTCTTCCATTATGTGCATTGCTGTATTATGCACCCCAGGCATTCCTCCAACTGCTCCTCTTCCATTATGTGCATTCCTGTATTATGCACCCCTGGCATTCCTCCAACTGCCTCTCTTCCATTATGTGCATTGCTTTATTATGCACCCCAGGCATTCCTCCAACTGCCTCTCTTCCATTATGTGCATTGCTTTATTATGCACCCCTGGCTTACCACCAACTGCTCCTCTTCCATTATGTGCATTGCTTTATACTGCACCCCAGGCATTCCTCCAACTGCTCCTCTCCCATTATGTGCATTGCTGTATTATGTACCCCAGGCATTCCTCCAACTGCTCCTCTCCCATTATGTGCATTGCTGTATTATGCACCCCAGGCATTCCTCCAACTGCTCCTCTTCCATTATGTGTATTGCTTAATTATGCACCCTAGGCATTCCTCCAACTGCTCCTCTTCCATTATTTGCATTGCTGCACAATGCATCCCAGGCATTCCTCCAACTGCTCCTCTTCCATTATGTGCATTGCTTTATTATGCACCCCAGGCATTCCTCCAACTGCTCCTCTTCCATTGTGTGCATTGCTGTATTATGCACCCCAGGTATTCCTCCAACTGCTCCTCTTCCATTATGTGCATTGCTTTATACTGCACCCCAGGCATTACTCCAACTGCTCCTCTTCCATTATGTGCATTTCTTTTTTAAGCACCACAGGCATTCCTCCACCTGCTCCTCATCCATTATGTACATTGCTTTATTATGCACCCCAGGCATTCCTCCAACTGCTCCTCTTCCATTATGTGCATTTGCTTTATTATGAACCCCAGGCATTCCTCCAACTGCTCCTCATCCATTATATGCATTGATTTATTATGCACCCCAGGCATTCCTCCAACTGCTCCTCATCCATTATGTGCATTGCTTTATACTTCACCCCAGGAACTCCTACAACTGCTCCTCTCCCATTATGTGCATTGCTGTATTAAGCATCCCAGGCATTCCTCCAACTGCTACTCATCCATTATGTGCATTTGCTTTATTATGCACCCCAGGCATTACTCCAACTGCTCCTCATCCATTATGTGCATTTGCTTTATTATGCTCCCCAAGCATTCCTCCAACTGCTCCTCATCCATTATGTGCATTGCTTTATTATGCACCCCAAGCATTCCTCCAACTGCTCCTCATCCATTATATGCATTGCTTTATTATGCACCCCAGACATTCCTCCAACTGCTCCTCTTCCATTATGTGCATTGCTTTATTATGCACCCCTGGCATTCCTCCAACTGCTCCTCTTCCATTATGTGCATTTGCTTTATTATGCACCCCAGGCATTCCTCCAACTGCTCCTCATCCATTATATGCATTGCTTTATTATGCACCCCAGGCATTCCTCCAACTGCTCCTCATCCATAATGTGCATTGCTTTATTATGCACCCCAGGCATTCCTCCAACTGCTCCTCATCCATTATATGCATTGCTTTATTATGAATCCCAGGCATTCCTCCAACTGCTCCTCATCCATTATGTGCATTGCTTTATTATGCACCCCTGGCATTCCTCCAACTGCTCCTCTTCCATTATGTGCATTTGCTTTATTATGAGCCCCAGGCATTCCTCCAACTGCTCCTCATCCATTATATGCATTGCTTTATTATGCACCCCAGGCATTCCTCCAACTGCTCCTCATCCATTATGTGCATTGCTGTATACTTCACCCCAGGAATTCCTGCAACTGCTCCTCTCCCATTATGTGCATTGCTGTATTATGCATCCCAGGCATTCCTCCAACTGCTCCTCATCCATTATGTGCTTTTGCTTTATTATGCACCCCAGGCATTACTCCAACTGCTCCTCATCCATTATGTGCATTTGCTTTATTATGCACCCCAGGCATTCCTCCAACTGCTCATCTCCCATTATGTGCATTGCTTTGTTATGCACCCCTGGCATTCCTCCATCTGCTCCTCTTCCATTATGTGCATTGCTGTATTGTGCACCCCAGGTATTCCTCCAACTGCTCCTCTTCCATTATGTGCATTGCTTTATTATGCTCCCCAGGCATTCCTCCAACTGTTCCTCTCCCATTATGTGCATTGCTTAATTATGCACCCCAGTCATTCCTCCAACTGCTCCTCGCCCATTATGAGCATTGCTGTATTATGCATCCCAGGAATTCCTCCAACTGCTACTCATCCATTATGTGCATTTGCTTTATTATGCACCCCAGGCATTACTCCAACTGCTCCTCATCCATTATGTGCATTTGCTTTATTATGCACCCCAGGCTTTCCTCCAACTGCTCCTCATCCATTATGTGCATTGCTTTATTATGCACCCCAGGCATTCCTCCAACTGCTCCTCATCCATTATATGCATTGCTTTATTATGCACCCCAGGCATTCCTCCAACTGCTCCTCTTCCATTATATGCATTTGCTTTATTATGCACCCCAGGCATTCCTCCAACTGCTCCTCTTCCATTATGTGCATTTGCTTTATTATGCACCCCAGGCATTCCTCCAACTGCTCCTCATCCATTATATGCATTGCTTTATTATGCACCCCAGGCATTCCTCCAACTGCTCCTCTTCCATTATGTGCATTGCTGTATTATGCATCCCAGGCATTCCTCCAACTGCTCCTCTTCCATTATGTGCATTTGCTTTATTATGCACCCCAGGCATTCCTCCAACTGCTCCTCTTCCATTATGTGCATTGCTTTATTATACACCCCAGTCATTCCTCCACCTGCTCCTCTTCCATTATGTGCATTGCTTTATTATGCAGCCCAGGCATTCCTCCAACTGCCTCTCTTCCACAATGTGCATTGCTTTATTATGCACCCCAGGAATTCCTCCAACTACTCCTCTTCCATTATATGCATTGCTTTATTATGCACCCCAGGCATTCCTCCAACTGCTCCTCTTCCATTATGTGCATTGCTGTATTATGCACCCCAGGCATTCCTCCAACTGCTCCTCTTCCATTATGTGCATTCCTGTATTGTGCACCCCAGGCATTCCTCCAACTGCCTCTCTTCCATTATGTGCATTGCTTTATTATGCACCCCAGGCATTCCTCCAACTGCCTCTCTTCCATTATGTGCATTGCTTTATTATGCACCCCTGGCTTACCACCAACTGCTCCTCTTCCATTATGTGCATTGCTGTATTATGCACCCCAGGCATTTCTCCAACTGCTCCTCTTCCACTATGTGCATTGCTGTATTATGCACCCCAGGCATTCCTCCAACTGCTCCTCTTCCATTATGTGCATTGCTGTATTATGCACCCCAGGCATTCCTCCAACTGCTCCTCTTCCATTGTGTGCATTGCTTCATTATGCACCCCAGGCATTCCTCCAACTGCTCCTCTTCCATTATGTGCATTGCTGTTTTATGCACCCCAGGTATTCATCCAACTGCTCCTCTACCATTATGTGCATTGCTGTATTATGCATCCCAGGCATTCCTCCAACTGCTCCTCTTCCATTATGTGCATTGCTTTATACTGCACCCCAGGCATTCCTCCAACTGCTCCTCTCCCATTATGTTCATTGCTGTTTTATGTACCCCAGGCATTCCTCCAACTGCTCCTCTCCCATTATGTGCATTGCTGTATTATGCACCCCAGGCATTCCTCCAACGGCTCCTCTTCCATTATGTGTATTGCTTAATTATGCACCCCAGGCATTCCTCCAACTGCTCCTCTTCCATTATTTGCATTGCTGCACTATGCATCCCAGGCATTCCTCCAACTGCTCCTCTTCCATTATGTGCATTGCTTTATTATGCACCCCAGGCTTTCCTCCAACTGCCTCTCTTCCACTATGTGCATTGCTTTATTATGCACCCCAGGCATTCCTCCAACTGCTCCTCATCCATTATGTACATTGCTTTATTATGCACCCCAGGCATTCCTCCAACTGCTCCTCTTCCATTATGTGCATTTGCTTTATAATGAACCCCAGGCATTCCTCCAACTGCTCCTCATCCATTATATGCATTGCTTTATTATGCACCCCAGGCATTCCTCCAACTGCTCCTCATCCATTATGTGCATTGCTTTATACTTCACCCCAGGAATTCCTACAACTGCTCCTCTCCCATTAAGTGCATTGCTGTATTATGCATCCCAGGCATTCCTCCAACTGCTACTCATCCATTATGTGCATTTGCTTTATTATGCACCCCAGGCATTCCTCCAACTGCTCCTCATCCATTATGTGCATTGCTTTATTATGCACCCCAGGCATTCCTCAAACTGCTCCTCTTCCATTATATGCATTGCTTTATTATGCACCCCAGGCATTCCTCCAACTGCTCCACTTCCATTATATGCATTTGCTTTATTATGCACCCCAGGCATTCCTCCAACTGCTCCTCCTCCATTATGTGCATTTGCTTTATTATGCACCCCTGGCATTCCTCCAACTGCTCCTCATCCATTATATGCATTGCTTTATTATGCACCCCAGGCATTCATCGAACTGCTCCTCATCCATTATATGCATTGCTTTATTATGCACCCCATACATTCCTCCAACTGCTCCTCTTTCATTATGTGCATTGCTTTATTATGCACCCCAGGCATTCCTCCAACTGCTCCTCTTCCATTATGTGCATTTGCTTTATTATGCACCCCAGGCATTCCTCCAACTGCTCCTCATCCATTATATGCATTGCTTTATTATGCACCCCAGGCATTCCTCCAACTGCTCCTCATCCATAATGTGCATTGCTTTATTATGCACCCCAGGCATTCCTCCAACTGCTCCTCATCCATTATATGCATTGCTTTATTATGCACCCCAGGCATTCCTCCAACTGCTCCTCATCCATTATGTGCATTGCTTTATTATGCACCCTAGGCATTCCTCCAACTGCTCCTCGTCCATTATGTGCATTTGCTTTATTATGAGCCCCAGGCATTCCTCCAACTGCTCCTCATCCATTATATGCATTGCTTTATTATGCACCCCAGGCATTCCTCCAACTGCTCCTCAACCATTATGTGCATTGCTTTATACTTCACCCCAGGAATTCCTACAACTGCTCCTCTCCCATTATGTGCATTGCTGTATTATGCATCCCAGGCATTCCTCCAACTGCTCCTCATCCATTATATGCATTGCTTTATTATGCACCCCAGGCATTCATCGAACTGCTCCTCATCCATTATATGCATTGCTTTATTATGCACCCCATACATTCCTCCAACTGCTCCTCTTCCATTATGTGCATTGCTTTATTATGCACCCCAGGCATTCCTCCAACTGCTCCTCTTCCATTATGTGTATTTGCTTTATTATGCACCCCAGGCATTCCTCCAACTGCTCCTCATCCATTATATGCATTGCTTTATTATGCACCCCAGGCATTCCTCCAACTGCTCCTCATCCATAATGTGCATTGCTTTATTATGCACCCCAGGCATTCCTCCAACTGCTCCTCATCCATTATATGCATTGCTTTATTATGCACCCCAGGCATTCCTCCAACTGCTCCTCATCCAT
This sequence comes from Taudactylus pleione, assembly GCA_031769625.1. NCBI lineage: Eukaryota > Metazoa > Chordata > Amphibia > Anura > Myobatrachidae > Taudactylus > Taudactylus pleione. The sequence continues at coordinate 483,892 of JAUIMM010000362.1, read as the reverse complement.
TATGTGCATTGCTTTATTATGCACCCCAGGCATTCCTCCAACTGCTCCTCGTCCATTATGTGCATTTGCTTTATTATGAGCCCCAGGCATTCCTCCAACTGCTCCTCATCCATTATATGCATTGCTTTATTATGCACCCCAGGCATTCCTCCAACTGCTCCTCATCCATTATGTGCATTGCTTTATACTTCACCCCAGGAATTCCTACAACTGCTCCTCTCCCATTATGTGCATTGCTGTGTTATGCATCCCAGGCATTCCTCCAACTGCTCCTCATCCATTATGTGCTTTTGCTTTATTATGCACCCCAGGCATTACTCCAACTGCTCCTCATCCATTATGTGCATTTGCTTTATTATGCACCCCAGGCATTCCTCCAACTGCTCCTCTCCCATTGCATTGCTTAATTATGCACCCCAGGCATTCCTCCAACTGCTCATGGCCCATTATGTGCATTGTTGTATTATGCATCCCAGGCATTCCTCCAACTGCTCCTCATCCATTATGTGCATTGCTTTATACTTCACCCCAGGAATTCCTACAACTGCTCCTCTCCCATTATGTGCATTGCTGTATTATGCATCCAAGGCATTCCTCCAACTGCTACTCATCCATTATGTGCATTTGCTTTATTATGCACCCCAGGCATTACTCCAACTGCTCCTCATCCATTATGTGCATTTGCTTTATTATGCACCCCAGGCATTCCTCCAACTGCTCCTCATCCATTATGTGCTTTGCTTTATTATGCACCCCAGGCATTCCTCCAACTGCTCCTCATCCATTATATTCATTGCTTTATTATGCACCCCAGGCATTCCTCCAACTGCTCCTCTTCCATTATATGCATTTGCTTTATTATGCACCCCAGGCATTCCTCCAACTGCTCTTCTTCCATTATGTGCATTTGCTTTATTATGCACCCCAGGCATTCCTCCAACTGCTCCTCATCCATTATATGCATTGCTTTATTATGCACCCAAGGCATTCATCCAACTGCTCATCATCCATTATGTGCATTGCTGTATTATGCACCCCAGGTATTCCTCCAACTGCTCCTCTTCCATTATGTGCATTGCTTTATTTTGCACCCCAGGCATTCCTCCAACTGCTCCTCTTCCATTATGTGCATTGCTTTATTATGCACCCCAGGCATTCCTCCAACTGCTCCTCTTCCATTATGTGCATTGCTGTATTATGCATCCCAGGCATTCCTCCAACTGCTCCTCTTCCATTATGTGCATTTGCTTTCTTATGCACCCCAGGCATTCCTCCAACTGCTCCTCTTCCATTATGTGCATTGCTTTATTATACACCCCAGTCATTCCTCCACCTGCTCCTCTTCCATTATGTGCATTGCTTTATTATGCAGCCCAGGCATTCCTCCAACTGCCTCTCTTCCACTATGTGCATTGCATTATTATGCACCCCAGGAATTCCTCCAACTGCTCCTCTTCCATTATATGCATTGCTTTATTATGCACCCCAGGCATTCCTCCAACTGCTCCTCTTCCATTATGTGCATTGCTGTATTATGCACCCCAGGCATTCCTCCAACTGCTCCTCTTCCATTATGTGCATTCCTGTATTATGCACCCCTGGCATTCCTCCAACTGCCTCTCTTCCATTATGTGCATTGCTTTATTATGCACCCCAGGCATTCCTCCAACTGCCTCTCTTCCATTATGTGCATTGCTTTATTATGCACCCCTGGCTTACCACCAACTGCTCCTCTTCCATTATGTGCATTGCTGTATTATGCACCCCAGGCATTTCTCCAACTGCTCCTCTTCCACTATGTGCATTGCTGTATTATGCACCCAAGGCATTCCTCCAACTGCTCCTCTTCCATTATGTGCATTGCTGTATTATGCACCCCAGGCATTCCTCCAACTGCTCCTCTTCCATTGTGTGCATTGCTTCATTATGCACCCCAGGCATTCCTCCAACTGCTCCTCTTCCATTATGTGCATTGCTGTTTTATGCACCCCAGGTATTCATGCAACTGCTCCTCTTCCATTATGTGCATTTGCTTTATTATGAGGCCCAGGCATTCCTCCAATTGCTCCTCATCCATTATATGCATTGCTTTATTATGCACCCCAAGCATTCCTCCAACTGCTCCTCATCCATTAAGTGCATTGCTTTGTTATGCACCCCAGGCATTCCTCCATCTGCTCCTCTTCCATTATGTGCATTGCTGTATTATGCACCCCAGGTATTCCTCCAACTGCTCCTCTTTCATTATGTGCATTGCTTTATTATGCACCCCAGGCATTCCTCCAACTGTACCTCTCCCATTATGTGCATTGCTCAATTATGCAACCCAGGCATTCCTCCAACTGCTCCTCGCCCATTATGTGCATTGCTGTATTATGCATCCCAGGCATTCCTCCAACTGCTCCTCTTCCATTATGTGCATTGCTTTATACTGCACCGCAGGTATTCCTCCAACTGCTCATCATCCATTATGTGAATTGCTTTATTATGCACCCCATGCGTTCCTCCAACTGCTCCTCTTCCATTATGTGCATTGCTGTATTATGCATCCCAGGCATTCCTCCAACTGCTCCTCTTCCATTATGTACATTTGCTTTATTATGCACCCCAGGCATTCCTCCAACTGCTCCTCTTCCATTATGTGCATTGCTTTATTATGCTCCCCAGGCATTCCTCCAACTGCTCCTCTTCCATTATGTGCATTGCTTTATTTTGCACCCCAGGCATTCCTCCAACTGCTCCTCTTCCATTATGTGCATTGCTTTATTATGCACCCCAGGCTTTCCTCAAACTGCTCCTCTTCCATTATGTGCATTGCTGTATTATGCATCCCAGGCATTCCTCCAACTGCTCCTCTTCCATTATGTGCATTTGCTTTATTATGCACCCCAGGCATTCCTCCAACTTCTCCTCTTCCATTATGTGCATTGCTTTATTATACACCCTAGGCATTCCTCCACCTGCTCCTCTTCCATTATGTGCATTGCTTTATTATGCAGCCCAGGCATTCCTCCAACTGCCTCTCTTCCACTATGTGCATTGCTTTATTTTGCACCCCAGGCATTTCTCCAACTGCTCCTCTTCCATTATATGCATTTCTTTATTATGCACCCCAGGCATTCCTTCAACTGCTCCTCTTCCATTATGTGCATTGCTGTATTATGCACCCCAGGCATTCCTCCAACTGCTCCTCTTCCATTGTGTTCATTGCTTCATTATACACCCCAGGCATTCCTCCAACTACTCCTCTTCCATTATGTGCATTGCTGTTATATGCACCCCAGGCATTCATTCAACTGCTCCTCTACCATTATGTGCATTGCTGTATTATGCATCCCAGGCATTCCTCCAACTGCTCCTCTTCCATTATGTGCATTGCTTTATACTGCACCCCAGGCATTCCACCAACTGCTCCTCTCCCATTATGTGCATTGCTGTATTATGTACCCCAGGCATTCCTCCAACTGCTCCTCTCCCATTATGTGCATTGCTGTATTATGCACCCCAGGCATTCCTCCAACTGCTCCTCTTCCATTATGTGTATTGCTTAATTATGCACCCCAGGCATTCCTCCAACTGCTCCTCATCCATAATGTGCATTGCTTTATACTTCACCCCTGGAATTCCTACAACTGCTCCTCTCCCATTATGTGCATTGCTGTGTTATGCATCCCTGGCATTCCTCCAACTGCTCCTCATCCATTTTGTGCATTTGCTTTATTATGCACCCCAGGCATTCCTCCAACTGCTCCTCTCCCATTATGTGCATTGCTTTATTATGCACCCCAGGCATTCCTTCATCTGCTCCTCTTCCATTATGTGCATTGCTGTATTATGCACCCCAGGTATTCCTCCAACTGCTCCTCTTCCATTATGTGCATTGCTTTATTATGCACCCCAGGCATTCCTCCAACTGTTCATCTCCCATTATGTGCATTGCTTAATTATGCACCCCAGGCATTCCTCCAACTGCTCCTCGGCCATTATGTGCATTGCTGTATTATGCATCCCAGGCATTCCTCCAACTGCTCCTCTTCCATTATGTGCATTGCTTTATACTTCACCGCAGATATTCCTACAACTGCTCATCATCCATTATGTGCATTGCTTTATTATGCACCCCATGCGTTCCTCCAACTGCTCCTCTTCCATTATGTGCATTGCTGTATTATGCATCCCAGGCATTCCTCCATCTGCACCTCTTCCATTATGTGCATTTGCTTTATTATGCACCCCAGGCATTCCTCCAACTGCTCTTCTTCCATTATGTGCATTGCTTTATTATGCTCCCAAGGCATTCCTCCAACTGCTCCTCTTCCATTATGTGCATTGCTTTATTTTGCTCCACAGGCATTCCTCCAACTGCTCTTCTTCCATTATGTGCATTGCTTTATTATGCACCCCAGGCATTCCTCCAACTGCTCCTCTTCCATTATGTGCATTGCTGTATTATGCATCCCAGGCATTCCTCCAACTGCTCCTCTTCCATTATGTGCATTTGCTTTATAATGCACCCCAGGCATTCCTCCAACTGCTCCTCTTCCATTATGTGCATTGCTTTATTATACACCCCAGTCATTCCTCCACCTGCTCCTCTTCCATTATGTGCATTGCTTTATTATGCAGCCCAGGCATTCCTCCAACTGCCTCTCTTCCACTATGTGCATTGCTTTATTATGCACCCCAGGAATTCCTCCAACTGCTCATCTTCCATTATATGCATTGCTTTATTATGCACCCCAGGCATTCCTCCAACTGCTCCTCTTCCGTTATGTGCATTGCTGTATTATGCACCCCAGGCATTCCTCCAACTGCTCCTCTTCCATTATGTGCATTCCTGTATTATGCACCCCAGGCATTCCTCCAACTGCCTCTCTTCCATTATGTGCATTGCTTTATTATGCACCCCAGGCATTCCTCCAACTGCCTCTCTTCCATTATGTGCATTGCTTTATTATGCACCCCTGGCTTACCACCAGCTGCTCCTCTTCCATTATGTGCATTGCTGTATTATGCACCCCAGGCATTTCTCCAACTGCTCCTCTTCCACTATGTGCATTGCTGTATTATGCACCCCAGGCATTCCTCCAACTGCTCCTCTTCCTTTATGTGCATTGCTGTTTTATGCACCCCAGGCATTCATCCAACTGCTAATCTCCCATTATGTGCATTGCTGTATTATGCATCCCAGGCATTCCTCCAACTGCTCCTCTTCCATTATGTGCATTGCTTTATACTGCACCCCAGGCATTCCTCCAACTGCTCCTCTCCCATTATGTGCATTGCTGTATTATGTACCCCAGGCATTCCTCCAACTGCTCCTCTCCCATTATGTGCATTGCTGTATTATGCACCCCAGGCATTCCTCCAACTGCTCCTCCTCCATTATGTGTATTGCTTAATTATGCACCCCAGGCATTCCTCCAACTGCTCCTCTTCCATTATTTGCATTGCTGCACTATGCATCCCAGGCATTCCTCCAACTGCTCCTCTTCCATTATTTGCATTGCTTTATTATGAACCCCAGGCATTCCTCCAACTGCTCCTCTTCCATTGTGTGCATTGCTGTATTATGCACCCCAGGTATTCCTCCAACTGCTGCTCTTCCATTATGTGCATTGCTTTATACTGCACCCCAGGCATTACTCCAACTGCTCCTCTTCCATTATGTGCATTTCTTTTTTTAGCACCACAGGCATTCCTCCACCTGCTCCTCTTCCATTATGTGCATTGCTTTATTATGCAGCCCAGGCATTCCTCCAACTGCCTCTCTTCCACTATGTGCATTGCTTTATTATGCACCCCAGGCATTCCTACAACTGCTCCTCTTCCAATATATGCATTGCTTTATTATGCACGCAAGGCATTCCTCCAACTGCTCCTCTTCCATTATGTGCATTGCTGTATTATGCACCCCAGGCATTCCTCCAACTGCCTCTCTTCCATTATGTGCATTGCTTTATTATGCACCCCAGGCATTCCTCCAACTGCCTCTCTTCCATTATGTGCATTGCTTTATTATGCACCCCTGGCATTCCTCCAACTGCTCCTCTTCCATTATGTGCATTGCTGTATTATGCACCCCAGGCATTCCTCCAACTGTTCCTCTTCCATTATGTGCATTGCTGTATTATGCACCCCAGGCATTCCTCCAACTGCCTCTCTTCCATTATGTGCATTGCTTTATTATGCACCCCAGGCATTCCTCCAACTGCTCTTCTTCCATTGTGTGCATTGCTGTTTTATGCACCCCAGGCATTCATCCAACTGCTCCTCTACCATTATGTGCATTGCTGTATTATGCATCCCAGGCATTCCTCCAACTGCTCCTCTTCCATTATGTGCATTGCTTTATACTGCACCCCAGGCATTCCTCCAACTTCTCCTCTCCCATTATGTGCATTGCTGTATTATGTACCCAAGGCATTCCTCCAACTGCTCCTCTCCCATTATGTGCATTGCTGTATTATGCACCCCAGGCATTCCTCCAACTGCTCCTCTTCCATTATGTGTATTCCTTAATTATGCACCCCAGGCATTCCTCCAACTGCCTCTCTTCCATTATTTGAATTGCTGCACTATGCATCCCAGGCATTCCTCCAACTGCTCCTCTTCCATTATGTGCATTGCTTTATTATGCACCCCAGGCATAACTCCAACTGCTCCTCTTCCATTATGTGCATTTCTTTTTTAAGCACCACAGGCATTCCTCCACCTGCTCCGCTTCCATTATGTGCATTGCTTTATTATGCACCCCAGGCATTCCTCCAACTGCTCCTCTACCATTATGGACATTCCTTTATTATGCACCCCAGGCATTCCTTCAACTGCTCCTCTTCCATTATGTGCATTGCTATATTATGCAACCCAGGCATTCCTCCAACTGCTCATCCTCCATTATGTGCAATGCTTTATTATGCACCCCAGGCATTCCTCCAACTGCTCCACTTCCATTATGTGCATTTGCTTTATTATGCACCCCAGGCATTCCTCCAACTGCTCCTCTTCCATTATGTGCATTGCTGTATTATGCATCCCAGGCATTCCTCTAACTGCTCCTCTACCATTATGTGCATTTGCTTTATTATGCACCCCAGGCATTCCTCCATCTGCTCCTCTTCCATTATGTGCATTGCTGTGTTATGCACCCCAGGCATTCCTCCAACTGCTCCTCTTCCATTGTGTGCATTGCATCATTATGCACCCCAGGCATTCCTCCAACTGCTCCTCTTCCATTATGTGCATTGCTGTTTTATGCACCCCAGGCATTCATCCTACTGCTCCTCTACCATTATGTGCAATGCTGTATTATGCATCCCAGGCATTCCTCCAACTGCTCCTCTTCCATTATGTGCATTTGCTTTATTATGCACCCCAGGTATTCTTCCAACTGCTCCTCTTCCATTATGTGCATTGCTGTATTATGCACCCCAGGCATTCCTCCAACTGCTCCTCTTCCATTGTGTGCATTGCTTCATTATGCACCCCAGGCATTCCTCCAACTGCTCCTTTTCCATTATGTACTTTGCTGTTTTATGCACCACAGGCATTCCTCCACCTGCTCCTCTTCCATTATATGCATTGCTTTATTATGCTCCCCAGGCATTCCTCCAACTGCTCCTCTTCCATTATGGACATTGCTTTATTATGCACCCCAGGCATTCCTCCAACTGCTCCTCTTCCATTATATGCATTGCTATATTATGCACCGCAGGCATTCCTCCAACTGCTCCTCCTCCATTATTTGCATTGCTTTATTATGCACCCCAGGCATTCCACCAACTACTCCTCTTCCATTATGTGCATTTGCTTCATTATGCTCCCCTGGCATTCCTCCAACTGCTCCTTTTCCATTATGTGCATTTGCTATATTATGCACCCCAGGCATTCCTCCAACTGCTCCTCTTCCATTATGTGCATTGCTTTATTATGCACCCCAGGCATTCCTCCAACTGCTCCTATTCCATTATATGCATTGCTGTATTATGCACCCCAGGCATTCCTCCAACTGCTCCTCTTCCATTGTGTGCATTGCTTCATTATGCACACCTGGCATTCCTCCAACTGCTCCTCTTCCATTATGTGCATTGCTGTATTATGCACCCCAGGCATTCCTCCAACTGCTACTCTCCCATCTTGTGCATTGCTGTATTATGTACCCCAGGCATTCCTCCAACTGCTACTCTCCCATCTTGTGCATTGCTTTTTACTGCACCCCAGGCATTCCTCCAACTGCCTCTCTTCCATTATGTGCATTGCTGTATTATGCACCCCAGGCATTCCTCCAACTGCTCCTCTCCCATCTTGTGCATTGCTGTATTCTCTACTCCAGTTATCTATCAACCTTCTATCTTTGCTAGATTGTAAGCTCTCATGTGCATGGCCTTTCCACCCTTCTGTCTTCTCATGTTTTATTCTTTTAATCTCTACGACAACTTCTTTTCTCTACACTCTATTTTCCCTTCAGCATTTTGTTGTTCGCTGCAAATTACTGTTTCATAATGATTACAATAAATGGAAGAATGAAATGTTAACTGCTTATTTTTATTAATGTCCCTTAATAAATAACAAAAAAATATTTCCCATTGCCGCTAATTATTGGATTATATTTTATACTGAACATAAAACAGATAAAATCATGTAATTTGGACCTGTTTATATGCAATTTAAAACCTGAGTTTGGTTTTTAAATCCGATTTCTGAACTGAGAGATGACTGTGGGCCTGATTTCTCTATCTGCGCATGTGTATGAGTCACAATGCGCATACACGAACCAGTCATTGTGATGGGAAAGTGCTTGCCCATAGCCCGCAGTTGGGCTGCTATTTTGAGTGACAGTGTCATTTGTGGGTGGTAACAGGGGAAGGTGATTGAAAACGGGGATGTGGTTGTGCGAACGCAGGCATGCCCGACTGTCAGAACGGTGTTTAATGGGTGTGCATAATTAGCAAAGTAGCGTCATTACACACGTGACTAGGTTGTATTTTAGCCAGAACTGCTCACAATGTTGTGGTAGAAAAAGGCTACCACAAGCGCTGCGAGCAGATCCGATGGCTCTCGATATTACTGATTACTGATGTTACGGAGATGACTTGTGTTGCAAGTGGCAAAGGGGCGTCTTTATACAGGTGCGAGCGCATAGTGTGGCCGCTCGCTATTACTTAGTGGGCGGCTTTACGTGATGCAGTTCAAGCACATGACTTAAGTAGCTGGCCCCCTTTAGCCAGCAAATGGACGCAAATGGCGTCCGGGCCTGAATCAGGCCCTAAGCCAGAACTCGGGTCTACTCGGAACCCCAAAGTGTTTCCAAACTGGGATTTAATTACACTCAGATGCCCTCAGTTTGTGTGTGCTTGTGTTTCAGGAAGACCAAACCTCCACATCTCTAATTATGTAATGTCATGGGGATGTAGTCACAATGCTGACTTTAACAATGTTGCCATCACAATATCTACATTGTTAAAATATTATCTTTAAACATGTCGACATGAGCAGAATGATGACATGTTCACAATGTCACTCATATTACATAGTATTACTTTGTTAAGAATAAATTGCAGTATATAAATATAGGAGTAGAGCAGATCTGAGGGGCAATGATCACATAAAAGGGCTTATTTAATTTACTGTTTACTGTTTGGTATTATACATATAACCGATACGGTGCTTTTCCTCTGTTGTGTTCAGCTGCTGGTGTATGTGGATTTTCCCAATGACCGAAGCATGATATTGGTTGGAGCAACAGAAGACTCCACAAGTCATTTTTACATTCCAGTCTATTAATATGTTGGGGGTTGAGAGAAACATACCAGAGCACAGCAATATTATGTCACTTGTTTAAAAAGAGAATTTCAACCTAGAATACCATCTAAACATTCTAATCAAAAATACAGTGAATCAACAAAGATTCCCAAGTACTTGTCCACAGACTATTGAGAGCTGGAGAATTATGTAGCAGTTCTAACAAAAGAAAGTCCAGTGATAAATATAAGTATATAGTCATTCATACTGTAGCAGTGGCATAACTATAAATTTTGCTCCCCCATGCCAAAAAAGTTTCAGGCTCCCCCTCCCCCCCCTTCCCCGCCCAAAGATCAAACACACCCAAAGACAACATTTAAGGTGTGTGGTTACATGATACAGTAATGTGCCATACACATTATGACACACTTAGTAATTCCACTTATAACACAGTATGCCACACCGGAATGCCCCTTACAACACATTATGCCACACAGCAATGCCCCTTACACATGCCACACAATAATGCCATGTATAACACATAATGACATACAGTAATGCCCTTATAACAAATTTATGCCATGCTGAAATGCCCCTATTTCACATTATGCAACACTGTAATGCCACATACAACACATTATGCCACACAGTAATGCCCCGAATAGCACATTGTGCACACAGTAATGCCAAATACACATTATGCCAAACAGTAATGCCCATTACATCCCACCCTGACAGATCTACTTCACCAACCCTCCTCTCTGCTCCTGCCAGTCTGTCACCTCAGCTCAAGACAGGTTGCACAGATTTTATGTCCGTGTAGAACCAGATTATTGGGAACATAGTTTATAACCTGTAAACTGCATGTATCAAGTTAATGCCCCTTATACAGTGCCCCCTATACTAGTGCCCCTTATGCAATGCCCCCCTGTAATAGTGCCCCTTATGCAATGCCCCCTGTAATAGTGCCCATTATGCAGGCCCCCCTTAGTTCTGCCCATTAAAGTTGTGCCCCCTGTAGTTGTGCCCCATATGCAATGCCCCCTATACTAGTGCCCTTATGCAGTGTCCCCTGTAATAGTGCCCCTTATGCAATGCCCCCTGTAGTAGTGTCCATTATGCAGGGCCCCCTGTAGTTGTGCCCATTATGCAGGGCCCCCTGTAGTTGTGCCCATTAAAGTAGTGCCCCCTGTAGTTGTGCCCCTTTTGGTAATGCCCCCTGTAGTTGTGCCCCTTCTAGTAGTGCCCTCGGTAGTTGTGCCCCTTCTAGAAGTGCCATCTGTAGTTGTGCCCCTTTTAGTAGTGCCCACTGTAGTTGTGGCCTCTCCTGTAGTTGTGGCCTCCCCAAACATCTCTCCCTCCCCTCCCCCCTCACTTACCTGACTGTGCGCTGTCATCCGCGTTGTCTTTCCCGCTGCTGTGCTGACTGGATCTAAATATATCCAGCAGACGCGGCCGCGCAGGTTCCCCAAGTCGCGGGTGACGTCATGACGTCACCCGTGCACTGCATTACAGGGAACACTGGCCTCTGAAGTGATCGGAGGCTTCCTTAGTCTCTGATCATTTCAGAGGCCAGCGCTCACAGTTGCAGTGGCGTAACCACTGCCCCCGTCACCCCCAAGCTACCAGGCTCCTCCAAGCCACCGCGGGGGCTGCTGGGGCAGTAGTTACGCCACTGTACTGTAGTGATTCCTGCTAATCTAGACCAGTTGGTTTCTCTGTGAAGTAACATAAGTTATGACAGAGAGCCTGATTCAGACCCAGTCGCAAGTGCTGATCGCTCGCAACCGGAACAATGTTTGCCCACTTGGCATTCACAGGACCCAGCAAATCAACGGGTGCTCTGTCACTTCGGGTCTCGCACCAAAGGGGGCGAGCTGTCGATGGTGATTGACAGCTCACCCCGTTTGGTAGGCAGGCTGGGGGGTGGCTGGCCAAACGGAGGCATTCCCTAAGGAATGTCTGCCATTTGGGGGCGGCCCCACTGACATCACCAGTGATGTCAGTGGGAGAGCTTCTGGCTCTATTAGAGCCAGAAGCTCTCTGAGGCTTGCGGCCACGAGACCCTACCACAAGGGTCTCGTCGCAAGCCCGATGGTCGCGATGGTCTTGACCATCGTGACCATCAACCTGGCCGCTCGCAATAGCTGTGGGTGGTCACCCACAGCTATGCGAGCAGCCAGGAGGCCACACAAAAAAAAAAAAAAACGCCCTGATTCAGAGCGAGCGCTCGTTCAGAGCATCCTGCTCTGAATCAAGCCCAGAGGTCATTAAGTATCCAATGTCCATTTGGGGGCGACTATAAAAACATCTGAATGCATTGTACAATTTGGCTTTCCTAATATCAGGGTAGCTCCTTGCATGGCGCAGAAGGAGAAGTGCAACAATAGGAAAAGCCAGAACCATGGAGAAGAAAAGGGAAACTTACTAAGCAAGAGGATAATTTGGGTAAAGTAAAAGATGATATGGAGAACTAGAAGTAAAGTTATTGTTCGGATTCCATTGATATGAGCTTCTAACTAAGAGCTGCTGATATTATATGATGCCTTCATCCTGCACACATGCATTACCAGGGATGTCAGCGTTGTGCCCAAAGAGATGAGGATCAGGATACAGGGTAAACAGCACCACAAGAGCAGAGCAACCAGAAAACCACTGGAAGTTGTTAAAGGGATGTGCTGGTAACTATCATGCTGTGTGCTATTAGCTGCTGTGTTTAATGCTGTTAAAAAACCAGAGAAAATCAACACAACAGGCAGCATGACTGACACTGCCATCAACCAGGGCAGCATCTCAGAAAATCTCAACTTAACCAACACAAAGGCGTTACACTGGAAGTTTGTGATTTTGATACAGTAGAAAGTGCAGAGCCAGGATGTCATCCAAGAGCTAGATAAACACATGGGGTTATACATGGAAAAGAAAATAATGAAGAAAGTGTAGGAGAAGAAAATGTGGATCCAAAAGTAATAGATAATTATGCTGCATATGAGTAAGGTCAGTATGATAATGTTACAGAACCACCAGGATGGTATCTCCAGGGCTCAGATCTCCTCCATTCCTCCAAGTCCTGCTACTTACAGTATATACATGATCAGACCATTTGAGAACAAGCCAGCAAATAAATCCAGAAATATGAATTCCAGTAGGGTGACGTTGGCAACTTCCATTTCTAGGATCTGTGTATAACAGAAGCCTGACTGGTCAGTTTCCTCTCTGTACTCCAGTAACACTTGTCTAGTCTAATTTTCATTATAGCCACATTAATATGGATAAGCCCAGGTGACCTAATCATCAGACACAGAACAATTCTCCTCTCCGTGTCATTTAGGATTTGCATCCTCATTTGGGAATGTAAAGTTTTGTTTTTGTCATTGATGATTTACATGAAGAGCCAACATATATTTGTGTTCACTGGGAAGTAATATATTTTTTTAATAACCTCTGAAAATTTGTCTAAAGAATAGAGAGTAACACAAAAAGTAATAATCATTATCATCTTTATCACCAATAACATTGTTTAAATGATAAGTGGCAACATTATGTCCATGATAATTCCGTAAAATCTTCATAAACTTTGTTTGATTCTGAAACACATGTACTGCCATTGTCAGCAGGGCCAGAATAAAGGCCGGGCGGACAGGGCGGTCATCTAGGGGCTCAACACTTTGGGTGCCCAACACTGCCACAAACATTCCAGACCACTCTGGACTCTCTGTGGCCAACTCCCATTCAAGGCCGGCAGCATACAGCACTGCACTGCAGTAACAGCACACTCCATCACTGATACACAGCGGTAGATGATGGATGCCCCGCCCCCTTACTGACATAATGCCACAATTCATAGGTGTCGAAGCTGGATAATTGGCTTAGACAAGACCAGATTAAAATTAGATCGTAAAGACGCCATCTTGTAACTGGCCGCAAGACGCTATTTTAGAAAATGAGATCGCAAGACGCCATTTTTTGAATGGCCGCCCAAGCGCCATTTTAGGTAAACTCACACTTAAGTACATATGGCGATATTACTATTAGCATTATGCGATTGCATCTTTCACCATTTCTCATACACACATTAATACGCACAATTGCGCTGTTAACTAGTCGCATATTAGCGAATGCATAAGATCCTGTATGAAAACGCTGTTTATTAGCTTCATGTGCACGCATCTGCCCCAAGTTACCTAGCGTCTTTATATCAAACCCCAAATACTTACACAGTACATATTCACATAAAAGGTCTCTTAAGCTTTAAAGTATAATATTCAAGTTTGTTCATTTATTATAATTGCTGTGAAATAAAGGTTATTTGGTAGCTAAGGTTTAATACATGATAAGTAAGCCATGTTTGGTATTATACTGATCTGCACTCTTTCAACAGCATTCTGGTATCATCAGTGTGAAGATCGCAACATGCATTCTCAACTTATGGACCGCAGAGACTTAAAGCACCGAAATGTACATTATATGACCAACTGTTAGGATGTGCATGAGGCAGGAAACCAGAGACAAAAAGTTGTTAGAGGCTGGACTGTGTCTATTTGAATCAACCTGTTAAATGCTCTGCATCAGATGCATCCTCCTTGGGAACCAATGGCATCAGCGACAAGCCTTTCTATTGTGTTGTCTGTTTCTGTGAGAGTATAAACGTATGTGTTGTGACTCCAGTCTGAGTCTTCTTGCTGAATGCTGATTGACAGGGGATTTCTTGCTGATGCCTACATCTGGTCCAGAGCGCTGCGTATGTATAACTGTACTTGGGTCTGTATAACTCTTTGCGCTAAATTGTACTTAGATCATAGCATGTAACTGACTGTACTTTTACTTGAAATATCACTTTGTGCTTTGGAACCACAGGTTCAAGGTCTGGAGTCTTTATTTATTATATGACTGCGTACGCAAAATAGCGTCATCCTTAGAGGTTTATAGGCAGGATATTAGAAGGTATAGGCAGGATATTAGAAGGTATAGGCAGGAGTGTATAGAGGTTCTAATTCAATATCGTTATAGGTGTATTGCCTGGGGGCACGGGCCTAATGCCATGAAGTGCCTGCCCCATTAGAAGCCTATCCTGCTGCTTGCTGCTGTACATAGAGGTAGGGAAATATGTATGTGTTCTCTATCTGACTGTCCATTCCTTCCACCCACTCTCTTTTCCTCCCCCCTCTCTCTAACTCTCTCAACTTCTTTCTCAATCTTCCACCGTATCCCTCCCTCTCTATCCCTCTTTCACTCTATCTAGCCCTCTCTTCCTCTATCTGACTCTCTCTACAATCTCCATCTCTAAGAGCGGCATGGACTAAAAGGGAAAATGCAGTAACAGAGCATTTTCGGGGGTTTTACCGCATTTTCCATATGTACAAAGCACAGGAAAGCTTTGTCCCAATGGGTAATGCCATATTCAGGTAGCGTTACCCCATCGAAGTATGGGGTTCTTTTTGGAGGTGCACTCCTTTGAGAGAGATCCCTCAAATCATACCCACAGCCTGCACATCTGCAGAATGATGCCAGATGTACATCTGGGTGTTAAACCCTGAAGTTCGTCTGTCTGGAGCCATCGCAAAGGACCAGTGTCGTAACTTGGGTATTTGGAGCCAAGGGCAAATTAAAAAATGGAGCCCCCCTGTACAAGTAGGTGCGCACACCAAAAAAGTGGGCGTGGTCACATGACACAAGCGGAATGGCCACTGAAAAATGGGGACATGGCAACATGTTTCTCGTCACTCTGAGAACATTTCTTTCCATTCCATATGCACCTTAATGCCCCAAGTAGTAGTGCACCTCTTGCAATGCCCACTGTAGTAGTGCCCCTTTGACAATGTCCCCAGTAGCAGTGCCCCTTATGTAGTGCCCCCTGTAGTGCACCCTTATACAGTGCCCTCAGTTGTGCCACTTGTACAGTGCCCCCAGTAATGTCCCTTATACAGTGCCGCTAGTAGTGGTCCCCATCTACAGTACCCCCAGTAGTGATCCCCCCTATATAGTGCCCCAGTATTTGCCCCCCTATGCAGTGCTCCCAGTAGAGGTCCCCCATGCAGTGCTCTCAGTAGTAGTTTACCCTATGCAATGCCCCCAGTAGTGGTCACCCCCTATGCAGTGCCCTGTGGAATCTTAGTTTATAAGAAACATTATAATTTACATAATTCCATATTTACATATGCTTTATAGTGAATACAGCTCATGCAATTCAATATGGCCTTTGTACAGCCATGCTGCTTAGTGAAACTTAGCAATACTAAGTAATGAGTTAAGATGTCTTTAAAGACCGCTCCCTATGAAAGTGTTTATCTGAAGAATTGTACAAGAATTTGACCATTTATGTATAATTCTGGGCTAGTGTAAGATATGCACCAAATATAGTCATGAGCATCTCATGAAGGAATCTATTTCTATTCCATTGCCAACAAGAACAAACTTTGTATAACCTGATGAATGTTATATTTGAATATGCCAAATGCCAAATGTTGTTATATGCTTGTATAATGTGGAATAATGTAGAATGTTCTAAAAGTAATGTAAGTGGGCGTATTACCTGAATATTGTAATAGAAATATATAAATACTCTGTACTGAAGGCAATCATTGTTATTTCCTGCCTTATAACCCTGGGGGATATGAACTCACAGTTAAGGGCTAGATCTATTTATTTAATTAATTAATAAATCACAAATTCTAAGTATACTGGATTGGAGTCTATTACTTTATGCAACAATGGAAAACCTGGTAAAAGTTAGGTTTGAACAGCCCCTTATATAGTGCTCCTTATATTATGCCCCAGTAGTAACCCTCCCTATGCATTGTCCCCCAGTAATGCCCCTTATACAGTACCTCAAGTAGAGGTCCCCCTTATGCAGTGCTCCAAGTAGGTGCCCCCATATGCAGTGCCCCAGTAGTAGTCCCCCCTATGCAGTGCCTCCAGTAGTGGCCCCCCTTTGCAGTGCCCCTTATATAGTGCTCCTTATTTAGTGCCCACAGTAGTAGTCCTCCATATGCAGTGTCCCCGGTAGTGCCCCTTATATAGCACCCCCAGGAGTAGTCCCCCCTATTATTATTATTATTATTACCAGTTATTTATATAGCGCACACATATTCCGCAGCGCTGTACATAGAATATTTGGCCATTCACATCAGTCCCTGCCCCAGTGGAGCTTACACTCTATATTCCCTACCACATGCTCACATACACACTAGGGGTAATTTTTGTTAGGAGTCAATTAACCTACCAGTATATTTTTGGAGTGTGGGAGGAAACCGGAGCACCCGGAGGAAACCCACGCAAGCACAGGGAGAATATACAAACTCCACACAGTTAGGGACGTAGTGGGTATCGAACCAACGACCTCAGTGCTGTGAGGCAGTAATGCTAACCATTACACCATCTGTGCTGCCCCCCTATGCAGTGCCTCAAGTAGTGGGCCCCCTATGCAATCCCCCTTATATAGTGCCCCTTATATTATGCCCCCAGTAGTATTCCCCCTATGCAGTGCCCCCAGTAGTGCCCTTTCTATAGTGACCAAAGTAGTAGTTCCCCTATGCACTGCCTCTTGTATAGTCCCCACTAAAAGGTGCCCCCAGTAATGCCCCTTATATGGTCTCCCCAGTAGAAATACCCCTATGCAGTGCCCCCCTATGCAGTGCCCCTAGTAGTGCCCCTTATATATTGCCCCAAGTAGCGGTCACCCTATTCAGTGTCCCCAGTAGTCTCCCTTATATAGCCCCCAGTAGTGGTCACCCTTTGCAGTGCACCCAGTAGTAATCCCCCTATGCAGTGCCTCTTAAATAGTGCCACCAGTAGTAATCCCCCTATGCAGTACCCCAGTAGTGGTCTCCCCTATGCAGTGTCCCCAGAAGTGCCCTTTATATAGTGCCCCCAGGAGTAGCCCCCCTTATGCAGTGCCCATTATATTGTGATCCCAGTAGTAGTCCTCCCTATGCAGTGCCCCCAGTAGTTTTCCACCCTATGCTATGCCCCCAGTAGTGCCCCTTATATACTGGCCCCAGTAGTAGTCCTCCCTAAGCAGTGCCCTTAGCAGTGCTCCTTACATATATATGGACAAAGATGCAGGCAGCTTTGGAATTGTGATCCTTGCTATAATGCAAATGCATCAGCAAATGTTTGACACCCCCTGCTGCATTTGCAATCCCAACACTGCAATGGAGGTTGCAGGCTGGGATCACAATCGTGACCATTGGTGGTCGATGGTCATGATGGTGGACTGCGCCGGCCACCAGCCAGCTGAGTAAACCTCACCTTACTCAGGCTTGCGAGCCCAGGACACTGCGTTGATAACAGATCCCGGGCTTGCCACTTCTGGAAAATGTGTCAGACACGCCCCCATTTCCTGAAACATCGGCCACACCGCCCCTTAAATGCCTCTGCCTGACAATCAGGCAGAGGCAATCAAGGGTCTGTGTGCAACTGTACAGGACCCATTCTGCACACTCGTAGAAAGGGTCCTGTGCACGTACAGATTCCCGATATTTGGGAATCTGCGATCAGCAGTACACTTCAGTACACAACTGAATCTGTCCCATAGTTGGATGAGGTCCTCAAAAATGTCTCACACAGGGTGATAGAGAGTGGGAAGTGCTGTGAAATTACCCCAGTGTCCTGCGCATGTGTTGTAGACTCCAGGCACAGACTAGTGCCCGGGGGCTTTTGAACTTGTCAGTGTGCCGCGGTCAACGGAGAGAGAGGAGGGGGCCTTGGATGGTGAGTAAACATGGGCCCCCTCCTTTCTTAATATTCCCCTGAATGAAAGGGACAGTTAGTTCTCTTAGGTGGACACTGGGTGTTGTTAGGGGGCAGTGAGGGAGACAATGAGTGAAATATGTAGGGTCAGTGTTATATGGAAGGAACTGGCAGTGAGACAGCTGTGGATGGGGCAATTAGGGATATATGCAGGGAGACTATATGAAACAGCTTAGAAGGGGGCAAGAGGGGAGATAGGCCAGGGCACAGATAACAATGGAATGGGTAATCAGAGCAATATGGAGGGAGGGAGCAATGAGAGGGATCCATGCATTCTAATGCTTTATGTTGGCTGGCAGTTACAGATTCAGGAGAAGGATTCTAAATTATTGGACACTTTTAAATGCAGGTATTTTTTCACTTTCTCTTTTCCAGACAGGTCTGAGACTTTCCAAGACAGACAACTGCCAACAGACTTTAGAACACCAGCTGGCAGGTAGGGCATAAATTTGTCTTGGCCTTGGTTACTGTATGCCCTCAGCATGATGAAAATGAGGATGTGGCTTGTGGATATGACATTCCCTGTGAGGCCATGCTCCTTGCATGAGGATACACTCACTTTCCCTGGAAATTGTGTGCCTTCTGTGTGTGCAAAGCTCCACTCTCCCCACACCTTCACCTATCGTGGTGTCCTCCTTTCAGTTTGTTCTGGATCTGCCCCACTACATACCAACTTGTTGCTCCTCAGTGCAGAGGTGGAAAGTTCAACTGAGGGCTTCATTCCATCAAACAGTACATGCAAGTTACTTATGCTGTTGAACTCTATGCTCAGTGGTTGTCCAGGTTATCAGCTTATACTATTGTGCTGACTTGTATTAATTTCCCTGCACTGTGTGTTATTGTCTTGGGCTGTTACAGAGAAGGGTGCTTGGTCCAGGACGGGGGCTCAGGGTGTAGTACACGGTCTGTATACTGAGGTGTTCAGTAATCTGTATAACTTATCCTGACTCTCAGTTGCTGAGTTCCTCACTGGTTCCAGTTAGAGGTCTTGCATCAAAGCAATACTAGAGTTACAGCTTCTGCAAGTTGTATTCCGACTTCAAAAAACTCCTGGCTTGAGTTCTGAGTTCCTATATACCAGTACTATGCTTTTCTACGTTCTGGGAGTCACCCTTGTCTCTGGAGTATATTCCTGGTTTTACTGAACTTCAAAGGTCACTGGCTGAGGGGTTGCCCAGTGGCCTGGTCTTTTCAGCTTGGTTCCAGTCCAGTATAAATGCTTATCACAAGCCTGTGGTTCCTACACTGTCACTAGTGTACTTTGCTCCTGTTCTTATGCACTGATAGTACTGTGCTCTGCGGCCACATGTGGAGCACTGTGATCAGTCTAGCACCATATATACTCGGTATTATAATATGTAGTGTAATTTAATCAGTACACATGGTAGTGTGTTCCTGCATCTGATAGTGCTGTGACAGGAAGGCAGGCCTTGAAAAAGCAGCCCTCTGGCAAAGTGCGCATCTGCGTTCCACACGCTGACTCTGGTCACATAACTATCAGATGCTGGAACATGCTACTGTGTGTACTGATTAAATTACACTACATATTCTAATACCGAGTACATACACGCAGCTGCAGAGCACAGTACTATCCGATGCTAAGACACATTATTTTTACATATGAGAAAATATTTAGGTGCGTTGTCAATTAGCGGCCAATCAGAGGTAGTCAACCTCTAAATAGATATACAATGAAAATAGAGAGACTGGCGCTTAATAGCTAATATACATTAAAAATAGATAAATATATAAAAATAAAAATAAATAGAAGTGGATGTCTAATTAGACAATATACACATTTATTGTAAACAATTAATACATGTGGAAAAAATATATGATAAAAACCTCTATTTAGGAGCAAGAATAGTGAGTCATAAAAACTGTTCTACTCTATGGAAATCCTTGATGGGAAAATGATAAAATAATGATAGTATCCAGGTTGAATGTCAACAGAAAAAATTGAGTTATAGGTTCAGGTAGAGGTTTTTATCATATATTTTTCCACATGTATTAATTGTTTACAATAAATGTGTATATTGTCTATTTAACCATCCACTTATCATATATTTATTTTTATATATTTATCTGTTTTTAATGTATATTAGCTATTAAGCGCCAGCCTCTCTATTTTCATTATTTTAAGATATACTTATTAAACTGTAACGCATGTCTAAATATCATATGCATAAGAGACGAGAGTGACTGCGGGTGATGTGGGGAGGTATAGGGACAGTAGCAACTCAATAAGCCAAGAGGATTAGTACCAAACATTGTAATGTCTATGAGAATTATAAAAACTGCAACAGCAGAGATACTTTCAGATTGAGACAAAGTATCAAAATAATAGCGATCGGAATAAATAAAATAAGCAGATATTTACATGGGGAATAATATCATGTCAATATAACAGTACAAATAACTGAATGGCTACATCCTAATATAAGCTGGTCACCCCATGTTCTGAAAGAACACATGAATATTATTAACACTTGAAGTATTTGTTACTATCAGATATAACACTATTTGACTGTTATAAAGAGAGATACAATAAACAGTTATATAAATAGTAATTATATAATTGGATGTCAACTAGCCAATTAAGTACACTTAATAATATAAATATAACTAAAGCCCACTATTTACTAAGTCATTATAGGATAGGTATAACTCAGTAAATAAAACATGTGATCTGACCGACAACAGGAGGATTTTTTCATTACTTGAAGCACCTTTCTTTATATCGTTTCAAACATTCCTTAAAACTTTATACTATTGACTATATTTTGATATTTTTGCCTATTTTTGGACAATGCTTTCTTTTTTAAGATTAAGAATAAAGGTTACATTTTAAATTAATTTCACAACACATCACCTGATTAAAACATATAGACCCAATGAGTGCACCAGACAGTGATCTTGTATTTCTCTCTTCTTGTTGATTTACTCCCTGGAATCAGGTAGGTGTTAAGTTTTTGTCTTGCAGTGATCAGCTATGGGGTCTGTTTAGACCACACAACTGATCTCTGGGACTCGGCTCCCGGTTCTGATCTGCTTGTTAGAGCAGAGCAGGAGTCAGGATACCAGGAGAGACCCTGGATAACACCATCTCTAGGTGGCGTTATTATCACAGGGCTTCCCCTGGTATTTTTTAACATTTTGTTTTTAGTAACTCTGTCCAGATCACATTTCCCATTAGAATTATGGGAACTGTGATCTGCTTACAAAAATAAGTGGTAATTAGGGGTTGGAGTAGAATTTTGTGAATTCTACTCCAATTGCACTTTAGTAAATTTAGGTGAAACTAAAATAATGTAAAAAGGGGTGTGAAAACACAAAACACCCTATTTTATTTAATTTTAGTAAAAATAATGTTAATAAATAGGCCCCTTTGTGAGAAGCCAATTATCCCACAAGAATGTTTTTGGACTGTGGGAGGAATCTAGAGGGAGAATATATAAACTTCATCATATCTTTCTGAGGTCATTGCTATGTCTATACGTAGTCATTGCCTCTATGTTGTTCATGATCACTAGATAAATTAATGGACAATTGTTTCTATAAATGTTTGTGTTTCTCATCTGTATATATTAACTTTCATCACCACATGCTCTTCTCCCATCACCCCATGCTCTTCTCCCATCACCACATGCTCTTCTTCCATCACCACATGCTCACCTCCTATCACCCCATACTTTTCTCCCATCACCCCATGCTCTCCTCCAATCAACACATGCTCTCCTCACATCACCCCATGCTCTTCTCCCATCACCCCATGCTCTTCTCCCATCACCCCATGCTCTTTTCCCATCACCCCATGCTCCTATTCCATCACCCCATGCTCTTCTCCCATCACCACATGCTCTTCTTCCATCACCAGATGCTCTCCTCCCATCACCCTATGCTCTTCTTCCATCACCACATGCTCTTATTCCATAACAATAACAGTACTAAGATTGGTCAGACACTCCCCTGATTGGCATTGCACTCCTCCTGACTCCACTCCATCAGCACTGCCATCAGCTCCCATTTCCTCATTCGGTCCCCCATCACAGACACTGGATATCCCCAAACTGACCAGGATGGTGAACACTCTAAAAGAGAATATGAAAATGAACTCAGCAGGCCCATTGTCACAACAAGTCCTGCAAAATTTCTCTCAGTTCAGGTATCTCACTACGACCTTTTCAATCCTCCCGGAACAAGCTCGCGATTGACAGGTCCACGTTATCAGCCTTGTCTCTGACTTGTTTCTCCACCGGTTGATTGACCTTTTTGCAGTGAGTGGAATGGACCCAGGTATCTCTCTTGGCCACCTTCAAAGATGTACTTCTCGTCAGCAGCACCTGGTATGGACCTTCCCACCGATCAGTCAAACAACCTGAATGCAAGAAATTTCTGATCATAACATATTCTCCTGGTTCAACATCATGACAGTTAGTTTCAGGCATATCATTAGACAACAATTTCAGTTTCTGCTACTGTTGCTTTAACTGCTTACTCATTGATATAAGATACTTTACAGTTAACTCGTTTTTACAATTCAAGTCTTCCTGTGGAAATGAGGTTGTCTACCGAACAATATTTCAAATGGAGACAGATTTAGGGGGGTCTAGGAGTGGTCCTTATGCTATATAGGACCAAAGGTAACGCTTCTGGCCATCCTAGTCCAGTCTCTTCCATAATTTTACTTAACTTATTTTTAATAGTCCCATTCATCCTCTCTACCTTGGCACTGGCTTGCTGTTGGTAGGGGGTATGAAGTCGGCTATTAATACCCATCAGCTTACACATATTTTGAAAAACATCACCTGTGAAATGAGTAACCCTGTCACTCTCGATGATTTTAGGGATACCGTACCTGCATACAAATTCCTGGACTATTTTCTTGGCAGTAAACGCATCAGTATTAGTGGCCGCTGGGTAGGCCTCAACCCAGTTAGAAAAAACATTGGTGCACACTAATACATACTTAAGGTTCATGCAGGGTGGTAATTGGATTAAATCAATTTGTATCACCTGGAAAGGTCCATCAGTCGGTGGAATGTGGGACGGATCGGTAGGGATCACTTTCCCTATGTTCTTCCTTAAGCAGGTCAGACAGGACATTGCTATCTTTTCTGCTTGTGAATAAAATCCTGGTGCACACCAGCATGCCCTCACCAACTTGCACATACCTTGTTTTCCCAGATGAGTCAGCTCGTGTGCTGCCTTAGCCAGGCTGGGGTAATATGCCTTGGGGGCTACTGGTTTACCTTGTCCATCCCTCCAGAGCCCGGAGGACTCTTGCCCACATCCCTTGGACTTCCAAATGGATCTTTCCTGAATTGAGCACAAAATTTGCATCCCAATTAATTTCAGCATATCAATTGTTTGGAAAGACATAATTTTTTCAGTTGGAGAAAACATTTTCAACCCTGCTGCCCATTTTACAGCTTCATCGGCCCTGTTGTTGCCTAGTGACACTGGGTCATCCTCACATGTATGGGCTTTACACTTAATTACTGCCACTGTTTTGGGCAGTTGGATTGCTTCTAAAAGATGTTTTATGTGTCGGGAGTGTGCAACTGGTGTGCCTGCTGCTGTCTTAAAATTTCTCAGATGCCATAGAGCCCCAAAATCGTGCACCACCCCAAACGCATACCTCGAGTCAGTGTAAATGTTAGCAAATTTGCCTGCTGCCAGTTCACACGCTCTAGTTAGTGCTACTAACTCTGCCACCTGGGCTGAGTGATGAGGACCAAGAGGTTTAGCTTCTATGATGTCTGTGTCATTTACAACAGCATAACCTGTACATAATTCACCTGTGTCTGTTTGTCTATGACAACTCCCATCCGTATAAAAAGTCACATCCACATTCACTAAAGGTGTGTCATGTATGTCAGGTCTAGCAGTAAAGGTCTGATTCAGATATGTCATACAATTGTGTGTATCATTGTCTGCTGAACTCACCTCCCACCAGCAACTTGTCTCCCTCCACCCTTTGTACATCATGTTGTACATATGGTAGATACATTGCTGGATTTAGCATGCTGCAACTTTTAACAGTGTTGTTTGGGGGTGCGATTAGGGCTAACTCCCATTTGGTAAACCTAGCTGAAGAGACGTGTCTGGTTTGAGCTGAGTTCAACAGAGCAGATACAGCATGGGGAGTGTAGACAATCATATCATGGCCCAGTACTACGTCCTCACTTTTACTCACCAATAGAGCGGTAGCTGCTACACTTCTTAAACAAGTGGGGAGTGATCTTGCTACTGTGTCCAATTGGGCACTGTAGTATGCTATGGGCCTACTGGCATCACCATGTTTTTGTGTAAGGACAACTGCAGCACAACCATCGGCTTCCGTACAATACAAATCAAAAGGTTTTTCATAATCAGGTATTCCCAATGCAGGAGCTTTTGTCAGGCTATCCTTAAGATTAAGGAAAGCCTGCTCTGATTCCTCTGTGTGTATGACACGAACGGGCTTTGAGGAAGAGACTAATTCCTGTAAAGGCAAGGCCAAAATAGAAAAACCTGGGATCCACATCCTACAATATCCACACATTCCCAAGAAGGTATGGATTTGCTGTTGATTCTGTGGCAGTGTCATGTTTTGTATGGCCTGGATTCTATCATTTGTAAGATGTCGTAACCCCTGGGTTAGGCAGTGTCCCAAATATTTTACTCTGGATTGGCACGGCTGTAGTTTGTCCTTAGCCACCTTGTGTCCTGTATGCAAGAGATGAAGTAACAAATGTTTAGTATCATTCAAACATGACATAAACGAGTCAGAACATAGAAATAAATTGTCCACATATTGAATTAGAACAGATCAATTGGCAAGTTGAAAAGATTGTAAACAGTCGTGCAATGCCTGGGAGAAGATACTGGGGCTGTCTATGAAACCTTGGGGTAATCGTGTCCATGTATATTGCACACCTCTGTATGTAAATGCAAATAGATACTGACAGTCAGGGTGGAGAGGCACAGAGAAGAAAGCAGAACAGAGGTCAATGACTGTGAAACGGGTTGCATTTGGTGGGAGCTGCATCAGGATGACAGCTGGATTTGGCACTACAGGGAATTGGCTCTCTACTACCTTATTAACACCTCTAAGGTCTTGTACCAGCCTATAACCCCTCCTACCACTCTTCTTTACTGGAAAAATGGGACTGTTGGCTACACTAGCTGTACGAACTTAAATTCCCTATTGCAATAATCGCTCAATTATTGGAAACACCCCTAATTCTACCTCCTGTTTTAGCAGGTACTGGGGAATTTTTGGAGCTTGCCTACCGCTTTTTAAGTTTACCCTTACAGGGCTTGCGTTTGCCATTAATCCAGTGTCCTGTCCATCCTTAGTCCAAAGAGAATTTGGGATTTGGGACAACATTTCATCTACCTGTGATGGATTTTCATTTAAAACGGTAGAGTGATACATTATCCTTTGAGGAGTGTCTAACATATCCCGCACCTTGTGTGCAACTCTCTCTGGGATATCTAAAAATACACCATCAGGGGTGCAATATATAACACATCCCATTTTACATAACAAGTCTCTTTCCAGCAGGTTAGTAGGGGTCGCAGCAGCCAGAAGGAAAGAATGTCTGGTATGCAATGGCCCAATAGTAACCACTGTGGACTTTGTTAAAGGATAACATTCCACTTTACCTGTTACACCCATTGATGGTACTGTCTCATTGGTCACCTGTAAATTAATGGGAGATTTCATCACTGACCTGGTCGCCCCTGAGTCTACAAGAAAAGGATATTCAGTACCAGCTACATCAACCATCATGACCGGTTCTTCCCTAGTACTTCCCGTTAACCTAACTATCTGTAGACTACAGGTATGACCTGACCCCTAGCATTGACCATTCTCCAATAAAGCATTTACGGCCACAATTGGAGCTGGTGCCTGTTGAACATTTGCTGGTCTCTGTGCATATCCCTTATGGGGATATCCAGGTCTTCCCTGATTTGGGGTTCCTACTCGTTTTACTGTACAATTTCTACTTAAGTGTCCTGTTTGTTTACAATTAAAACATGTCCGTGGATCAGGTGAAAACATGTGTTGTTGTGAGGTTTGAGCAGAGGGTAAAGGTGGTGGATATGGGTAAGGATAGGGAGGGTATGGGTATTGTGGGGGATATGAGTATGGGACCTGTGGTTGTATTGGGTTAGTGGAATAGAGCTGTGTTTGTTGTTGTGTGGGGTTAGTTAGGGCAGGTGTAAGTGTGTGTGCAGGTGCAAGTGTGTCTGTTGGCTGTGATGTTACAGTCATTCCCTCCAGAGCTTGTATACTGACAGCCATTAGTTTTTCGCTCTGGATCTCCCTCTTTTTTTAGATGTTCTTATCTTGTTCTATGGCGGAATCTATGAGGTTATCTATTGTAAGTCCCCTCCAGCCAGGCTGTGAGGTCTGAACCCGAGTTTTTAAGTTCTCCTTCAGACCATCCATGAGTACCGTGACTATCATTCCCCTGTGGTGAGTGCTATCTTTAATATCTTCTATCCCAGTTTACTCGGTGATAGCTTGCAGAGCCCGGTCGCAATAGTCTTCTGCAGTTTCACTCTCCTTTTGCTTGATTGTGAAAATTTTGTTCCAGTTAACTACTACTGGAAAATATATACCCAATTGAGTCACAATGCAGGAAATGTTACCTTGGTTTACTTGGTCTGTTAAGGGAACATCGCCATCCAATACACAATCCGTGATACATTTTGTCAAGTCGGTATTGCGTGGTAGACAGACCCTTAACACCACACGCCAATCTTTATTAGTTGGTTCATGAGAACTACCCAAATTTCTCAAAAATCTTTGACATTGGCTAGTTCCTTTTTGGGATCGGGGAAATCATTTATGATGGAATTTAGTTCTGCTCTTGTCCAAGGACAATGCATTACCACTTCCCTCATGGGCACTACACCGTTCGCATCTGCATTTCTGTTCGGAACAGTTATCGTCCAAATGAGACCGATAGCGTTGCTACCTCTGACCTGGTTACCTGGCTGGGGGTTTAATCTGCTGCTGCTAAGTATGGTATTAACAACTTCCTCTATGGGTGCAGAGTGCGTTAACACTTCCCTTGCTGTTACTGATGGAGATGGTGGCACCACTCGTGATTGTGGGGATGCAGCATCTATCATTTGCAAAGCATGGGAAATGGCAGACATTACAATAGGCTCATCATCCACATCATAAACATTTTCTTTATGGTTACTGAAGAGGGGGTGCAAGTTGCTTGTTACATTTTTATAGGTATTTTTGGTAACTGTACTTGCACCTCCATCCACATAAGATGGGGGGGGTGAGCGTGAACTGCTGGCAATACTCTCCACAACGCTACCTTGCCGCACATGTGTGCCATTTTGCGTCTTGCCCATATTGCAATTCAGCGTTGCGGATGCATTTTCTGGCAATGCGCTTGCAACGCTAGTTTGCGTCGCTTGCACATTTTTAAGCCACGCATCCCCTTCATGCTGCCACAATTTTAAACATTCACAATATTTGACCTTTTTCTCTCGGGAGCGCATCAGACTGATGTGATCCCGGACATTATCTAATACATCCTTATCAAAACTACCAATTCTGGGAAACGGTCTAACACTCTTCATCGTCATTTTAAACCATACATCACAATACCTTATTGCATAAGTACCGTACTTAGTATGCATAATACGACGGGCCCGATCCGATCAGCGCCTCCATTAGCAGCACATCATTGTCTAACATCTCTACTGTTTGCATGGCTCCCATTCTGAGACAAAATCCTACGCTTTTCAATAAAGATTTAAACTGGTGAAAGACAATCAAGATACTTTCACTTACCTGTGGACGATTTAAATCTGCGGCGCCCACACACCTGGATAAGATTTGAAAAAGGCAACTTCCACACCCGGATAAGATTTAGTAAGGCAACTTCCACACCTATGGAAGTTTATATGTCGGCCACTTCCATGCACCTCTCTACAACAAAGACAACATGTACACCTGCTACTGTGTATAGAATGGTAAAGCTACTTACTGAGTGGCTAGACTAACCCTTGCACCTAGCCCTTAAGGATCATATGATACCCTTAACTTTGTTCAACAAACATTCACTGTTACACACTTTTTCCTTCGCAGAAAAATAAACGTTAACCCAGATATTGATAACAATTGAAAAAGGTAAACCTCAGTGGCTTTGTTTAAACACGTGGCAGCAGAACCGGAAGTACGTATACGCTATTGTGCGACCAGCCGCATACACAATAATGCGACTACCATACAACCATACACAACTGCGTACGCAAAAGTCAGTTTTTGCTGTGCGCAAAACTGCAACTCAGCCGCGTACTCAATAATGCGGCACCCCTTTAAATGTAAGGTTCTATCAACAAAGGAAAACAAACTTTTTCCTTTCTTGTCCCTGGATTCTAGTCAGCTTCCTTGGCTCACACGAAAACGGATAGCGATTTTTCAGCACAACGGTTACAGGAAAACCCTGTATGTGGCCACTCCAACCTTTGCTGAGATATCGATAGCCGTATGTGCCATGTGAGCAGGTAAGTGACCTCAATACTACGAGCCCCCAACTAACGATACTGAAATGAACCTCTATATACCCCTGCCTGTACCTTCTAAAATCCTACCTATAAACCTCTAGATGATGCTAATTTGCGTATGCAGTCATACAGTAAATAGAGACTCCAGACTTAGAACATGTGGTTCCAAAGCACAAAGTATTATTCAAGTAAAAGTACAGTCAGTTACACGCTATTGATTCAGACACAATTAGACGCAAAGGAAATATACAGACCCCAAGTACAGTATACATATGCAGCGCTTCTGGACCAGATGATAGGCATCAGCAAGAGACCCCTCGTCATTCAGCATTCACCATGAAGACAAAAATTCCACTGTTTGACCAAACATATTTATACCCCCCCAGAATAGATTGGACAATAGGGAAGTTTGTTGCTGATGTCATTAGTTCCCAGGGAGGAAGCATTTGTTACAGAAAGTTTAACAGGCTGGTTCAAATAGACTCACCCAGCCTCTAACAACTGGGGGTCTCTGCCCTCCCGCCCCCATGCAAAATCCTAACAGTTATACATTTTGTTGCTTGAAGTCTCTGTGGTCCATAAGTTGAGAATGCATGATGCGATCTCCACACCGATAGTAACCGAATTCTGTTGAAAGAGTACGCATCTGTACAAAACCAAACTCGGCTTTCTTAGCATGTATAAAACCTTAGTTATCAAATATCTTTATTTCACAACATTTATACTAACTGAACGAACTTAAATCTTATACTTTAAAGCTTATTAAACCTTATGTGTGAATATGTAATGTGTGAGTGTGTGGGGTTTGATATAAGGACGCTAGTTAAATTGGGGCAGATGCGTGCGCATAAAGCTAATAAAACAGCGGTTTCATACAAAGTCCTATGCATTCGATAATATGCGACTAGTTAACAGCGCAATTGTGCGTATTAATGTGTGAATGAGAAATGGTGAAAGATGCAATCGCATGTTGCTAATAGTAATATCGCCACATGTACTAAAGTGTAAGTTTATCTAAAATGGCGCTTAGGCAGCCATTCGCAAAATGGCGTCTTGCAATCTCATTTTCTAAAATGGCGTCTTGCGGCCAGTCGCAAGATGGCATCACTGCGATTCAATTTTAAACTGATCTTGTCCAATTATCCAGCTTCGACAACCCCATGCTCTTCTTCCATCACCCCATGCACTTCTTGCATGACCACATGCTCTTCTTCCATCTCCACATGCTCTTCTTCCATCAACACATATTCTTCTTCCATCACCCCATGCTCTTCTTCCATCACCACATGCTCTTCTTCCATCAACACATGTTCTCCTCCCATCACCCCATGCTTTTTTCCCATCACCCCATGCTCTTCTTCCATCACCCCATGCTCTTCTCCCATCACCCCATGCTCTCCTCCCATCACCACATGCTCTCCTCCCATCACCCCATGCTCTTCTTGCATCACCCCATGCTCTCCTTCCATCACCACATGCTCTTCTTCCATCACCACATGCTCTACTCCCATCACGAGTGATGTCAGTGGGAGAGATTTCTGCCCTTGAGAGCCGAAATCTCTCTGGGGCTTGCGGAAATGAGACCCTACCATAAGGGTCTCGTCGCAAGTCCGATGGTCATGATGGTCTTGCCCATCGCGACCATCTTCCTGGCCACTCACTATAGCTGTGGGTGGTCACCCACAGCTATACGAGCGGCCAGGTGGCCGGTCTAAAAATTAAGAAGGACGGCCCTTATTCAGAGCGAGCGCTCTGTCAGAGCGTCCGGCTCTGAATCAGGGCCTGTATTCAGAAAGTTTTCATTGTAATAGATATCTTTATATTGTACAATTGTTTGTTTATTAAGATCTATATATATAAAATAGACATCTACATACAGAAAAAGTTTTTCTACCAATATAATTCATTAAGGATCTAGCTAAAGGCTCTGACCTGTTTAATTTCTAGAGAACCCAGGTGTCTAAGCTAAGGTGTGGAAAGTGTAATATACTGACCAGACCTCACACACCTGCCAGATGTTAATGATGGAGAGAAGATAATTTGGAGCATTGATTTAAGCACATTAATGGTCTCACACACACTAATAAAGTGTCTCTCTATACGGGCCTTATTCCGAGTTGTACAATTTTAGCATCTCTGATGCATCTTTAATTACAACAGTGATGCTAATATAGGCTAAATGCCGCTGGAGGCATCTTATGTAAATAGAAGGCTCCTACCAGCTTCTGTGATCCACTGCTGTATCCAAGGATGCAGCATAGGATGACAGTATGTGACCATCGGTCATCTGCATAACCTTCAGCTCACTCAGGATAGTCAGTGTTGTCATGAAGCTGAAGCCAGTGAGGCTGTGTACAAGGATCTATCTATGTAGCTTCAGCATGCCCAGAAAATGGGGACAATACACTATACGTATCTGGAATGCTGTCTGATGCCACCAATGTTCCGCCACCAAACTGCTGCCCCCTGGCAATCAGACTGCTGTATCCAAGTCCTGCAAATGAGCTCGCAGACACTGATCAGCACTTCCGCAGTCTAGATCCTACATATGCACCAACATTTGTGTCCTGTGTAAATGCCTTCCCTGAAGCATATACACAATAGTTTATCATGAACTGGTTTTCAGGCCAATTCTTTAGGGCAACAAAATGGAAAACACAGTGAAAATAGTGCAATCACTTTCCTACAGTCACCTCACAGTAGCTTAAAACTAATGTCCTGTCTGACCACCACCTTGTACCCAGGTGCAGATACTGAGGACCTAGCGCTAACCAGACATGGACTAGTGTCCAGCTACATGAGAGTGCTGCCATCCTCACTGGCCCTGACATGGTCATAAGTTCCAATCAGGACAAGTAATATAGACCAACCTGAGCAGCAATAGGAATAGCTGGGCAATAGTAAGAAACTACAAGTGGGAGGCCAGTAGAGGAGGCAGAAGTAGTGGCTACATAGCAAACATACATATATAAAGTAACAGGGCTCATGGAAGGAAGTTAGATATTTATCCTATACTAGCTGATGAGAATTGGTATGAAATACCGCCGGCACTGGCAGCCCGACACTGGAACAGAACCCGGCAGCGGCAGCCCAACAGTGCTGGAAAGCCCGATCTTCCCTAGGTAAGTATTAACTAACCTAAACAACCCCCCTAACCCTAACCCTCCCTTATGGGTGCCTAACCCTAACCTCCCCCCAAAGTGCCTAACCCTAATCTGCCTCTAAGTGCCTAAACCTAATCCCCCCCTTCCCTGCTGCCTAAACCTAAGTCCCCTGGGGGGTACCTAACCCTCCCTCCCCCTAGCCTAACCTTAACCTCCCGGGGGGGTGCCTAACCCTAAGTCCCCGGGAGCCCTAAACCAAGTCCTCTGGGGGGTGCCTAACCTTAACCACCCCCTGGGGGTGCTTAACCCTAACCCTCCCTCCCCCTAGCCTAACCCTGACCTCCCCAGGGGGTGCCTAACCCTAAGTCCCCTGGAAGCCCTAAACCTAACCCTCCCCCCGCGGCTGTCCCGTCGCAGCGCCCGGCATCCCATTGATCTACATCTAGACGCCGGGCATTTCACCCTCTCCGTGATATGACAGACGGGAAGCCGACTGTCAGGAAAATGTCAGCCGGCTTCCCGATTGCATCCCAGCTGATGGGCCCAGTTTCACCCCGGTAGTTTTTAGATATTTAATATTTCCATTTCGTTCATTCCATTTTAACTTAATAAACAGAATATGCTTAGTTCATGTAATGCCTCTGGGATAAAGGAGCATGGTATGAGTTGAAGGTTGGATATTAGACATATGTAAATCTTTTTTTTCTCTACTTAAAGATTTCTGTTTAAACCACTTTGGTGGTTCTCTTCTCAGGTGCTGGGATCACCAGGCTGCTGGGTGAGCTCTCTCTGGGGCAGGCAATGTAGAACTGGCCATGTGAGAAATAATTTCCTACCACCTTCAGTGACTGCACCTGGGACTCGGTAATGGTCACTGTAATGCAGACCTCGTGGGGGAACTGCAGCCTCTTGAACATGAAGGGGTACTCTGATGGTGTGAGTTGGCATGGTGGTATGAATACCCACTCCCCCAAGCACAGCCGATGGCATAGGCAAATGCAGGGGGGTTTCTGTCTTCCTGGAAACCTCCCTCCCCAGCACACACCATGACCACAATAGAAATAGTAATATAATAGAATGTTACTAGTGCTGCATGTTCTTCTCAGTATCACAAATGAAATGATTAGCAACAACTGTGGATCTTTTAAAATGTGTCAACCAGTAATAAATATACCTGTGCACCAACTAGGAGATGTGGAAAAACTTGCACTGTTAGGGGAGCACTGCTATAGACCATCAATAGGGTTAATAATTAATACTGTATAATAATACACTATTCAGTACATAAGGAGACCGATATGTACATATATGTCCAGGGCAGTATTAAGTTCTTCTGCTGCTCCCTCAGACTCCCGGACTTGCTCCAATGCTCAGGAATGGTGCCCACATCTGAAAAAAAAAAACATTCTGCTCAGACAGGATGGACCTACTGCCGCATCTAATGGCTCACTGTGATCGCTGGTCCTGTATATGCTGGAATTATGACACACAATACACTATGTATGACACATATAATGGGTTACTGTGATCGCTGGTCCAGTACATGCTGGAATTATGACACACAATACACTATGTATGACACATATAATGGGTTACTGTGATCGCTGGTCCTGTATATGCTGGAATTATGACACACAATACACTATGTATGACACATATAATGGGTTACTGTGATCGCTGGTCCTGTATATGCTGGAATTATGACACACAATACACTATGTATGACACATATAATGGGTTACTGTGATCACTGGTCCTGTATATGCTGGAATTATGACACACAATACACTATGTATGACACATATAATGGGTTACTGTGATCACTGGTCCTGTATATGCTGGAATTATGACACACAATACACTATGTATGACATATATAATGGTTACTGTGATCACTGGTCCTGTGTATGCTGATATATGTCACACAATACACTATGTATGACACATATAATGGGTTACTGTGATCACTGGTCCTGTATATGCTGGAATTATGACACACAATACACTATGTATGACACATATAATGGGTTACTGTGATCGCTGGTCCTGTATATGCTGGAATTATGACACACAATACACTATGTATGACACATATAATGGGTTACTGTGATCGCTGGTCCTGTATATGCTGGAATTATGACACACAATACACTATGTATGACACATATAATGGGTTACTGTGATCGCTGGTCCTGTATATGCTGGAATTATGACACACAATACACTATGTATGACACACATAATGGTTACTGTGATCGCTGGTCCTGTATATGCTGGAATTAGGACACACAATACACTATGTATGACACATATAATGGGTTACTGTGATCGCTGGTCCTGTATATGCTGGAATTATGACACACAATACACTATGTATGACACACATAATGGTTACTGTGATCACTGGTCCTGTACATGCTGGAATTATGACACACAATACACTATGTATGACACATATAATGGGTTACTGTGATCACTGGTCCTTTATATGCTGGAATTATGACACGCAATACACTATGTATGACACATATAATGGGTTACTGTGATCACTGGTCCTGTATATACTGGAATTATGACACAATACACTATGTATGACACATATAATGGGTTACTGTGATCGCTGGTCCTGTATATGCTGGAATTATGACACACAATACACTATGTATGACACATATAATGGGTTACTGTGATCACTGGACCTGTATATGCTGGAATTATGACACACAATACACTATGTATGACACACATAATGGTTACTGTGATCGCTGGTCCTGTATATGCTGGAATTATGACACACAATACACTATGTATGACACATATAATGGGTTACTGTGATGACTGGTCCTTTATATGCTGGAATTATGACACGCAATACACTATGTATGACACATATAATGGGTTACTGTGATCACTGGTCCTGTATATGCTGGAATTATGACACACAATACACTATGTATGACACATATAATGGGTTACTGTGATCACTGCTCCTGTATATGCTGAAATTATGACACACAATACACTATGTATGACACACATAATGGGTTACTGTGATCGCTGGTCCTGTATATGCTGGAATTATGACACACAATACACTATGTATGACACATATAATGGGTTACTGTGATCACTGGTCCTGTATATGCTGGAATTATGACACACAATACACTATGTATGACACATATAATGGGTTACTGTGATCGCTGGTCCTGTATATGCTGGAATTATGACACACAATACACTATGTATGACACATATAATGGGTTACTGTGATCGCTGGTCCTATATATGCTGGAATTATGACACACAATACACTATGTATGACACATATAATGGGTTACTGTGATCGCTGGTCCTGTATATGCTGGAATTATGATACACAATACAGTATGTATGACACATATAATGGGTTACTGTGATCGCTGGTCCTGTATATGCTGGAATTATGACACACAATACACTATGTATGACACATATAATGGGTTACTGTGATCACTGCTCCTGTATATGCTGAAATTATGACACACAATACACTATGTATGACACATATAATGGGTTACTGTGATCGCTGGTCCTGTATATGCTGGAATTATGACACACAATACACTATGTATGACACATATAATGGGTTACTGTGATCGCTGGTCCTGTATATGCTGGAATTATGACACACAATACACTATGTATGACACATATAATGGGTTACTGTGATCGCTGGTCCTATATATGCTGG
Organism: Taudactylus pleione; assembly: GCA_031769625.1. Taxonomy (NCBI): domain Eukaryota; kingdom Metazoa; phylum Chordata; class Amphibia; order Anura; family Myobatrachidae; genus Taudactylus; species Taudactylus pleione. The sequence continues at coordinate 448,033 of JAUIMM010000362.1, read as the reverse complement.
AATTATGACACACAATACACTATGTATGACACATATAATGGGTTACTGTGATCACTGGTCCTGTATATGTTGGAATTATGACACACACACTATGTATGACACATATAATGGGTTACTGTGATCACTGGTCCTGTATATGCTGGAATTATGACACACAATACACTATGTATGACACATATAATGGGTTACTGTGATCACTGGTCCTGTATATGCTGGAATTATGACACACAATACACTATGTATGACACATATAATGGGTTACTGTGATCACTGGTCCTGTATATGCTGGAATTATGACACACAATACACTATGTATGACAAATATAATGGGTTACTGTGATCGCTGGTACTGTATATGCTGGAATTATGACACACATTACACTATGTATGACACATATAATGGGTTACTGTGATCACTGGTCCTGTATATGCTGGAATTATGACACACAATACACTATGTATGACACATATAATGGGTTACTGTGATCACTGGTCCTGTATATGCTGGAATTATGACACACAATACACTATGTATGACACATATAATGGATTACTGTAATCGCTGGTCCTGTATATGCTGGAATTATGACACACAATACACTATGTATGACAAATATAATGGGTTACTGTGATCGCTGGTCCTGTATATGCTGGAATTATGACACACAATACACTATGTATGACACATATAATGGGTTACTGTGATCGCTGGTCCTGTATATGCTGGAATTATGACACACAATACACTATGTATGACACACATAATGGTTACTGTGATCGCTGGTCCTGTATATGCTGGAATTATGACACACAATACACTATGTATGACACATATAATGGGTTACTGTGATCACTGGTCCTTTATATGCTGGAATTATGACACACAATACACTATGTATGACGCATATAATGGTTACTGTGATCACTGGTCCTGTATATGCTGGAATTATGACACACAATACACTATGTATGACACATATAATGGGTTACTGTGATCACTGGTCCTGTATATGCTGGAATTATGACACACAATACACTATGTATGACACATATAATGGGTTACTGTGATCACTGCTCCTGTATATGCTGGAATTATGACACACAATACACTATGTATGACACATATAATGGGTTACTGTGATCACTGGTCCTGTATATGCTGGAATTATGACACACAATACACTATGTATGACACATATAATGGGTTACTGTGATCGCTGGTCCTGTATATGCTGGAATTATGATACACAATACACTATGTATGACACATATAATGGGTTACTGTGATCGCTGGTCCTGTATATGCTGGAATTATGACACACAATACACTATGTATGACACATATAATGGGTTACTGTGATCGCTGGTCCTGTATATGCTGGAATTATGACACACAATACACTATGTATGACACATATAATGGGTTACTGTGATCGCTGGTCCTGTATATGCTGGAATTATGACACACAATACACTATGTATGACACATATAATGGGTTACTGTGATCACTGCTCCTGTATATGCTGAAATTGTGACACACAATACACTATGTATGACACATATAATGGGTTACTGTGATCGCTGGTCCTGTATATGCTGGAATTATGACACACAATACACTATGTATGACACATATAATGGGTTACTGTGATCGCTGGTCCTGTATATGCTGGAATTATGACACACAATACACTATGTATGACACATATAATGGGTTACTGTGATCGCTGGTCCTATATATGCTGGAATTATGACACACAATACACTATGTATGACACATATAATGGGTTACTGTGATCACTGGCCCTGTATATGCTGGAATTATGACACACAATACACTATGTATGACACATATAATGGGTTACTGTGATCACTGGTCCTGTATATGCTGGAATTATGACACACACACTATGTATGACACATATAATGGGTTACTGTGATCGCTGGTCCTATATATGCTGGAATTATGACACACAATACACTATGTATGACACATATAATGGGTTACTGTGATCACTGTTCCTGTATATGCTGGAATTATGACACACAATACACTATGTATGACAAATATAATGGGTTACTGTGATCGCTGGTACTGTATATGCTGGAATTATGACACACATTACACTATGTATGACACATATAATGGGTTACTGTGATCACTGGTCCTGTATATGCTGGAATTATGACACACAATACACTATGTATGACACATATAATGGGTTACTGTGATCGCTGGTCCTGTATATGCTGGAATTATGACACACAATACACTATGTATGACACATATAATGGGTTACTGTGATCGCTGGTCCTGTATATGCTGGAATTATGACACACAATACACTATGTATGACACATATAATGGGTTACTGTGATCGCTGGTCCTGTATATGCTGGAATTATGACACACAATACACAATGTATGACACATATAATGGGTTACTGTGATCGCTGGTCCTGTATATGCTGGAATTATGACACACAATACACTATGTATGACACATATAATGGGTTACTGTGATCGCTGGTCCTGTATATGCTGGAATTATGACACACAATACACTATGTATGACACATATAATGGGTTACTGTGATCGCTGGTCCTGTATATGCTGGAATTATGACACACAATACACTATGTATGACACATATAATGGGTTACTGTGATCGCTGGTCCTGTATATGCTGGAATTATGACACACAATACACTATGTATGACACATATAATGGGTTACTGTGATCGCTGGTCCTGTATATGCTGGAATTATGACACACAATACACTATGTATGACACATATAATGGGTTACTGTGATCGCTGGTCCTGTATATGCTGGAATTATGACACATAATACACTATGTATGACACATATAATGGGTTACTGTGATCGCTGGTCCTGTATATGCTGGAATTATGACACATAATACACTATGTATGACACATATAATGGGTTACTGTGATCGCTGGTCCTGTATATGCTGGAATTATGACACATAATACACTATGTATGACACATATAATGGGTTACTGTGATCGCTGGTCCTGTATATGCTGGAATTATGACACATAATACACTATGTATGACACATATAATGTTTACTGTGATCGCTGGTCCTGTATATGCTGGAATTATGACACATAATACACTATGTATGACACATATAATGTTTACTGTGATCGCTGGTCCTGTATATGCTGGATATATGACACACAATACACTATGTATGACACATATAATGGGTTACTGTGATCACTGGTCCTGTATATGCTGGAATTATGACACATAATACACTATGTATGACACATATAATGGGTTACTGTGATCGCTGGTCCTGTATATGCTGGAATTATGACACACAATACACTATGTATGACACATATAATGGGTTACTGTGATCGCTGGTCCTGTATATGCTGGAATTATGACACACAATACACTATGTATGACAAATATAATGGGTTACTGTGATCGCTGGTCCTGTATATGCTGGAATTATGACACACAATACACTATGTATGACACATATAATGGGTTACTGTGATCGCTGGTCCTGTATATGCTGGAATTATGACACACAATACACTATGTATGACACATATAATGGGTTACTGTGATCGCTGCTCCTGTATATGCTGGAAATATGACACACAATACACTATGTAAGACACATATAATGGGTTACTGTGATCGCTGGTCCTGTATATACTGGAATTATGACACACAATACACTATGTATGACACATATAATGGGTTACTGTGATCGCTGGTCCTGTATATGCTGGAATTATGACAAACAATACACTATGTATGACACATATAATGGGTTACTGTGATCGCTGGTCCTGTATATGCTGGAATTATGACACACAATACACTATGTATGACACATATAATGGGTTACTGTGATCGCTGTTCCTGTATATGCTGGAATTATGAGACACAATACACTATGTATGACACATATAATGGTTACTGTGATCGCTGGTCCTGTATATGCTGGAATTATGACACACAATACACTATGTATGACACATATAATGGGTTACTGTGATCACTGGTCCTGTATATGCTGGAATTATGACACACAATACACTATGTATGACACATATAATGGGTTACTGTGATCACTGGTCCTGTATATGCTGGAATTATGACACACAATACACTATGTATGACACATATAATGGGTTACTGTGATCGCTGGTCCTGTATATGCAGGAGGTATGACACACAATACACTATGTATGACACATATAATGGGTTACTGTGATCGCTGGTCCTGTATATGCTGGAATTATGACACACAATACACTATGTATGACACATATAATGGGTTACTGTGATCACTGGTCCTGTATATGCTGGAATTATGAGACACAATACTCTATGTATGACACATATAATGGGATACTGTGATCGCTGGTCCTGTATATGCTGGAATTATGACACACAATACACTATGTATGACACATATAATGGGTTACTGTGATCGTTGGTCCTGTATATCCTGGAATTATGACACACAATACAATATGTATGACACAAATAATGGGTTACTGTGATCACTGGTCCTGTATATGCTGGAATTATGACACACAATACACTATGTATGACACATATAATGGGTTACTGTGATCACTGGTCCTGTATATGCTGGAATTATGACACACAATACACTATGTATGACACATATAATAGGTTACTGTGATCGCTGGTCCTGTATATGCAGGAGGTATGACACACAATACACTATGTATGACACATATAATGGGTTACTGTGATCGCTGGTCCTGTATATGCTGGAATTATGACACACAATACACTATGTATGACACATATAATGGGTTACTGTGATCGCTGGTCCTGTATATGCTGGAATTATGAGACACAATACTCTATGTATGACACATATAATGGGTTACTGTGATCGCTGGTCCTGTATATGCTGGAATTATGACACACAATACACTATGTATGACACATATAATGGGTTACTGTGATCGTTGGTCCTGTATATCCTGGAATTATGACACACAATACAATATGTATGACACAAATAATGGGTTACTGTGATCACTGGTCCTGTATATGCTGGAATTATGACACACAATACACTATGTATGACACATATAATGGGTTACTGTGATCGCTGGTCCTGTATATGCTGGAATTATGACACACAATACACTTTGTATGACACATATAATGGGTTACTGTGATCACTGGTCCTGTATATGCTGGAATTATGACACACAATACACTATGTATGACACATATAATGGGTTACTGTGATCGCTCTTCCTGTATATCCTGGAATTATGACACACAATATATAACACATATAATTGGTTACTGTGATCACTGGTCCTGTTTATGCTGGAATTATGACACACAATACACTATGTATGACACATATAATGGGTTACTGTGATCGCTGGTCCTGTATATGCTGGAATTATGACACACAATACACTATGTATGACACATATAATGGGTTACTGTGATCACTGGTCCTGTATATGCTGGAATTATGACACACAATACACTATGTATGACACATATAATAGGTTACTGTGATCACTGGTCCTGTATATGCTGGAATTATGACACACAATACACTATGGATGACACATATAATGGGTTACTGTGATCGCTGGTCCTGTATATCCTGGAATTATGACACACAATTCATGACACATATAATGGGTTACTGTGATCACTGGTCCTGTTTAGGCTGGAATTATGACACACAATACACTATGTATGACACATATAATGGTTACTGTGATCGCTGGTCCTGTATATGCTGGAATTATGACACACAATACACTATGTATGACACATATAATGGGTTACTGTGATCGCTGGTCCTGTATATGCTGGAGGTATGACACACAATACACTATGTATGACACATATAATGGGTTACTGTGATCACTGGTCCTGTATATGCTGGAGGTATGACACACAATACACTATGTATGACACATATAATGGGTTACTGTGATCGCTGGTCCTGTATATGCTGGATATATGACACACAATATACTATGTATGACACATATAATGGGTTACTGTGATCGCTGGTCCTGTATATGCTGGAGGTATGACACACAATACACTATGTATGACACATATAATGGGTTACTGTGATCACTGGTCCTGTATATGCTGGAATTATGACACACAATACATTACACATATAATGGGTTACTGTGATCACTGGTCCTGTTTATGCTGGAATTATGACACACAATACACTATGTATGACACATATAATGGGTTACTGTGATCGCTGGTCCTGTATATGCTGGGATTATGACACACACAATACACTATGTATGACACATATAATGGGTTACTGTGATCGCTGGTCCTGTATATCCTGGAATTATGACACACAATACATGACACATATAATGGGTTACTTTGATCACTGGTCCTGTATATCCTGGAATTATTACACACAATACATGACACATATAATGGGTTACTTTGATCACTGGTCCTGTATATCCTGAAATTATTACACACAATACATGACACATATAATGGGTTACTGTGATCACTGGTCCTGTATATCCTGGAATTATGACACACAATACACTATGTATGACACATATAATGGGTTACTGTGATCACTGGTCCTGTATATCCTGGAATTATGACACACAATACACTATGTATGACACATATAATGGGTTACTGTGATCGCTGGTCCTGTATATGCTGGGATTATGACACACACAATACACTATGTATGACACATATAATGGGTTACTGTGATCGCTGGTCCTGTATATGCTGGAATTATGACACACAATACACTATGTATGACACATATAATGGGTTACTGTGATCGCTCGTCCTGTATATGCTGGAATTATGACACACAATACACTATGTATGACACATATAATGGGTTACTGTGATCGCTGGTCCTGTATATGCTGGAATTATGACACACAATACACTATGTATGACACATATAATGGGTTACTGTGATCACTGGTCCTGTATATGCTGGAATTATGACACACAATACACTATGTATGACACATATAATGGGTTACTGTGATCGCTGGTCCTGTATATGCTGGAATTATCACACACAGTACACTATGTATGACACATATAATGGGTTACTGTGATCGCTGGTCCTGTATATGCTGGAGGTATGACACACAATACACTATGTATGACATATAATGGGTTACTGTGATCGCTGGTCCTGTATATCCTGGAATTATGACACACAATACACTATGTATGACACATATAATGGGTTACTGTGATCACTGGTCCTGTATATGCTGGAATTATGACACACAATACACTATGTATGACACATATAATGGGTTACTGTGATCGCTGGTCCTGTATATGCTGGAATTATGACACACAATACACTATGTATGACACATATAAAGGGTTACTGTGATCGCTGGTCCTGTATATCCTGGAATTATGACACACAATACACTATACATGACACATATAATGGGTTACTTTGATCACTGGTCCTGTTTATGCTGGAATTATGACACTCAATACACTATGTATGACATATATAATGGGTTACTGTGATCGCTGGTCCTGTATATCCTGGAATTATGACACACAATACACTATGTATGACACATATAATGGGTTACTGTGATCACTGGTCCTGTATATGCTGGAATTATGACACACAATACACTATGTATGACACATATAATGGGTTACTGTGATCTCTGGTCCTGTATATGCTGGAATTATGACACACAATACACTATGTATGACACATATAATGGGTTACTGTGATCACTGGTCCTGTATATGCTGGAATTATGACACACAATACACTATGTATGACACATATAATGGGTTACTGTGATCGCTGGTCCTGTATATGCTGGAATTATGACACACAATACACTATGTATGACACATATAATGGGTTACTGTGATCGCTCGTCCTGTATATGCTGGAATTATGACACACAATACACTATGTATGACACATATAATGGGTTACTGTGATCGCTGGTCCTGTATATGCTGGATATATGACACACAATACACTATGTATGACACATATAATGGGTTACTGTGATCGCTGGTCCTGTATATGCTGGAATTATGACACACAATACACTATGTATGACACATATAATGGGTTACTGTTATCACTGGTCCTGTATATGCTGGAATTATGACACACAATACACTATGTATGACACATATAATGGGTTACTGTGATCGCTGGTCCTGTATATGCTGGAATTATCACACACAGTACACTATGTATGACATATAATGGGTTACTGTGATCACTGGTCCTGTATATGCTGGAATTATCACACACAGTACACTATGTATGACACATATAATGGGTTACTGTGATCGCTGGTCCTGTATATGCTGGAGGTATGACAGACAATACACTATGTATGACACATATAATGGGTTACTGTGATCGCTGGTCCTGTATATGCTGGAATTATGACACACAATACACTATGTATGACATATAATGGGTTACTGTGATCGCTGGTCCTGTATATGCTGGAATTATGATACACAATACACTATGTATGACATATAATGGGTTACTGTGATCACTGGTCCTGTATATGCTGGAATTATCACACACAGTACACTATGTATGACACATATAATGGGTTACTGTGATCGCTGGTCCTGTATATGCTGGAATTATCACACACAGTACACTATGTATGACACATATAATGGGTTACTGTGATCGCTGGTCCTGTATATGCTGGAGGTATGACAGACAATACACTATGTATGACACATATAATGGGTTACTGTGATCGCTGGTCCTGTATATGCTGGAATTATGACACACAATATACTTTGTATGTAACATTTTAAAGCTGGATAAGTGCTAATTATACCCTCTTCATGGACCGGCCACACTCACTCTAAAATCAAGCATTTGGAAACCCCCCTCTAGAAATCCTGCGTTTGCCACTGGATGTACACTGTGGCCTTGATGACATTCCTGTGGAGGTCATTACTCACAGTCTGGCACCATTGCAGAGTTTGGGTTGGTTGAGGTTCTGCAGAAGCATCACTGGAACCCCCACTGCATACATGATGGATCATTATAATCTCTTAGTGCTGGCTTCAGTCTTAATATCAAGCATGCATTTGGGGGTATTTGCTTCTTTTATCCGTCATGACAGCTGTGATAGAATTGGATGATTCATTACATACTTTGCACTAAGCAAAGGTATAATTATAGTGAGAGTTTTATGGTGTCTGGAGTTGAATATGGATATTTTAATTAATTACTTTTAAATCTGAACTTTGAGAAAAGTGCCTTTGTCTTACTGAATGTTGTCTTTCCTGTAAAGTGCCTCATTGTGGACTGTGGTTTTGGGATGTCCTGTTAGATGTGGATGTATTTACCTCTAGGGTAACCTCAATAATTAAGTTTGAGTAAACATATCTATTTTTTCATTATAGCCTTTGTGACTGCTGTCATTCTTTCTTTCTATATATTTCATGTTTGTTAAGCCCACATCCACCTACAGGGGAACAATACTGTCCTGCATCACCCAGTAGCCAACCCTCGCTACACTATGACATGATGCTTTGCCTAATTCTATGATGTAAATTAGACTTGAGGCTAAATTCATTAAAAAGATAATAAACAAGATGGATATTATGAAGATATGGGGGTGCAGATCACCCAGGCAGGGTAACAGGTGAAAATCAGTGGTGATTTAATGAATAGAATGGTGGATAAACTGCATAACTTTGGTAATAAAATCCAACAGTTCCACAGGATAGTTCCCTACAAACTATCCCTGGCAGAGTCTCCTGTCTTAGCCTAGGGTCAGTGACTAACATCCAGCTCTCTGGGAAGCCCTCGTTATACCCACAGGATAGGGGTGTGTGTTTTGTTTTCTTCTGTGTCTTAGGATCTCATTACATAGTTATACCATCAGGTACCATCAGCCGCCCAGGGGTCACAGAGGAGCTCACCGGTCACCTGGGTGCAGATTAATGTTTAGTTATCTTTAATTATTTTATATTTAACTGTAATCAGCTTTTGATCTTTTTAGACACACAAAGCTGCTCACATTTATTTTAATAATATAGATTTCATCAATTTAAGTTAGGAAAGGAGTTAGATTTACTGATTATATTTAGAAGAAGTTTAATTCAAATTAAAAATGGTTAATTGTGTATTTACATCATTTTTTTAAAGAGAAAAATAGCATGTTCCCTTAAGAGAGTGAATAGACAAACACATATTAAGAGTGCTATATTAAGGCACATATTGGCTATTAAGCACATACAATCACTAATATAAATCATGTTCTCACTCAGTGATTGTGTCTCCTTCATAGGAGAAATATTTATTTTGAGAACTTACTTTGCATAATACTTCTCATCAGTTATCTGTATCTTCCAACACTGAGACATGCAGGGTGCTTACCGACATTATCCACATATGCTTGGCCAACAGAAAATGATAATAATATATTAATACAGTGCTAATTACATTATGCAGCTCTGTGTAGAACATGTGTGATTAGCCATACAGGTCCCTATCACAAGCTAAATGATTTACCATATTTATATATACACTTTGTTTCTCTTGGTGCTGGTAGATACCTTCTCAAACACAGGGAGAATATTTAAACTGTCCTCAGAATATTCTGTGGTCATAAGAGGGCAAATTAACTCAGTGCTGCAAAGCTGATTATTGTGCTGCCATGATGTCCATTTGTATATGTATGGGGATACCATTAAATACATTATGCTTCCTGCATGATATGTAGTATCTTGGAATTGGATGATAAACTGGCTACTGAAATCCCGACAGTGGAAGCCCGACTAGTTCAGAATTCTGGCACTGGTAGGTAAGTACGCTAACCTACCCCATCCCCCCTAACCCTAACCCTCCCATTGTGGTGCCTAACCCTTACCTTCCCTCACAGTGTTGCCTAACCCTAACTCCCCTTCCTCTAGGCTATACCTAACCCTCCAGGGGGTCCCTAAACCTAACCCCCCCTTTCCCAGGGACTTTGCCATTACTTACTCATCCAGATGATCAAGATTCTGCAGCTTCGAGATGCCGGGGTCGGTATCCTGTTCACTGTGGGAAAATTGGCGCAGGCATATTGCCGGGTAATGGGATTTGGGCATGAGGATATCAACATCCGGCATTCCATCTGCCGGCAAAATTACCACATATCAATAGTTTCAGACCTGCCTGAGATGAAATAGCTATGTCTGTATGTAATCATTGTCCTCTTTTTTGTTAATGATAATTTAATTGCATGGACAAATGTTTCTGTAAATGTTTAACATCTGTATACATCAGTTTTCATCACAGCATGCTCTCCTCCCATCACAGCACACTCTCCTCCCAACACAGCATGCTCTCCTCCCATCACAGCATGCTCTCCTCCCATCACAGCACACTCTCATCCCATCACAGCATGCACTCCTCCCATCACAGCATGCTCTCCACCCATCACAGCACACTCTCATCCCATCACAGCATGGTCTCCTCCCATCACCACATGCTCTCCTACCAACTCTGCATGCTCTCCTAAAATCACTGCATGCTCTCCTCCCATCACAGCATGCTCTCCTTCCATCACAGTATGTTCTCCTCCCATCAGAGTATGCTCTCCTCCCATCACAGCACACTCTCATTCATCACAGCATGCTCTCATCCCATCACAGTATGCTCTCCTCCCATCACAGCACACTCTCATCCCATCACAGCATGCTCTCCTCCCAACACAGCACACTCTCATCCTATCACAGAATGCTCTCCTCCCATCACAGCACACTCTCATCCCATCACAGCGTTCTCTCCTCCCATCACCGCATGCTCTCCTCCCATCACCGCATGCTGTCCTACCATCTCTGCATGCTCTCCTACAATCATTGCATGATCTCCTCCCATCAATGCATGCTCTCCTCCCTTCACAGCATGCTCTCCTCCCATCACAACATGCTCTCCTACCATCATAGCATGCTCTCCTCGCATCACAGCATGCTCTCCTCCCATCACAGTATGCTCTCCTCCTATCACAGCATGCTCTCCTCCCATCACAGCATGCTCTTCTCTCATTGCAGCAGGCTCTTCTTCCATCACAGCATGATCTCCTCCCATCAATGCATGCTCTCCTCCCATCACAGTATGCTCTCCTCCCATCACAGCTTGATCTCTTTCCATCACAGCTTGCTATTCTCTCATTGCAGCAAGCTCTTCTTCCATCACAGCATGCTCTCCTCCCATCACAGCATGCTCTCCTCCCATCACAGCATGCTCTCCTCCCATTACAGCATCCTCTCCTACTTTCACAGCATGCTCTTCTCCCATTACAGCATGCTATCCTCCTATCACAGCATGCTCTCCTTCCATCACATAATGCTCTCCCCCCAACACAGCATGCTCTCCTCCCATCACAGCATGCTTTCCTCCCATTACAGCATGCTCTCCTCCTATCACAGCATGCTCTCCTCCCATCACAGCATGCTCTCCTCCCATCACAACACGCTCTCCTGCCATCATAGCATGCTCTCCTCGCATCACAGCATGCTCTCCTCCCATCACAGTACGCTCTCCTCCTATCACAGCATGCTCTCCTCCCATCACAGCATGCTCTTCTCTCTTTGTAGCAGGCTCTTCTTCCATCACAGCATGATCTCCTCCCATCAATGCATGCTCTCCTCCCATCACAGTATGCTCTCCTCCCATCACAGCATGATCTCCTCCCATCAATGCATGCTCTTTTCTCATTGCAGCATGCTCTTCTTCCATCACAGCATGCTCTCCTCCCATCACAGCACGCACTCCTCCCATCAATGCATGCTCTCCTCCCATCACAGTATGCTCTCCTCCCATCACAGCTTGATCTCTTTCCATCACAGCTTGCTATTCTCTCATTGCAGCATGCTCTTCTTCCATCACAGCATGCTCTCCTCCCATCACAGCATGCTCTCCTCCCATCACAGCATGCTCTCCTCCCATTACAGCATCCTCTCCTACTTTCACAGCATGCTCTTCTCCCATTACAGCATGCTATCCTCCTATCACAGCATGCTCTCCTTCCATCACATAATGCTCTCCCCCCAACACAGTATGTTCTCTTCCCATCAGAGTATGCTCTCCTCCCATCACAGCACACTCTCATTCATCACAGCATGCTCTCATCCCATCACAGTATGCTCTCCTCCCATCACAGCACACTCTCATCCCATCACAGCATGCTCTCCTCCCAACACAGCACACTCTCATCCTATCACAGAATGCTCTCCTCCCATCACAGCACACTCTCATCCCATCACAGCGTTCTCTCCTCCCATCACCGCATGCTCTCCTCCCATCACCGCATGCTGTCCTACCATCTCTGCATGCTCTCCTACAATCATTGCATGATCTCCTCCCATCAATGCATGCTCTCCTCCCTTCACAGCATGCTCTCCTCCCATCACAACATGCTCTCCTACCATCATAGCATGCTCTCCTCGCATCACAGCATGCTCTCCTCCCATCACAGTATGCTCTCCTCCTATCACAGCATGCTCTCCTCCCATCACAGCATGCTCTTCTCTCATTGCAGCAGGCTCTTCTTCCATCACAGCATGATCTCCTCCCATCAATGCATGCTCTCCTCCCATCACAGTATGCTCTCCTCCCATCACAGCTTGATCTCTTTCCATCACAGCTTGCTATTCTCTCATTGCAGCATGCTCTTCTTCCATCACAGCATGCTCTCCTCCCATCACAGCATGCTCTCCTCCCATCACAGCATGCTCTCCTCCCATTACAGCATCCTCTCCTACTTTCACAGCATGCTCTTCTCCCATTACAGCATGCTATCCTCCTATCACAGCATGCTCTCCTTCCATCACATAATGCTCTCCCCCCAACACAGCATGCTCTCCTCCCATCACAGCATGCTTTCCTCCCATTACAGCATGCTCTCCTCCTATCACAGCATGCTCTCCTCCCATCACAGCATGCTCTCCTCCCATCACAACACGCTCTCCTGCCATCATAGCATGCTCTCCTCGCATCACAGCATGCTCTCCTCCCATCACAGTACGCTCTCCTCCTATCACAGCATGCTCTCCTCCCATCACAGCATGCTCTTCTCTCTTTGTAGCAGGCTCTTCTTCCATCACAGCATGATCTCCTCCCATCAATGCATGCTCTCCTCCCATCACAGTATGCTCTCCTCCCATCACAGCATGATCTCCTCCCATCAATGCATGCTCTTTTCTCATTGCAGCATGCTCTTCTTCCATCACAGCATGCTCTCCTCCCATCACAGCACGCACTCCTCCTATCACAGCATGCTCTTCTCCCATTACAGCATGCTATCCTCCTATCACAACATGTTCTCCTTCCATCACATAATGCTCTCCTCCCAACACAGCATGCTCTCCTCCCATCACAGCATGCTTTCCTCCCATTACAGCATGCTCTCCTCCTATCACAGCATGCTCTCCTCCCATTACAGCATGCTCTCCTCCTATCACAGCATGCTCTCGTCCCATTAGAGTAAGCTCTCCTCACATCACAGCATGCTTCCTCCTATCACAGCATGCTCTCCTCCCATCACAGCATGCTCTCCTCCCATCAGAGCATGCTCTCCTCCCATCATAGCGTGCTCTCCTCCCATCACAGCATGCTCTCCGACTATCACAGTTTTGCTAGTGGCATTTACCAAAACACACACAGGGAAAGTAGCTACTGGACAGATTTGCATGTATTATCCTGTTACTTCCTCATTCTGCCCAGCATGAAATCATTACACTACTGACACTTGCTTAGAGCTTCTATTATTATTCATTAAGGGAACAAGAGAAGTTGTCTACCTTTATAGAATGCTGCCGGTGGAACAGATTGTGAGAACAATCATTACAGTTGTAATTGCGATACCTGGAATCATCATAAATGCCGCCATAATCACTGTATACCTCAAACCCTGGAGAAGGATCACTAATCCCAGTGACAGTGACCAAATCCTGCTCTCTATGGCTCTCAGCAATGTCCTCATGCAATTCTCAATGTTGATTAACACTTACTT
This sequence comes from Taudactylus pleione, assembly GCA_031769625.1. Taxonomy (NCBI): domain Eukaryota; kingdom Metazoa; phylum Chordata; class Amphibia; order Anura; family Myobatrachidae; genus Taudactylus; species Taudactylus pleione. The sequence goes on along the minus strand of JAUIMM010000362.1, from coordinate 432,949 downwards.
GTTTGCTTTCCTTATACAAAGACGGATTAACACAAAAATATTCTTACTTTCCTTTTATTTTCTGTTTGTCTTTTTCAATATGAATTTTTGGAACACCACCTGGCTCTCCGTCTGCTACTGCGTGAAACTTGTCAAGATGACCCATCACATTGTCCTAAGGATGAAAATGTGGTTTTCCTCTTCCATTAGCAAACTGCTCATAGGATCAGCAATGTGCTCAGTTTTGGTGAGTTTGCCCTTATTTTGGACAGCACAGATAATGTTTCTACAAAATAACAATAATACTGATCAGCCAATAAGTATTTCAATGGAGGTGAATGTCCCATTTAGTGTAGTGAACATGCTGCTCAGCTACACCCTGCCTTTTATAGTGACTGTCATCTGTATTGGGCTCAGTGTGACATCTCTCCTGCACCATGTCTGGAGGGTCAGGCAGAACATGTCCCAGGTCAGCTCATCTCCTCAGCTCCAGACTCTTGTTTGGGCATCTGTGACAATGACTCTGCATGTGGTGTTGGACCTGACCTTCCTTATTCTCATTATTTATATGTTTGCTGTGTCATTTCACCCAGAACCTGTAACAGGAACTATCTCCTGGCTGTTTCTCTTGTCATATCCATCAGTACAGTCCTTCATACTAATCTTTGGAAATCCCAAATTGAAGAGAAGTCTCTTAGGGCAAGAGTCCACCTAGTTATAAGATCATTTGATGGATCGTAGTTGAGCAGTAGATAGTCACTCATTTTAAAGCACATTCTTAGTAGCATCAAGTAACAGATAGGCGAAAGCAGCCAAAATACTGCATGACACATTCAGAAAGTTTTTATTAGTAACAGATATCTTTATATCGTGCATTTGTTTTTTATGTGCAATTTATTAAGATTTATATATATAGACAATATTAATCCACATATAGAAGTAGTTTTATTACCATTATAATTAATTAAGTATCTAGCTAAAGGCTCTGACCTGCTTCCTTTCTGGAGAACCCAGGTGTCTAAGCACTGGTGTGGGGGAAGACAGGAACATAAAGTGTAATACACTGAGCAGACCTCACACACATGTCAGACGTTAATGATGGAGAGAAGATAATAAGAGCATTGATTTAAGCACCATAAGGGTCACACACACTAATAATGTATCTCTATATACAGGACTAATTCTGAGTTGCACAATTTTAGCATCTCTGCTGCATATTTCATCACAACAGTGATGTTAATATAGGCTAATGCCGCAGGTGGCATCTAATGTAGACACATCCTGCCAGCTTCTATGATCCACTGCTTTTCCTTCAGCTCACTCAGGATAGTCTGTGTTGTCACTAAGCTGAAGCCAATGAGGCTGTGTACAAGGATGTATCCATGTAGCTTCAGCATGCCCAGAAAATGGGGACAACACACTATACGTACTTTGGATGCTGTCTGATGCCACCAATGTTCCGCCACCAAACTGCTGCAGCCTGACAATCAGGCTGCTTCATCTAAGTCCTGCGAATGAGCTTGACAGTTCCGCAGTTTAGATCCTGCATATGCACCAACATTTATGTCCTGTGTAAATGCCTCCCCTGGAAGTATATACACAATAGTTTACCATGATCTAGTTTTGAGGACAATTCTTTGGAGCAACAAAATGGAATAGTGAGGACCTAGCTCTAACCAGACCTGGACTAGTGTCCAGCTTCATGAGGGTGCTGCCATCCTTACTGGCCCTGACATGGTCATAAGTTCCAATCAGGACAAGTAATATAGACCAAACTGAGCAGCAATGGGAATATATGGGCAATATTAAAAAACTACAAGTGGAGGGGCCAGTAGAGGAGGCAGAAGTAGTGGCTACATAGCAAATATACATATATAAAGTAACAGGGCTCATGGGAAGGAAGTCAGATATTTATCCTATACTAGTTGATGGGCCCAGTTTCTCCCCAGTAGTTCTTAGATATTTACTATTTCTATTTCCTTCATTCCACTTTAACAGAATATGCTTAGTTCATGTAATGCCTCTGGGATATAGGAGCATGGTATGAGTTGAAGGTGGGATATAAGATGTATGTAAATCTTTTTTATTTCTCCACATAAAGATCGCTTTGTAAACCACATTGGTGGTTCTCTCCTCAGGTGCAAGGATCACCAGGCTTCTGGGTGAGCTTTCTCTGGGGCAGGCAATGTAGAGCTGCCCATGTGACAAATCATCTCCTGCCACCTTCAGTGACTGCCCCTTGGACTTGTTAATGGTCATTGTAATGTAGTTCTCATGGGGGAACTGCAGCCTCTTGAACACGAAGGGGTACTCTGATGGTGTGAGTTGGTATGTGTGGTATGAATACCCACTCCCCAAGCACAGCCGTTGAGCACTGTGGCCTTGATGACGTTCCTATGGAGGCCATTACTCGCAGCCTGGCACCATTACAGAGTTTGGGTTAGTTGAGGTTCTGCAGCAGCATCACTAGAACCCCCACTGCAAACATGATGGAAACATTATAATATCTTAGTGCTGGCTTTAGCCCTAATAACAAGAGTGCACTTGTATTTGTATTTGCCTCTTTTATCCGTCATGACAGCTGTGATAGAATTGGATGATTTATTACATAGTAAGCAAAGGCATAATTATAATGTACATTTTATGGTGTCTGTAGTTACATGTGGATTTTTTTTATTAATTACTATCAAATATGGATTTTGACAAAATTGCACTTGTCCCACTGACTGGTGTCTTGCAAGTAAAGTGCCTCATTTTGGACTATGGCCCTCATTCAGAGCCGTACGCTCTGAGCAGAGCGCACGCTCTGAATGAGGGCCGGGCTCCATTTTCATGGAGCGTCCTCCTGGACGCTCGTATAGCTGTGGGTCACCACCCACAGGCTATACGAGCGTGCATTTTGATGGCCGCGATGGTCGTGACCATCGCGACCATCGAAATTGCGAGCCGGAGCCTGCGGTTGAGGTTTTCAACCGCAAGCTCCGGAGTGATTTTGGCTCTATCAGAGCCAAAATCACTCCCACTGACATCACTAGTGATGTCAGTGGGCCGGCTTCTGACGGGAGGCGTTCCCGTGGGAACGCCCCCGTCAGGGAGGCACGCCCCCGGCACACCCACCAAAGGGGGCGTGCTGTCAATCAACATTGACAGCACGCCCCCTTTGATCGGACACAACGAGCGAAGGAAAGTCCTTCGCTCGTCGTGTCTGGCGCATGCGCACGACGGAGCTCCCTCCGTCGTGCGCATGCTCAGTGCAGACCATCGACCCACTTGCGAGCGGACTGCCGCTCGCGAGTGGGTCTGAATCAGGCCCTATGTTTTTTGGATGTCCTATTAGATGTGGATGTATTTATCTCTATGCTAACCTCAATAATTGATATTAAGTAAACATATCTCTTTTTTTCATAGTACTCATTGTTCTTGTTCTCATTCCTTCTTCGACAGGGGAACACTGTAAATTATGTCCTACATTAAACAATGGCCAACACTTTGCCTAATTCTATGATGTAAAATAAACTGGATACCAAAATCATTTAAAAACCTTACAAACAAGATGGATATTATGAAGATACAGGGTTGTGATGTCACAGGCACGGTAGCAAGTAGAAAATCAGTGGTGGTTTATTGAACATGCAAGAAAAATGGTAGTTGCTCAGATCAGCTTAATTGCATAACACAGGTGCTTGTAAAGGGCGGGGTTTACACTGAACACAGAAAAAAAAGAGATTTTGGAATTTTTTTGGGGTGCCTTCCTTCTCGGACGTGAACCCCTTAATGCTAGGGACGCTGAATAGAGGAGCCTTGATGATTGGCCTGGCGCTTATTCATATATTTGCAAATGTATGTAACTAATACCTCTGAATTGCTATTATCATGTAGGATTTAAGTATTGTTTTTGCTGCAGTGTGCTGGGGGGCAAATCTCTTTTTTTTCTGTGGTTTATTGAACAGAATGGGAGATAAACAGCACGACACACTTCAATAATACAATCCAACACTTCCACACAATGATTCCCTAGCAGAGTCTTCCCTCATAGAGTAGAGTCACTGATCGACATCCAGCTCTCTGTGTAGCCCTCCTTATATCCCCACAATAACCTCAGGCTGTAGGGGTGAGGGTGACTTACTTCTGTGTTTTAGGATGTTAAGGTATAGGAGTACAAAACACATTTCCTAATTAAGTTGATTAAATCAGGGGCTAACTCCAGATTCTGATGCCTTGTTACAGTCTATCTGTCTGCTCACTAATACCGGTGCCACCCGTCCGTTAGGGGACATTATGCTACTTGGATTGAATTAGTCACCCAATTACTGAATGACCGATGCTCACAAATACTGCACCACAGCCGCAAGAGACATAAGGCTCTGTATTAACACCTGACTGGTACCTGATTAAGCATGCCAAGGTTAGTACTGGAAGACTCAACACCTTGGTGCCGGTGAGCAATTAATACACACTGCTAGTCCCTAAAAGTAATTAATATACACTGCAGGTAACATCCCCCCGAAATTACGTATATTGGACTGTGATGTTTTACATTTTTCTTTCAAGAATTCAAGTCTGTATTATAGATATACAGGAGCAGCAGTTAAATACTGGAAATTTTTGTATCAATTAACAATATACCGTGTGATACTTATTAATCATATTTTTACATGTGCATTATATATGAATTGTATGTGAAGTCTAATAAATGTCTTATGGGTAAGAGAAGCCTGGTAAGTAATAAATTAAGACAATACATACTATTTTATTAGGTTATATCAATATTATCACTAGCTCGGTCCTATCTATATTGTGGGCCTGATTCAGTAAGGATCGCAATTGCAATTGAGTAAGCAGACTGACCGATTGTTGTGTACTGCGAAGGCATATGAACTGGAGTGTGCTGCGATTACTCTGAGATCAAGCTCGAAAAAGGAAACCATCTCAGAGTGAGTGACAGGCTGTGAGCGTTTGGGGGTGGTGACGGGGGAGTGGTCAGAGAAACGCAGGCGTGCCTGTCCAGTTAGAACACTGCTGCATGGGGGTGCATAAATCAGCCACTGCAATGGCGTATGCAGCTTGTGTACTCACTGCGTGTAATGTGCTTAGCAATCTCTGAGACAAGTCAGGGCTGCTGTAATTCTGCATGATGGGCCGATCTTACTCCATGTTACTGATGTGTAAGGAGGTCTGAGAGGTATTATGGATGTGAGATATTTGTAGTGGGTAGTTCTATGCTGGCTTTGCGATTGCCTTCAGCATGCCCAGAAAATGGGACCAACACCACTCCCCCCATTTTTGGGATGCTGTCTGATGCCACCACTGTCCCGCCACCAATGCTGCAGCCTGACAATCAGGCTTCTGCATAGGAGCCCTGTGAACAAGCTCGCAGACACTTATCAGTACATCCACAGTCTAGATCCTGCACATGCGCCAATCAGCCACCATCTGAGTTATACAGAAATCATTAAGTTTGCATTAAAGAAGTGCACCAACCCCCATATTTTGGTTTTAGTTTTGGACCTGTATCTCCTCTGGTTTTGGATCTGGATTGATTTTTCCAAAACCTCACTTCCGTGTTTTGGTTTTCCATCTGGATTTTTTCTAAAAAAATCATAAAATAAGCTAACATCACATAAAATTGGCCTGTTTTATTTCCTACAGTATTATTAACCTCAATAACATTTATTTCCAGTCTATTTTGACCACCTCACAGCTAACAATATTGATTTTTTTCATCTAGTTAAGGGCCAAAAGCTTGCATCCAGCTAGCTGGCTGTCACAATTCTTAGGCAGAATCAAAACTGAGTGATAAATAGAGTTGAGGACTGTGCAAAGATGATGGTTGGGATACCCCTTAAGGATTGAAGAATTTGTAGATGATAATTGATACAGTCACTGACTAATAGAGGAATAGATAATTTTTGCAGCCACTGGCTGAAATAAGTATTGATAGTTGATAGTTAGCGCAGCCACTGGCTGAATTAAGAAGATTTGATACTTGATAATTGGTGCAGCCACTGGCTGAAGAATTGATAGTTGATAATTGATAGTAAATTGTTGATGCAGCCTCTGGGCTGATTGTAGTGGAATACAGAGCTATGATTAGGAACCAGTCACGCAACAGCCTTGAGGGCTGGAACTCTTGGCAAATTGTGGCCGTTACAGCCTTGAGGGCTGTTGAGGAGTGATGACAGGTGGCCTTTGGGCCATGAAGCAGGACACAGCATTTGGGCCGTGTAGCAGCCTTGAGGGCTGAGAACTTTTGGTTGAATGTCACTGTTGTGCAACTTGTGCCGCCGGGTTGACACAAGAAGCAGTACACTGGCTTGCGTACACTTCATGCTAATGTGTGGCTTGTGCCGCCGGGTTGACACAAGAAGCAGTACACTGGCTTGCGTACACTTCATGCTAATGTGTGGCTTGTGCCGCCGGGTTGACACAAGTAGCAGTATGCTGGCTTGTGTACACTTGATGCTGCAGTGTAACTTATGCTGCTGGGTTAACAGAAGCAGCAGCACACTGGATTGCAAACACTGGGTGCTGAGGTGTGGCTTGTTCCACCTGGATGACACAAATGGCAAGTGACTGAAGTGCGGACCGGGCTGCCTGGATGACACAAATGGCTGGAGCAAAACAACGCAGACTGTGGAACTGGATACTTGACTTGAACAGGAGACTCACAGCAGAACTGGCTAAAACACGTGTGAACGCTATCACTGGCACCTGAGCAATGCATCAGCAAGGTAGAAAAAGGAGGATCCAATCATGTTTCAGCAAAGGCAGAGCTGGATTTAGACCTCATGGGGCCCTAGGCAAGATTCTAGTTTGGGGCCACCTCCCTCAAACAATCGACAGCACTATATGTGAGTTCCTGATTCATACTCTTACATCATTTTTGTGTTTTCCCTTCTTATATTCATTTTTTTAAAGCTTTAAACATTCCGAACATTAAAACAATAAGGCCTGTATTCAATTAGAAGTGAAAAGTCCATTGCCAGACTTTTCGCCATCATCGCTGGTTTCAGGTGCGAAAAAGTATTGCGCACGTCCCCGCGTATCCCCGTATTCAATTCCAAATAGGCGAAAACGGGACCCAGCAAAACTCAAATAGGCGAAAAGTCCTGTCATTTTGGGGGAAATCAGCCTGACACACCCAAAGATGCTCTGACATGGGGGTTCCCTGTAGATAACCACAAATAGCCCTGCTGAAGGTATTTGGGGTCTTTGAATGGTCTCAATAGGTGCTATTTAGCGTCTTTGGGACAGGGGTGAAGAATAGCATTAAGCTATATTTTTTTTGCAAAATAAGTAGTTCCATCAAATTTGGGGTACATGAAAATGGGTGTAAGCATATTTTGAAGTTGCTAAAGTCCAGCATTAAAAAGCGCCAAAAAGGCACCTTCGGAAAACACATGGAATCAAAAATACACCTCCCCATACTTGCAGACCCCCCCCCAAAAGCTATTTCACTAGTTTTTGAATTTGTACCCCACTTTGATTTTTTTTGCCCATTTATTCAAAGTGTTTATTTTTGGGGGCATCCATTGTGGGTTTTTTTGCGTTTTATTATGGAGTTAGCATCGGGGGGGTGTCCAAAGGGTGCCTGATTGTTCCTGCAACTATGCACCCCAAAACCCCAATTCTGCCCTTTTTTTCACTGGTTATTCATAGGCTAAACTTTTTCACCTATTACATTGCATTGTGTTATCGCGCCGGTGAAAAGACGCTACAATTTTATACGGGGATAAGTTGAAACCGGCGAAAATGACGTCATCAGCGAAAAAGTATTGCCGAAACTGACTTTTCGCTTCTAATTGAATATGACCCTATTATGGAAAATGAAAACAGTGCTAAAATATGTTTATATATAGTATATGTGTGTGTGTGTATATACATTTATATATTTATATATATATTTAAAGTCAGAAGAAATCCGGCACTCAGGTATACAAACAACATATTCTGGTGCCCTTCCCTGAAAAAATATATCAAAGGCAAAGTAGATGGCACTCAGAAATAAATCATGCAAACAAAGACACTGATAGCGCAGCCCTTGTGATCGACGTTACGGAGATGTTGCTCCTTTATCAAGATATACAAACAATAAAACAATAAAACTCCTGACTTCAGCCCAGGTCGGAGACCAGATGACATCACAGCATGCACATAGTGCCGACGTCCCAACCATCTCACAGGGGCGTGGTCAGAGAAGTGTGTACCATCACCATGACAACAGGGTAGAACGAGAAATGTAGCAGATGACACATGTTCTAGTGGATAGAACTTAGAAAGTGACAATGATTAATATTCAATTTGGGCAGAAGAGCTAACTTACTAAACCTCTAATCATATTGAGCATAGCTGATCTAATGCGAACTGGAAAGTAAACCTACATAGGAATAAACATCATGCTAAATACATAGAAAAGACAATAACTAGTCTAGCTGATGTAACACAAATAATACAAATAATACAGAAGGAACGCTGTCATGTTAATAGATACTGAAAAAATTATGAAGGTAATCTAGTATGGCCAGTGATCGGCCAAGGATATAAACAGCATAGTAATATAGATGTTAACTGGAAGACAATAATAAGCAATGGATCAAAAAAAGCATGTATAGGACATCATTTCATTGAGACCATGTGGATGAACAGTGGCCCTGATTCAGAGCCGGGCGCTCTGATAGAGCACTCGCTCTGAATCAGGGCCGGCCTTCTTGTTTTTTAGAGCGGCCTCCTGGCCACTCTCATAGCTGTGGGTGACCACCCACAGCTATAGAGAGCGGCCAGGAAGATGGTTGTGATGGTGAACACCATCACGACCATCGGGCTTGCGACGAGACCCTTGTGGTAGGGTCTCGATGCCGCAAGCCCCAGAGAGATTTCGGCTCTAACAGAGCCGAAATCTCTCCCACTGACATCACTCGTGATGTCAGTGGGGCCGCCCCTAAATGGAGGCATTCACATGGGAACGCCCCCATTTGGGCAGCCACTCCCCATGCCCGCCCACCAAAGGGGGCATGCTGTCACTCAACATCGACAGCACGCCCCCTTTGGTACGAGTCCCAGAGTGACGGTTTGGCCGTCGCTATCCGGGTCTCGCCATGCGCATGACGGAGCTGGCTCCGTCGTGCGCATGCGCACTGGGCCACCATCGACCCGCTTGCGAGCGCATAGCGCTCGCGAGCGGGTCTGAATCAGGCCCAGTGTTCACCATATGCATCCATTTCATTTCAAGCTGCAACAGCTTGCGGCCTCTATCCCCTGCTCTAGGATTGGGAGGGACCCTGTCTATCCTCTTGTATCTAATAGTACAAAGTCCATGTTTGAAGTCTCTGATATACAGAACCACTGGTAATTCTGAGGTTTTGCCTTCAATGGCTGCCCTAATACTGGAAGGATGAAGAGCCATCCTTTCTTTTAGCTGTCTTGTGGTTTTTCCAATATAAAATAAACCACATGGGTATCTGATGTAATAGATTACAAAATGGCTCGCGCAAGGTAAGGCATATTTAATCAAAAATGTAATTCCAGTGTGGGGATGTGAAAACATATCCCCTTTCTCCAGGCAATGCAACCCGTGCATCTAAAATTGACAGCTCTGCGGGAGAGAAAATGTTCTACTTTAGGATCACAGTGAGCAGAGATGTTGTTATGCACTACAATATTTTTTATATTTTTGCCTCATCTAAGAGAAGGCAATAAGGACGTGTTGCGTAAGACTGGCAATTTCTCATTCCCAGACACAATAGGCCATAGTTCTCTTACATTTTTACTGATAACCAGGCTGATGAAGGAATAGTCCTGGGTCCAGATTACATGATTATCAACTTTCTTTGCCTGTTTCTGTTTCAGAGTGGAATTTCTATACAAATGCTGCAAATCTGATAAATTCTAATTCTACCCTTTTCCCAGTTCCTTAGAATTTATCGGATTTGCAGCAATAGGCAAGATGCTATTGCACAATTCGACGAGATGTCTAAAAAATTCTTGACACGTGGATACAAATACAAAACCCTTAAGCTGGCCAAACAAAAAGTTCTTATCAAAGAAGCACACTATATATATGGACAAATGGACCGGCACTCTGCTAAAACGTGGGTAAGTTGCTCCTGTGCCAGCTAACAAAATGCATGAACGTACCAAGAAAAAAGTGGCACTAGGAGTCTGTCAGGAAAAATTTAATTGTGATCCTTCACAATACCAATACCAACGTTTCGGGGCTATATGCACCCCTTTGTCAAGGTAAAAAGAGTTGTCCCCACTATGCATTGCCCCTAGTAGTACCCCTCACACAGTGCCCTAGTAGCACGTCCTCTTATACAGTGCCCCAGTAGTGGCCACCCCCTATGCAGTGCCCCCAGTAGTGGTCCCCATATACAGTGCCCACAGTAGTTCCCCCAGTAGTGGTCCCCCTATGTAGTGCTCCTTGTTTGTACCTCTCCTAAAAGCAGAAGGGCTTACAGTAAATCATCACAACTAGAACCACCAGTCATAAATAAAGGCCAAGTCCTTATCCTCTCCTTGCCACTAGTGTAGTGAATGGCAAATTGCCAATTTTTTGTTTCTCTAAAGCTGACTTAGATTTAGATTTTTTTCTCTTTAACAGGGTAAAAGTTGATTTTATATGGCCTGACTTAAGCCCTGGTGCATCAGCCTTCATAGATGACGTTGGCGGCCTTACATCGGCATCATAACTGCTGCTGGCAGCTACAAGCCTGGTATGTGGATCCTTCTCTCCTGTCATGTTACTGTCCTCCATACTCACTGTGGTCTTGTAGCAATGTCCCCAAGCAATTATAGTGCAGCTAAGTTGTGGCTAACGCACACAACCACACAAAAAATATATATATTTTTAAAACTGGGGAAGAGCACCCCTGAACAAGGCAGCAGCCCCTTGATAAATGACACAGGCAGCACCCCTGCACAGCTATATTGCTGATAAGTGTGGCTAACATGCACAAATACACAGAAAAAACCCACTTATTGATTATTTGATTTATAAATTTTTTATTTGGCACTTAGGGGGGAAAGCACCCATGAACAAGACAGCAGCCCCTTGATAAATGACACAGGCAGCACCCCTGCACAGCTATGTTGATGATAAGTGTGGCTAACGTGCACACACACAGAAAAAAAAATACTTATTGATTATTTGATTTATTCTTTTTTTTTTGGCACTTAGAGAAAAAAAAACTTATTAATTTTGGGGGTTTTTTTTACACTGGGGGTGAAGAGCACCCCTGATGGACAGAGCACCCCCTGGACAACACAGCAGCACCCTTTATGGACTGCAGTGACACAGGAGCAACTGAGCCCCCCTATTCTGTTTCCGCTGCACAGCTCCTAGTACAGAGTCAACACAGCCCTTACGACAACAGGCACAGCACAGCCCCGCACAGCACAGCCAGTCCCTAGGGACATTGGACAACAGGCACAGCACAGCCTAGCACAGCAGCCAGTCCCTAGGGACATTGGACAACAGGCACAGCACAGCCCCGCACAGCAGCCAGTCCCTATGGACATTGGACAACAGGCACAGCACAGCCCCGCACAGCAGCCAGTCCCTATGGACATTGGACAACAGGCACAGCACAGCCCCGCACAGCAGCCAGTCCCTATGGACATTGGGCAACAGGCACAGCACAGCCCCGCACAGCAGCCAGTCCCTATGGACATTGGACAACAGGCACAGCACAGCCACGCACAGCAGCCAGTCCCTATGGACATTGGACAACAGCCAGCCAGCCCCTATGATAAATTGACAACTCCTATGCACAGCAGCAGCACAGCCCCTCCCTTGTGTCCACTTCACTCAGTATCCACAACCAGAATGAAAATGACAGCAGAATGATGACGTTTTGCCTCACTTTGAGATCCGAGTCAGGCAAAAAAAACCAGCCGGTTTGGATCCGACTTGAATCTGAAAAATGCGGGTGGGTTCAAATCTCAGATTTCCAAATGCGCTCATCTCTAGTTTGCGTACAACTCAGAATCAGACCCAATGTGAATCAATAACATTTGTGTCCTGTGTAAATGTCCCCCTGGGGGTATTGTTCCTCACTGATACTGCTCTCCATGCTCCTGGTAGAGGGTTATTGTATGTGTGATATACACAATAGTTTGATATACACAATAGTCTGGTTTTCTGGATGATTCCCTGGAGCAACATGATGGAACACAGAGAAAATAGTGCAATTAATATCCTATAGTCACCTCACAGTAGCACAACTCTAATGTCCTGTCTGACAACCTCCCCCGCACACGGTACAGATACTGAGGACCTACTGCTTACCCAACCTAGCCTAGTGTCCAGCTACATTAGCGTGCTTCCATCCTTACTTGCCCTGACAATGTCATAGGTTTTAATCAGGACAAGTTATATAGACCAAGCTGAGCAGCAATAGTAATACACTACAGGCAGTAGTAGAAACTACAGGTGATGTCCCCGGTTTCACCTGGGTAGAACTTAGATATTTACTATTTCCATTTTCTTCATCCCATCTTAACTTAAATTACAGTATAAGCTTAGCCTGTGGTGCATGGAGCATGATAGTATCCATTTGAATATATTGAGTTTAAAAAAAAAAATTAATATGAATAAATTGAAAGTGGGATTTAAGACGTATTTAAATCTTTTTTTATTTCTCTACTTAAAGATTTCTGTGTAAACCACATTGGTGGTTCTCTCCTCAGGTGCTGGGATCACCAGGCTGCTGGGTGAGATCTCTCTGGGGCAGGCAATGTAGAGCTGCCCATGTGAGAAATCAATTCATGCCACCTTTAGCTACTGTGCCTTGGACTCATTAATGGTCATTGTAATGCAGATCTCGTGGGGGAACTGCAGCCTCTTGAACATGAAGGGGTTCTCTGATGGTATTAGGTGGTATGTGTGGTATGAAAACCCACTCCCCCAAGCAAAGCTGATGAACACTGTGGCCTTGATGACGTTCCTGTGGAGGCCATTACTCGCAGCCTGTCACCATTGCAGAGTATGGGTTAGTTGAGGTTCTGCAGCAGCATCACTAGAACCCCCACTGCAAACATGAAGGAATCATTATAATCTCATTAATGTTGGCTTCAGCCTTAATAACAAGAGTGAACTTGGCGGTATTTGCTTATTTTATCCGTCATGACAGCTGTAATAGAAGTGGATGATTCATTACATACTTTGTGCTAAGCAAAGGCATAATTATAATGATAGTTTTATGGTGTCTGGTGTTGGATGTGGATTTCTTTATTAATCAGATTCAAATCTGAACTTTGAAAAAAGTGTCTTTGTCCTACTGACTGGTGTCTTTCCTCTAAAGTGCCTCATTGTGGATTGTGGTTTTGGGATGTCCTGTTAGATGTGGATGTATTTACCTCTAGGGTAACCTTAATAATTAAGTTTGAGTAAACATATCTATTTTTTCATTATAGCCTTTGAGACTGCTGTCATTCTTTCTTTCTATATATTTCATGTTTGTTAAGCCCACATCCACCTACAGGGGAACAATTATGTCCTGCATCACCCAGTAGCCAACCCTCGCTACACTATGACATGATGCTTTGCCTAATTCTATGATGTAAATTAAACTGGAGGCTAAATTCATTTAAAAAGATAATAAACAAGATACATATTATGAAGATATGGGGGTGCAGATCACCCAGGCTGGGTAACAGGTGAAAATCAGTGGTGGTTTAATGAATAGAATGGGGGATAAACAGAATAACTTTGGTAATAAAATCCAACAGTTCCACAAGATAGTTCCTTACAAACAATCCCTGGCAGAGTCTCCCGTCTTAGCCTAGGGTCAGTGACTAACATCCATCTCTCTGGGTAGCCCTCGTTATACCCACAGGATAGGGGTGTGTGTTTTATTTTCTTCTGTAATCTCATTGCCCAGGAATACCATCAGGTACCAGTGACACAGAGCAGGACCTCGGTAATCAGCCGCCCAGGGGTTACAGAGGAGCTCACCGGTCACCTGGGTGCAGATTAATTAGTTATCTTTAATTATTTTATATTTTACTGTAATCAGCTTTTGATCTTTTTAGACACACAAAGCTGCTCACATTTATTTTAATAATATGGATTTCATAAAATTAGGTTTAAGAAAGGAGTTACATTTACTGATTATATTTTGCAAGAAGTTTAATTTTAATTAAAAAAAGGTTAATTGTGTATTTGCTTCACTTTTCTAGAGAGAAAAATAGTATGTTCCCTTTACAGAGTGAACAGACAAACACATATTAAGAATGGTATATTAAGGCACATATCGACCATTAAGCACATACAATCACTAATATAAATCATGTTCTCGCTCAGTGATTGTGTCTCCTTCATAGGAGAAATATTTATTTTGAAAACTTACTTTGCATAATACTTCTCATCAGTTTTCTGTATCTTCCAACACTGAGACATACAGGATATGCTTGGCCAACAGAAATTGCTATAATACATTAATAGAGTGCTAATTACATCATACAGCTCTATACAGAACATGTGTGATTATCCGTACAAGTCCCTGTCACAAGCTAAATGATCTACCATATTTCTATTTACCCATTGGGCCTGATTCAGACCCGCTTGCTGCCGCTGCCCGCACGCTGAGCTTGTGGGTGTTTTTTTTTTTTTTCTCCGGACGCTCGCAAAGCTGTGGGAGACCACCCAGAGCTTGTGGAAGCAGCTAGGAGACCATCACGATAATCGCTACCATCGACCTGGCGACGAGACCCTATGGTAGGGTCTAGGATGACAAAAAGGCCGAGTGGACTTCCTGCTCTAATAGAGATGTCAGTAAGACCTCCCTACAAATGCCAGGCATTCCTAAGGGAATGTCTGCATTTGTCCAGCCACCCCCCCTACCCACCCACAAAACGGGGCGAGCTGTCACTCACCATCGACAGCCACCCCGTCTTGTTGCAAGACCGACAGCGACTGAACTTCAGTCACTTGGCAAGGCTCGCGCACATGCATGCCGGATACGGCACAGTGCCTAAATATTGGGCCGCTTGCGAGTGCACAACGCTTGCAAACGGGTCAGAATCAGGCCCCTTGTTTTACTTTGTGAAAATCCAA
This sequence comes from Taudactylus pleione, assembly GCA_031769625.1. Taxonomy (NCBI): domain Eukaryota; kingdom Metazoa; phylum Chordata; class Amphibia; order Anura; family Myobatrachidae; genus Taudactylus; species Taudactylus pleione. The sequence continues at coordinate 417,915 of JAUIMM010000362.1, read as the reverse complement.
TTATCAAACAAGAATGCTTTTGTCCTGTAGGAGGAATCCAGAGATGCTGGTGGAAACCTACTCAAACACAGGGAGAATATTTAAGCTACCATCAGATTATTCTGTGGTCATATGAGGACAAATTATCTCAGAGCTGCAAAGCTGAATATTGTGCTGCCATGTTGTCCAATTTAAAATGTAGAGGAATTCCATTAAATACCTTGTGCTTCCTGGATACTCTGTAGTAGTTTGGAATCGGTATGATAAGCTGGCAGCTGAATAGCCGCTGACTGAAATCCCAACAGTGGAAGCCTGACTGGTTCAGAATGTCAGCAGCTGTAGGAGAGTATGCTAACCTACCCATCCCCCTCCTATCCCTAACCCTTCCTTGGTGGTACATAACCCTAAGCTCCCTAGGGGGTGCCTAACCCTAACCTCCACCCCAGTGGTATCTAAACATAACTCCCCCTTCCTCAGGGACTTTGCCATTATTTACATATCCAGACGATCAGGATTCTGCAGGTTCGAGATGCCGGTGTTGGAATCCTGTTCACTGTCGGGAAATTGGTGCCAGCATATTGCCGGGCATTAGGTTTCAGTCGTTGGGATATCATTGTCCGGCATTCCATCCACCAGCAATTTGACCGCATATCAGTAGTTTCACACTTGCCTGAGATGTCATAGCTATGTCTATATGTAATCATTGTCCTCTTTGTTGTTAATGATCATCTCGTCGGATGGACAATTGTTTCTATAAATGTTTTTCATTTGTATACATCAGTTTTCAACAAAGAATGCTCCTCCTCCCATCACAGCATTCTCTCTTCCCATCACTGCATGCTTTCCTCCCATCACAGCATGCTCTCCTCCCATCACTGCATGCTCTCCTCCCATCACTGCATGCTCTCCTCCCATCACAGTATGCTCTCCTCCCATCACAACATGCTCTCCTCCCATCACTGCATTTTCTCCTCCCATCACAGCATGCTCTCCTCCCATCACATCAGGCTCTCCTCCTATCACAACATGCTCTCCTCCCATCACTACATACTCTCCTCCCATCACAGCATGCTTTACTCCCATCATAGCATGCTCTACTCCCATCATAGCATGCTCTCCAACAATCACAGCATGCTCTACTCCCATCACAGCATGCTCTACTCCCATCATAGCATGCTCTCCAACAATCACAGTTTTGCTAGTGGCATTTGCCAAAACACACACAGGGAAAGCAGCTACTGGATAGATTTGCATGTATTATCCTGCTCCTTCCTCATTCTGCTCAGCACAAAATCATTACACTACTGACACTTGCTTAGAGCTTCAGTTATTATTCATTAAGGGAACAAGTGAAGTTGTCTACTTTTATATAATGCTGCCGGTGGAACAGATTGTGAGAACCATCATTACAGTTGTATTCGGGATACCTGGAATCATCATAAACGCCGCCATCATCACTGTGTACCTCAAACCCTGGAGAAGGATCACTAATCCCAGTGACAGTGACCAAATCCTGCTCTCTATGGCTCTCAGCAATGTCCTCATGCAATTCTCAATGTTGCTTATCACTTACTTGTTTACTTTCCAGCTGCAAAGAGAGATTAACACAAAAATATTCTTACTTTCCTTTTATTTTTTGTTTGTCTTTTTCAATATTAATTTTTGGAACACCACCTGGCTCTCCATCTGCTATTGTGTGAAACTCGTCAAGATGACCCATCAGATTGTCCTAAGGATGAAATTGTGGTTTTCCTCTTCCATTAACAAACTGCTCATAGGATCAGCAATGTGCTCAGTTTTGGTGAGTTTGCCCTTATTTTGGACAGCACAGATGTTTCTACAAAATAAAAATAATACTGATCAGCCAATAAGTATTTCAATGGAGGTGAATGTCCCATTTTGTGTAGTGAACATGCTGCTCAGCTACACCCTGCCTTTTATAGTGACTGTCATCTGTATTGGGCTCAGTGTGACATCTCTCCTGCACCATGTCTGGAGGGTCAGGCAGAACATGTCCCAGGTCAGCTCATCTCCTCAGCTCCAGGCTCTGGTACAGGCATCTATGACAATGACTCTGCATGTGGTGTTGGACCTGACCTTCCTTATTATCATTATTTATTCTTTTGCTGTGTCATTTAACCCAGAACCTGTACCAGGAGCTATCTCCTGGCTGTTTCTCTTGTCATATCCATCAGTACAGTCCTTCATACTAATCTTTGGAAATCCCAAATTGAAGAGAAGTCTCCTGGGGCAAGAGTCCACCTAGTCATTAGATAATTTGATGGATCATAGTTGAGCATTAGACAGTCACTCATTTTAAAGCACATTCTTAGTAGCATCAGGTAACAGATAGGTGAAAGCAGCCAAAATACTGCATGACACATTCAGAAAGTTTTTATTTGTAATAGATATCTTTATATTGTGCATTTGTTTTTTAGGAGCAATTTATTAAGATTTATATACAGTATAGACAATATAAATCTACATATAGAAGTAATTTTACTACCATTATAATTAATTAAGTATCTAGCTAAAGGCTCTGACCTGCTTCCTTTATAGAGAACCCAGGTGTCTAAGCTATAGTGTGGGGGGAGATAGGAACATAAAGTGTAATACACTGTGCAGACCTCACACACGGCAGACGTTAATGATAGAGAGAAGATAATAGGAGCATTGATTTAAGTACACTAATGGTGCATACATATGGGACGACCGTCAACAATAACGATATCACTGAACGATCTCCTGGGTGGTCTGGATGACGGATATCGATCATCTAGCACACCACCAGCCCTCCAATGATGGCCAACGATCCACAATCAATGATGGTAAGCTAGAGTAACCTGATTGATATCGACCAGGTTGGTCTTCATGCATGGGCGATAAAAAATATTGTTATCGTCCATATGTGCCCGGGCATCGCAAGTCTTTAGTGGGTTGGAAGGGACCAAAAAATGTATAATATGAATGATAACTATATGATCATTCATATTAAGCATTTTAATCATCCTATGTGTACTCACCATAAGGGTCACACACACTAATAATGTATCTCTCTATACGGGACTGATTCTGAGTTGCACAAGTTTAGCATCTCTTTAATCACTACAGCGATGCTAATATATGCTAATGCCAGAGGAGGCATCTTATGTAGACACATCCTGCCAGCATCTGTGATCCATTGCTGTGTCTGAGGATGTAGAATAGGATCACTGTAGGTGACCATTGGTGATCTGCGTAACTTTCAGCTCACTCAGGATAGTCAGTGTTGTCATGAAGCTGAAGCCAGTGAGACTGTGTACAAGGATGTATCCATGTAGCTTCAGCATGCCCAGAAAATGGGGACAATACACTATATGTTTCTGGGATGATGTCTGATGCCACCAATGTGCCGCCTCAAAACTGCTGCCCCCTGGCAATCAGGCTGTTGCATCCAAGCCATGGGAATGAGCTGGCAGACACTGATCAGCACTTCCGCAGTCTAGATCCTGCATATGCACCAACATTTGTGTCCTGTATAAATGCCTCCCCTGGAAGTATATACACAATAGTTTAGCATGATCTTGGTTTCAGGCCAATTCTTTAGAGCAACAAATGGAAAACACAGTGAAAATAGTGCAATCACTTTAATACAGTCACCTCATAGTAGCTCAAATCTAATGTCCTGTCTAACCACCACCTTGTACCCAGGTGCAGATACTGAGGACTTAGCGCTATCCAGACCTGGACTAGTGTCCAGCTACATGAGAGTGCTGCCATCCTCACTGGCCCTGACATGGTCATAAGTTCCAATCAGGACAAGTAAAATAGACCAAATTGAGCAGCAATGGGAATAGCCAGGCAATAGTAAGAAACTGCAAGTGGAGGGGTCAGTAGAGGAGGCAGATGTAGTGGCTACATATCAAATATATATATATATATATATATATATATATATATATAAAGTAATAGGGCTCATGGGAAGGAAGTCAGATATTTATCCCATACTAGCTGATGGGCTCGGTTTCATCCCGGTACTTCTTAGATATTTACTATTTCCATTTCCTTCATCCCATTTTAACTTAACAAACAGAATATGCTTAGTTCATGTAATGCCTCTGGGATAAAGGAGCATGGTATGAGTTGAAGGTTGAATATAAGACATATGTAAATCTTTTTTTTTCTCCACATAAAGGTCTCTTTGTAAACCACATTGGTGGTTCTCTCCTCAGGTGCTGGGATCACCAGGCTGCTGGGTGAGCTCTCTCTGGGGCAGGCAATGTAGAACTGGCCATGTGAGAAATAATTTCCTACCACCTTCAGTGACTGCACCTGGGACTCGGTAATGGTCATTGTAAAGCAGACCTCAGGGGGTAAATGCAGCCTATTGAACATGAAGGGGTACTCTGATGGTATGAGTTGGTATGGTGGTATGAATACCCACTCCCCCAAGCACAGCCGATGAACACTGTGGCCTTGATGACGTTCCTGTGGAGGCCATTACTCGCAGTCTGGCACCATTGCAGAGTTTGGGTTAGTTGAGGTTCTGCAGCAGCATCAAGTTTTATGGTGACTGTAGTTACATGTGGATTTTTTATTAATTACTTTCAAATGTGGACATTGACAAAAGTGGCATGTTCCCACTGACTGGTGTCTTTCATGTAAAGTGCCTCATTGTGGATGTATTTACCTCTATGCCAACCTCAATAATTTAATTTGAAGTAAACATATCTCTTTTTTACTTAATAATCATTGTGCTTGTTCTCATTCCTTCTTCAACAAGGGAACACTTTAAATTTTGTCCTACATTAAACAATGAACAACAATTTGCCTAATTATATGATGTAAAATTAAAACCTTACAAACAAGATGGATATTATAAAGATACAGGGTTGTGATGTCACAGGCACGGTAGCAAGTAAAGAATCAGTGTTGGTTTATTGAACAGAATGGGAGATAAACAGCACGACACACTTCAATAATACAATCCAACACTTCCACACAATGATTCCATAGCAGAGTCTTCCCTCATAGACTAGAGTCACTGATCGAAATCCAGCTCTCTGTGTAGCCCTCCTTATATCCCCACAATAACCTCAGGCTGTAGGGGTGAGGGTGACTTACTTCTGTGTTTTAGGATGTTAAGGTATAGGAGTACAATACACATTTCCTAATTAAGGTGATTAAATCAGGGGCTAACTCCAGGTACTGCTGCTGTTACAGTCTATCTGTGTGCTCACTAATACCGGTCCCTTAGGGGACATTATGCTACTTGGATTGAATTAGTCACCCAATTACTAAATGACCGACGCTCACAAATACTGCACCACAGCCGTAAGAGACATAAGGCTCTGTATTAACATCTGACTGGTACCTGATTAAGCATGCCAAGGTTAGTACTGGAAGACTCAACACCTTGGTGCCGGAGAGCATTTAATACACACTGCTAGTCCCTAAAAGTAATTAATATACAGTGGCGGTAATATACCCCCATAATAAACCTATCTTGGACTGTGATGTTTTAAATTTTTCTTTAACAATATACTGTGTGATACTTATTAATCATATTTTTACGTGTGCAATATTAATTAATTGTATGTAAAGTCTAATAAATGTCTTATGGGTAAGAGAAGCCTGGTAAGTAATACATTAATATTATACATACTATTTTATTAGGCTATGTCAATATTACCACTTGCTCAGTCCTATCTATATTGTGGGCCTCATTCAGCAAGGATCGCAACTGCAAATGCGTAAGCAGATTGACTGATTTTTGCATACTACGCATGCACATGAACCGCAGTGTGCAGCGATCGCACAGAGGGCCTGATTCTGACCCGCTCACAAGCGCTGAGCGCTCGCATGCGGGTCGATGGTGCCCTAGTGCGCATGCACGAGACCCAAATAATGATGGGGTAGCCGTCATTATGGGTCTCGCACCAAAGGGGGTGTGCTGTTGATGGTGAGTGACAGCACGCCCCCTTTGGTGGGCGTGCCAGAGGCGTGGCTGCCAGACGGAGGCGTTCCCATGGGAACGCCTACTGTCTGGGTCCGGCCCCACTGACACTGACATCGCTAGTGATGTCAGTGGGAGTGATTTTGGCTCTGATAGAGCCAAAATCACTCCAGGGCTTGCGGTCACCGAGACCCTACCGCAGGGTCTCGTCACAAGCCCGATGGTCACAATGGTCTTGACCATCGCGACCATCATCATGGACGCTCGCATAAGCTGTGGGTGGTAACCCACAGCTATGCGAGCGTCCAAGAGGCCACTCCAATGTTAGGTAGGAGGGCCCTGATTCAGAGCGAGTGCTCTGGTCAGAGCGTCCGGCTCTGAATCATGCCCAGAGATCACGCTCGCAGAAAGGGACCAGCGCAGATTGAGTGACAGGCTGTGAGCGTTTGGGAGTGGTCATAGAAACGCAGGTGTGCCTGTCCAGTTCAAACGCCATTGCATGTGGGTGCATAAATTAGCCACTGCGATGGCGTATGCAGCTTGTGTACTCACTGCGTGTAACGTACTTAGCAATCTCAGAGACAGGTCGGGGCTGCTGTAGCTGTGCATGATGGGCTGATGTTACTCAATGTTACTGATGTGTAAGGAGGTCTGAGAGGTCTTATGGATGTGAGATAGTGGTAGTGGGTGGTTCTATGCTGGCTGTGCGTTTACCTTCAGCATGAACAGAAATTTGGGACAACACCCCCCCATTTTTGGGATGCTGTCTGATGCCACCCCTGGTCCACCACCAATGCTGCAGCCTGACAATCAGGCTTCTGCATCCAAGCCCTGTGAACAAGCTCGCAGACACTTATCAGCACATCCATAGTCTAGATCCTGCACATGCACCGATCGGCCACCATCGGAGTTATACAGAAATCATTGTGTTTGTGTACAACTCAGAATCAGACCCAATGTGAATCAATAACATTTGTGTCCTGTGTAAATGCCTCTCCTGGAAGTATTGTTACTCACTGACACTGCTCTCCATGCTCCTGGTAGAGGGTTATTGTATGTGTTATATACTCAAAAGTTTGACATGATCTGGTTTTCTGGATGATTCCCTGGAGCAACAAAGTAGAACACTGTGAAAATAGTGCAATTACTTTTCTATAGTCACCTCACAGTAGCACAACTCTAATGTCCTGTCTGACAACCTCCCCCGCACACGGTACAGATACTGAGGGCCTACTGCTTACCCAACCTAGCCTAGTGTCCAGCTACATTAGCGTGCTTCCATCCTTACTTGCCCTGACAATGTCATAGGTTTTAATCAGGACAAGTTATATAGACCAAGCTGCGCAGCAATAGTAATACACTACAGGCAGTAGTAGAAACTATAGGTGATGTCCCCGGTTTCACCTGGGTACAACTTAGATATTTACTATTTCCATTTCCTTCATCCCATCTTAAATAAAATTACAGTATAAGCTTAGCCTGTGGTGTATGGAGCATGATAGTGTCCATTTGAATATATTGAGTTTAAAAAAAAAATATATGAATAAATTGAAGGTGGGGTATAAGATGTATGTAAATCTTTTTTTATTTCTCTACTTAAAGATTTCATTGTAAAACACATTGGTGGTTCTCTCCTCAGGTGCTGGGATCACCAGGCTGCTGGGTGAGCTCTCTCTGGGGCAGGAAAAGTAGAGCTACCCATGTGACAAATCATTTCCTGCCACCTTCAGCGACTGCTCCTGGGACTTGATAATGGTTATTGTAAAGCAGACCTCAGGGGGTAACTGTAGCCTCTTGAACTTGAAGGGGTTCTCTAGTGGTATAAGTGGTATGAACTGCGACTTCTCCTGAGCACAGCCGGAGAACACTGTGGCCTTGATGACGTTCCTGTGGAGGCCTTTACTCGCAGCCTGGTACCATTGTAGAGTTTGGGCAGGTTGAGGTTCCGCAGCAGCATCACTAGAACCCCCACTGCAGAACTGATGGAAATCATTATGCCCTCTTAGTGCTGATAACAAGAGTAAAGTTGGTGGCAGGTGGGTGCCCCTATCAATAAAAGTTGAACATATATACTCTGGTGGCCAAAATTGCGGACACATTTTGAAATTTGAATGTTTATCAACTTCAAGTGCTTATAAAAACTATTTCACTTCATGCAGTGCAATGATTCATATATCAAATGAAAGGAAATTTAATTCTGAATTCAACACAAACAGAGGTCAAATATTTCCATTACAAAGGAAGTTATTCCGTAAAAACAACACTTAAGGTGAAAATCCCTGTGTGCTGATGATGTTACTGTCCTATCAGTATTGGGTATCCTTTATTTTTCAAGACCACAACACAGCAACGTGATCCAGTATTGTGGTGTTAAGTGAAAATGGTCTTTCGTATGCAGCAGTTGCGACAGAAATTGGTGGGAATGTGATAACATCAGGAGTACAAAAGTTTTGTTTACGCTATCAGGTAACACAATCTATACAATACAAAGAAGGAAAAGGCCGGAAAAAGTACAGAACAGCTGTTGATGATAGGAGAATAAAAAAATTTATGTCAGGGACAGATGGATGTCATCTGCGGCCATTAGCAGTAAACTGAGTGCAACTGGTGTTTTTGTCAGTGCAAAAACAGAACGGAGAAGACTAACGGAGGTTGGCCTAAAAGGTAGGATTCCCCAAAAACGCCATTGCTGAATAAAAAGCAGGAGCAGAAACGAATACAGTGGGCAAAAGAACACATTGCATGGACAGAAGGTCAGTGGAAACAAGTGATATGGGGTGACGAAACTAAGATATCGATATTTGGTAGTGATGGGAGAAAATGTGTGAGATGTTGCTTTGGGGAAGAGGTACATCAAGATTGCATTAAGCAACGACAAAGAATCCTACAAGTGTTATGATCTTGGCATGTATGACAGCAGATGCTGTAGGCTGCCTTTATGTCATAGATGGCACACTGAACAGCAGAAAGTACATTGACACCATCCTACAACCAATACTTCTCCCTTCTATCAGGGATCTTTTTCCAGATAATGCCCCATTTTTTTCAAGCAGGATTCAGCGCCCTACCTCACTGCACGGACATACAAAAAGGGGTTCATGGAGAATGACATACAGGTGCTGGGATGGCCAGGAAACAGCCCAGACCTGAACCCCATAGAACATTTGTGGTTCTGTTTGAAAAAACTGGTGCATCTGAGGCATCCATCCAATAAAAGACAATTAATTGAGGCTATAATTGTCTCATGGCACCACATAATAAAGAAGGAAGAGCTCCAAACATTGGTTGGCTCAATGACACATCGCTGTGCTGCTGTCTTGAAAAATAAAGGATACCCAACAAAATACTGATAGGACAGTAACATCATAAGAACACAGGGATTTTCACCCTAAGGGCCAAATGTAATAGGGTGAGAGTTTAGAAAAGTGAGAGTTTCTGACACTTTTTAAACTTTACCAATGTAATAGAGTCCAAAAACAAAGTAACAGAGCGAACTTGCATGTTTTTTTAGACTTAAAAAATTCTCACGATTTAAAATCTCATTCAGATGTTTTCCCATTTTGAAGATAAAACTCAACCAATGTGAGAGTTTACTGCTAAACTCTCACATTTTCTAAACTCTCACCCTATTACATTTGGCCCTAAGTGTTGATTTCACTGCATAACTTCCCTTGTAATGCAAATATTTGACCTCTGTTTATTGTGTTGAATTCAGCATTAAATTACCTTTCATTTGATATATGAATCATTGCACCGCGTGAAGTGGAACAGTTTTTATAAGCATTCGAAGTTGAAAAACATAAAAATGTAAAAAAGTGTCCATAATTTTGGCCAACACTGATAGATAGATATATATATATATATATATATATATATATATATATATATATATATATATCATACAACTCAGCACTCACCATTAAATTCCAAACTGTCCTTATGTTTCCTGGGAATGTTAGTTCCAAAGTATTGCAATAGTTTGTCAAGCTGACCAACCACATCAAGGTCTTCCCATTCTGGCCAGTCCCTAAGCTGACTTTCAAAAATATGAGCATTTGGCTCTAGGTATCATATAGATTTAAATACACATTATGCTTTTACGATAGGTTTAGGTGCTGGCTCACTGGTTTAAAGAGACAGAACCACACCCAAGCATACTAACTAATGACACCTGTGGTATATGCTGACAAAATTTGACTTACATATAAGAACATGGGGTGTAAGAGCAAGTGTGACCACAAAAATGTTACATAAACAATTGGCTTAGCACACAGCAAAGAAATATACAGTATATATATATAGAGAGAGAGAGAGAGAGAGATGTGCCCTGCTAGTTTGTTGTTCATGGCGCACCATTCAGGGCTCTGAGTTGCACCATGGAACGTAACGTGATGGCTGGACTTGTGGCGTACCATGGTATTCTTCAACTAAGGATACGCTACGGCATTTGATACAGTGCTTAATTGCTGGGTGGCTAGTGCTCCACTGTTGTAATTTGTACTGAATACCATACTGTTAAATTAGATGGATATCACATTCACGCACTTTACAGTATTTGCATGTTCGCACAACCAATATTTTTAATATCACATACAGTACATACAGTAAGCTCTTAGAACGGGATGCAATTCCGTACACATATTGTACATAACTGTATAGTAGTGTAGTTGCCTGAGTTGTTATCATGGTATAACTGATACAATAGATTAATAAGATGCACACACAGCTTTCAATGAGATGGGGTGAATTATTTTGTAATGGTGGGGTACTGTTTATATACAGTATGTACTAGTACTGTATAATATCTGAAAATGAAGACAACTTTTCTATTATTAAAAACAGCAGCGAGTGAGTGGAGTGCACAAGGATGAGCCCACTACAGTATGTGCTATTCTTCATATACTGTACTGTAGTTGGTTTGTGGGCTAGTGGTTAGGTGATCACTTTACAACAATGATTGTCCCGGATTCCAGCCCTGCAAAATAATATTTTTTTGGCACTGTCGGCTCTGGACATTATAGTGAAACTACTATAATAGTGGGCTGTTTTAAAGTAAAGCATTACATACTGATTAGTGCAAACTTGCATCAGTGTCTGCGCTGTGGTGGCTGGCAGCTCAGAGGGGTTACAATGGGATCTCTAGTGCATTCACAGTGGAGGGGTTACAATGGGATCTGTGGCACATGCCCAGTGGAGCCAAGCCATATGCCATGTAGCGTTATGAAATGGTGTATGGAAGATCATTGCACTGCGCATGCCCAGTTGTCTGTATTACTATGTGGTTGGATTTTCACACTTGCCTCACTCTCTGCACTGTCCCAGATTTGGACACTACTGTATAGTCATTTCATGACTTCAGAAACTGCTAGTGGGCTCTGTTTCAGAGAGGTCTCCGTGTTACAAACTGACTGTGTGTTTAAAGCACAAACTTGCGTCAATGTTGATGTTGTCCTAGACTTGTACACAATAGTGATTTCATGAGTTCAGTAACTGGTAGTGGGCTCTATTTGAGAGAAGGTCTCTGAATTACAAACTGACTGTGCGTTTAAAGTGTAAACTTACATCAATGCCTGCATTGTTTGTGCTGTGGTGGCTGTCAGCCAGCTCTGGGGGGATACAAATGGGATCTCTGGTGCATGCCCAGTGGAGGGGTTGCAATGGGATTTCTGGCGAATGCCCAGTGGGTCGGGAATCACACACAGTGCATCAGGTCCCTTCCCCCAAAGCAAACAAGAGACATTCATTACCATAATAAAGGACGCTCTGTTATCCTTTTACTATAAGCAGTCAGCTCTGCACTTGTGTCTTGAAAAGGCTATGAATGGTGGCCATTGCCAAGGACACCATCCCCAATCTGCTAGGACAACTAGTGTGCCGCTATGAATGTGTCTGTACTGTATTTTAAAAACTGACTGTACAGTTGAATCTGCACTCTTGCGCTACTCTATGCACTGTCCCAGACTTGTACACAATAGTGATTTCATGACTTCAGAAACTGGTAGTGAGTGGGCTCTGTTTGAGAGAGAGGTCTCTGTATTACAAACTGATTGTGCGTTTAGAGCGCAAAATTGCATCAACATTGGCGCTGTTCCAGTGGAGCCGCTCTGTAGCTGTGGTGTAAGGAGGCTCATACAGTAGTAATGTGCATGCCTAGTGGGACAGGAGTCACACACAGTGCATTAGGTCCCTTCCCCTAAAGCAAGCAAGAGCCTCTCATTGCCATAATAAAGGAGGCTCTGTTAATCCATTTACTGTAAGCAGTCAGCTCAAGGTCTGCCCTTACCTGTACATCACTGCATTTTGTACAATACAAACAAAACAATGTCTAGTGCATTGTGGTTTCATGTAAAATACAGCTGGGTGGCATGGAGTAGCGTACAGTAGAAATGGCATGTGGTGGGAAGTTGAGGAGAGTCTACTGTACTGTAGTAAACTTACTTAATAATATTGAATTTCAATTGCTCCATATTTATTCAATGCTGTTTGTGCGTCGATACCTGTGTGTGTTGGTATAAATGACAGAATTTACACACCACCAAGTGATTTCTGTGTAGTTGTGTTGTGAAGATTTAAACAAAAATAAAAATAATACAAAAATGCCCACACTGCTTTGCGTTCTAACCACTTCTACATTACACACAGGTGACGCACCTGTGTGTAATGAATGAGCGTCGTGCATCATTATGTACGTGCGGGTTGACAATGGCAATGGGAGTGAGGAGCTTTTCCCCAGCCGAGCTCTTTCTCTTGGTGAACTGGAGAGACCAAGCATTCTCCACAAACCAAGAGAAAGATCTAGCTTATAGGATAGCGAGAAGGGCGATATTTAGAAAATATGGGCACCACCTGACCATCAGGGCCCTCTAATGGCGCTGGTCTGACCTGCTGCGCAGGGATGAGCTTCAGTTATGTCACATTAGGAGGTGTCTGATGCAGTAAATACAGTATTGCTGTACAATTACATGAATTACAGTATACAGTACAATAACAAATACAATGCACTACTGTGACATACAGTACACTGCACTGTAGGGTGTTGGACATCTGATGATGACTGACAGTTGTTACCAGAGATTTGATTGACATGGTCATTAAATCTACATGGACTAATGGGTGACACACTATTGGTCAACAGGGCTTGTTTGTATAGTAAACCTACAGTAACACAAGGCAAGTTGATCCACCATATTATATTTGGTCGTCAAAAATATGTTGGCAACATTTATCCATTGTTATCTATTGCCATGTTGGCAAATACTGTGTGTGATCATGATTCACAGTCAACCATTTTTCCTGGTCGACCTAATGCCTGTCGACCAAATCTATGTCGACCTAGACAATGTTTATCTGTGCTGGCCCTGCCCCCTTTAAGTCTGACATTATGATGTCACGGACATTAAGTGTTCGTATTCCCTCTAAACTACAGTACACTATTGCACTGTCCAGAGAGTCATACAAATTTTAAATGCCAGGGTGTGCCTATAGCGTCCAAAGTATGCAACGGGCAGTAATTTTGGCAGCAGGGTGCTATCCTGGCACTCTGCAAGGCAAAAGCACAGTTTGTGGGGTGGCAACAGTGCCACCTACCGAGTCTCTATGTGAGGTAGCACCAACTGGGGCATACAGTACCTTCTGTAGTTATGCATTATATACTGTACTGTATTTTTTTTTACCATACTGAAGTTGGGCACAATGCCAGCTTCATAGACTAGAGTAGTTTTTGTACTACAGTATACTGTATAGGTTTGTGTTGTTGTTCCGGTAGAGACTTGTCGTCCAGTAGGATTTTTGGTACAACAGACCCTCCAATATGACCCATTCCATCAGGTACAAAATGCTCTGCTCCTGGACTTTCCACCTACTGTAATTTATGGTTTAATCCACCTATATTGAAACACCTGTCTCATCAATGACCTACTGTAATGTCACAGGTGTCTGCAATCATAAATTAGGTGGGAAGTCCAGGAGCAGAGCATTTTGTACCTGATGGAACAGGTCATGTTGGAGTGTAGGGTACAGTATACTGTAGTCTAATTGTTTACAAGGAAAAATTACATTGTTTTTGAAGGGACTCAGCCCTCCCAGCCCGGGCCCAGCACCTAGCCAGGCCGCATAAGTACAGTACAGTAGTGTACACTACATTGTTCTATATCTCTCTCCTTTTTTTCCCTTGTCAGTCTCTCTCTCTCTCTCTCTCTCTCTCCTGTACTCTCCAACCTCTTCTCCTTACACACTGGGCCGTATTCAATTAGAGGCGAAATGTCAGCTGTATGCCCAAGTGGTGCCACCTCACACAGAGGTTCTGTAGGCGGCATTGTCACCACCCCACAAGCTGTGCTTTTGCCTTGCAGGGTGCCAGGATCAGCACTCTGCTGCCAAAATTGCTGTCCTTTGCATACTTTGGGTGCTATAGGCACACCCTGGGGTTTAAAATTTGTATGACTCTCTGGACAGTGCAATGCTATACTGTAGTTTAGAGGGAATACAAACACTTAATCTGTCCATGATGTCATAATGTCATCATTTTCACCTGTTTCAATTATCCCCGTATTCAATTACATTGACTTTTCTCCCTTTGCAAGAAGTCAAAGTAAAAAAATGGTGATAAGTTTTCACCAGCCTTTTGCTGGCAAAAAAAAAAGAAAAATTGGTGTGTAGGGGTTCAGGGTAAAATAAAACAAAAGGCTGCACCCCTGGTGTCATCTGTGTCAAAAAAAGCGTAAAAAAATATCAGGACACCCCAAAAATGTATTTGAATTTTGTGGTTTAAAAAAATAAATAGGGAAACAAAGTACCAAAGTAGCGTAATTAATTCTGGTGGGGTCCCCAAGTATGCCGCAGGTGTATTCTTCATTTGGCTAGTAGTGGCAGGTTATTTTAAAAATCTATCCTAATCAGGATTTCTACTGTATTACTGTAGGAACATCTATTGTGTGTACAGGGTGTAGTTCTGCATGTTCACTATTGTTTATTCTGATTGCAGAGACTATTGTTTCAATAGCATGAATACTCCTGGGCTTCTTAACATCTATTTAAAACATATAATGTATGAGCCAGTTTCAGTGTGTTAGAAGGCCACAGCTTATATTGTCTGTGTCCTGGCTCAATGTTTTTATATGCTAAATTAACTTAGCATATGTGGTTTAGACTACACAGTAAATGGTGTAGTCTAAACCACAGAGCTACAGTACAGTAGTTCAAGCAATACCAGCAAAGCCATAATATTAGTAGCAAGGTGCAGGACCTGTAGCCGGAATGTTTGCATACAGCTAATGTACAGTATATGCAAAGTGACATTTTCCAGGAAAATGTATTACCTCTGTTCTTTCTCATTATATTGCACTACAGTATATATAATTTATGTATGCAAATACAGGCATTAAAGGCAAATTGTACTTAGGAAAACACATTAAATGCTACATGCACAGCCCTTTATATACAGGTTCTGTTCTAATATAGACTACAAACTGCACTCTGCAGTAACTATTCATTGTCTGAATGTGGAAGATCTCTAGTTCTAACTGAGTTAAGTGGAAAAACATTTTTTTTTGTCCAGAAAATTGATTCCATATTGATTGTCCAAAACTGTAATTGTTCATATTGGCTTTTATCAGATCTACAATCTCAGCTTTTACCTACTAGAAGTGTCCATAATTCTCTTATAGTGGGTGGTTTTGTGCCCTGTATACTGTGTAATATATGATTGCATACACTGCAGCTTACACAGGGGTGTATCTACTGTATAATGTGTGCAGGGTGTGTGAGTCCAGAGGCACCCAAACTGCACACCCTGCACCCATACTTCCTAATACTTCTCTGAAATCCCACGTCGGCTGGAGAGGCGCTACACAGAATGCCTGGAAAATGGGCGCAGCGGCCACTTTCCCAGCATTCTGTACATGCGCAGTAGGGAAATTGCCGGGAAAATGGCGTGGCTGTTGCCAGTGTCCTGCGTATGTTAAGTAGACTCCGAGCTCAGACTAGTGACTGTAGTCTAATGAACCTGTCACTATGCCCCAACCACTGGTGAGAAAGGAGGGGGCCCCGGATGGTGAGTGAACATGGTCCCCCTCATCTCTAAATATGCCCCAGACCTTACTGCAGGGCCGTAACTAGAGTGGTGCAACATGTGCCATGGCACAGGGCACCGCAGGGCAGGGGGCACTGTCTGGGCCTGTCACTTTTCTGCTTATAATCTTCTCACTTGTAGATTCCTCTTCTTTTATTCCCAGCCAGTGGCGTAACTAGGGCAGGGCGAGTTGGGTGCGTGCCCTGGGTGCCGTGGGACCAGCTGTGTGGGAGGGGCACCGCCAGCCATGGTACCGGCCCGCCCACCCTAGTTAGCCAGTGTAGTGCAGACCGCAATGAGTGCGGTCAGCGATACACATTTACACGGGACCGGCGCTAGGCCTCCAGTGCCTTTCCTGTGCTGCACAGCTGAGCCCGTTCCCTCCCCCTGAGCGCTTGCCCAATAGCGCTAGGAGGCGGGCTCAGGCTGTGCATAACACATGCATCGCCACCAGCACTGGCGGTGATGCGTGTGTTAAACAGCAGCCAATGAGCGACAGATAGACTCTCATTGACTGTTGCAATACCCACTGCAAGAGCTGGGCTTCTGTCTGGCTCCTGCAGTGGGTAATGGGACAGACGTCATGACATCATGACATCTGTCCCATAATGCTGAGCGCGCCAGCCCGGGAGGACTGGCGGGCGGCGGTGGCACGAGCTGTGTCGCGGACCGGAGGAGCAGCAGCGTGGATTCAGGTAAATATATTTTTAGATATATTTTTTTAAACCTGGGGGCACAACGGGGGAGGGGGGATGCTACTAATGTGGAGACCTCTACTGGGGGTGGGGGCACAACGGGGAAGGGGTGGCTACTACTGGGGGTACCATTATTCGGAGGACCTCTACTGGGAGGGGGGCTACTACTGGGGGCACTTAATCGGGAGGGGGAACCTCTACTGAGGACTACTCCTGGGGGGGAACTAACACACATTATAAAAGGGGCCTACTACCAGAGGCACTGCACTTGGGGGACCACTACTGGGGGCAATATTAGGAAGGGACACTACAGGGGGCACTGGATAGGGGGGATCACTACTGGGTGCCTGCATAAGGGGACCACTACTGGGAAAACTGCATGGTGGGACTACTGCTGGGGGCACTATATAAAGGGCACTGCATAGGGGGATACCGCTACTGGGTGCACTATATAAAGGGCACTGCATAGGGGCATACTGCTACTGGGTGCACTGCATTGTGGGGACTGCTACTGGGGGCACTGCATAAGGGGGAACACTACATGGGGCACTGAGTAAGGGGAACTAATTGGGTGCTGTATAAAGGGTACCACTACTGGGGATACTGTATAAGGGGCACTACTATGGGCCTGCATAAGAGGGACCACAACTGCATACTGGGGGTACTGTATAAGGGGTACTACTGGGGTTAAGGTGCAAATGGATAGGAATGTTCAGTGTGAAAATAAAGGGGTGTGTCATGTTGATACACCCCATTTTTAAGTAACCACGCCCATTTTTTTGCCACACATCGGGGTGGGGCTCCCTTTTCAAATTTGCCCTGGGCTCCAAATACCCTAGTTACGCCACTGTTCCCGGCATCTTCTGGCCTCTCCTATCTCCTCCTTGGCTAACTCCCACTCCATCTGGCCACCTCCCCAAGCCCCTTCAGTCACATCCTCTTTACTTTACAGACTCATTTATCAATACTGTCATACCCGGGACTAGTGTCTAGTAAATCAGACAAGACTGCCAGTACTTGTCCTCCACCTACAGTATACATCGGTAGAATATTGTCCATCAGAGGTGTTTCTGGGTACTCAGAAACTCCCCCTGTGTGTCCCACTGTATATGCATCTGGAAAGATAGACACATTTGAAATTTCAGCATAGAAAAAGTGCCATGCTGATCTCCTGCTTCCAGCTACTAGTAATGTAAAGCATCATTTCACAAAGATAGGGGAGATTAAATATTTTTTTATGAGAAAACAGACATGACATTTATGCAGAGACAAGTCCTTGTTGTTTTCTTTCCTGTCCAAATTGTCTTTTTTTTCATTTTTTAAGCATTTTCCCCTTTAGGGCTCATCCACATGCACAGAGTAATCCAACAGGGAATTAGCATACTGTAGCATAGAGTTCAGTCAATCACTAAACTGTACCACCTTTGTATGGATAGCAGGTAAACAGTACTGAGTTCTGTATATATTGTATGGTGGCTCCACATTTGCCCCAAGAAAATGGCATGTACTGTACATCATTTTCTCAATTACTGTACCTCCATGAAGTGTATCTCCTTGCTGTTCATGTAGACAGCATGAAAGGAGCAGAGAAACCAATGGACCCTTAGCGGGCAACATTTATATATTCCTACTGTACAGTATGCTGTTCTGTTGTGCAGGCATCTCTGTGTTTGGAGATTTGTTTGTGTGTCTGAGAGCACATTATTATTTTGTTTGCAATCTTTTCCTACTGTAGTTAATTAATTTTTGGTGTACTATAAGTGCATGTAAAAGGCGGCTTAAAGGTTTTAGTTTCTTATTTCCTTTTTATTCTACTAATATCATATCCTGAAAGCAAATATATTTTTATCATTTAATAATAGATCATAATTAATTACTAATTATAAACCATTTAATAACCTACTTGCAAATTTACACAAGATTACCTCTTCACCTTACACACTAATTCTTTCTGTCCTTGTGTTTTTTTCTCCACAGTACATGACATTGAATGGCCTCAGCCCTCCTCAGCCGGGCCCAGTGACCTTGCTAGGCTGCATAAGTATAGTAGTGTACACTCTAGTAAATTATCTTCTATCTCTCTATCTCCATTATCTCTCTCTCTCTCTCTCTCTCTCTCTCTCTCTTTCTCTCTCGCTCTCTCTCAATTCATCTCCAACCTCTTCTCCTTACCCACTAATTATTTCTGTCCTCAGGTTTTTTTGTTTCCACAGCAGAAGACATCGAAGGGCCTCAGCCCTCCCCAGCCAGGCCTAGTGACCTTGCAAGGCCGCGTTAGTACAGTAGTGTACACTCCAGTACATTGTCTTCTATCTCTCTGTCTCCTTTTTTTTCTTTCCCTCTCTCTTGACCTCTCTCTCTCTTGACCTCTCTCAACACATCTCCAACCTCTTCTCCTTAAACACTAATTATTTCTGTCCTCAGGGTTTTTTTTTCCGCAGCACAAGACATCGAAGGGCCTCATCCCTCCCCAGTCAGGCCCAGTGACCTCAGTAGGTCGCATTAGTACAGTAGTGTACACTCCCGTACATTGTCTTCTATCTCTCTATCTCCTTTTCTCTCTCTCTCTCTCTCAATGCATCTCCAGCCTCTTCTCCTTACAGACTAATACTTTTTGTCCTTGTCTTTTTTTTCCACAGTACAAGACATTGAAGGGCCTTAGCCCTCCCCAGCCTGGCCCAGTGACCTTCCTAGGCCGCATAAGTACAGTAGTGTACACTCCAGTATATTGTCTTCTATCTCTCTATTTCCTTTTTTTTGTTTTCTCTCTCTCTCTCAATGCATCTCAAACCTCTTCTCCTTACACACTAATTCTTTCTGTCCTTGTGTTTTTTTTTCCACAGTACAAGACATTGAAGGGCAGCAGCCCTCCCCAGCTGGGCCCAGTGACCTTGCTAGGCTGTGTAAGTATAGTAGTGTACACTCTAGTAAATTATCTTCTATCTCTCTATCTCCTTTTTTATTTTCTCTCTCTCTCAACCTCTCTCCACGCATCTCAAACCTCTTCTCCTTACACACTAATTCTTTCTGTCCTTGTGTGTTGTTTTCCACAGTACTAGACATTGAAGGGTCTCAGCCCTCCCCAGCTGGGCCCAGTGAACTTGCTAGGAGTACAGTAGTGTACACTACATTACATTGTCTTCTATCTCTCTATCTCCTTTTTTATTTTCTCTCTCTCTCTCAATGCATCTCAAACCTCTTTTCCTTACACACTAATTATTTCTGTCCTTGTATTTCTTTTATATTCTTCAGTACAGTTACTGTATATATTTCTTTATTTTCACACGCCAAGAACCTGAGGAGGAGAAGAGGATGACCCAGACTCCCCTTCCCAGCCAAGTAAGTACAGTATACAGTAGTATAGGACATTTTGTTTTACTACTGTACTATATAGTAATGTTACAGTATAGTATGTTTACCCTCAACTTCCCACTGAGTACTGTACATTACTGTTTTATTCTTTTCTTTATGCAGAACACCTCCATATTGTGAGGGTGGAGCTAGAGAGTGAGGATAGCTAATAGTCTAGGAAACCTTAACCTTGCACATTTTGGTTAGGGTTAGGCACCACTGGGAGGGTTCGGTTTAGGGTGCAGGGATGGGGGTTAGGTTTAGGCACTAATAAATGTAGGTTAGGCACTAGGGTGGAGGTTAGGGTTAGGCACTCATAATTGGTTAGGGGGGAGAGGGTAATGTAGAGTTTACTTACCTTCCGATGTCATGATCTTTTCCTTTGGGCAGACGCTGTCAGGATTTGAACTGATGGCCAAACAGCCACCAGCATTTAAATGCCATTCCCATTTCTCACCCATTTTGATATATTGTTCATACTGTATTGTCTAGTGTATGCAGTAAATCACCAATGATGTGCGCGCGCTCCCGTGAGTGACCAACGATATCTCCAGTGGGCTGTATAGTACATGCAGGCCAATCTGGGGATATTGTTAATGATACCATGCTGGCAAATGCAGCATGGCCCACTCTCCCACCCCCTCATCTTTGTGTCCATGAGCCATACTGTACAGTAAGTGGATACTGTCAATAAAGTGCACTGTAATAATAGTAATAATAGTGGTTGGTTGAGTTTATTGACCTTTTTCCACATTGTTTTGAGGCAAAATTACATTTTGTTCCCCCTCACAGTTCCACTAACTGAAGGGCCTCAGCCCACCCCTGCCCAGGAGCCTGCACCATGGCAAAGGTGGCTTCCTAGCCTGCATTATTACTGTACCATACACTACATTGGCTTCTACCGTATTGCTCTCCTTTTTTTCCTTTTCACAGTGTTTCTCTCTCCCTCCTGTACTCCAATGACCCATCTCCAACCTTTTCTCCTTACACACTAATTCTTTCTATACTTGTGTAACAGGAACATTCTGTTTTTTCCCCACAGTTCGGGAACATTGAAGGCCCCGGCCCCAGCCCCCCACTGCACCCAGGCCAAGCAGCCTTTCTAGGCCACGCATGTATTGTACCCTACACTACTATACATTGTCTTCTACTATACTGTATCTCTCTCATTTTTTTCCTTTACACAGTGTCTCTCTCTTCCCCTCCTGTACACCAAAGATGCATCTCCAACCTCTTCTCCTTACACACTAATTCTTTCTGTCCTTGTATTTTTTTTTTCTGTTTCAGTACTGTACAGTAAGTTTTGGTGACCTGTCTTAAGGGGCTTACACACCAGACTATTTGTATGAATGATAACAATATGGTTCAAAGATATATTGTTCATATAGTCTTCTACTGTAATAATACTGTAGTAATAGTACTATCAGGCTGAATTTATTGACTTTTTATACATTTTTTTTTGCAAAATGAAATTTCTTTTCCCCACAGTTTGAGAAACTGAAGGGACCCAACCCCCCCTGCCCCAGAGCCTGTACACAGGTCAAGCCGCCTTTCAAGGCTGTGTAAGTACTGTACTGTACACTACATTGTCTTCTGCTATATATCTCACCTATTTTTTTCCTTTTTACAGTGTCTCTCTCTCTTCTGTACTACATAGACACATCTCCAACCTCTTCTCCTTACACACTAATTCTTTCTGTCCTTGTGGTTTTTTTTATCTTCCAGTACTGTAAGTTTCGGTGACCTGTCTTAAGGGGCTTACGTACCAGACGATTTTCATGAATGATAACAATATGGTTCAATGATATATTGTTCATATCATCTTCTAGTGTGTATGCAGTAAATCACAAAGGATGTGTGCGCACACTTCCCTGAGGCATCAACAATATCCCCAGTGGGCTGTTCATACAGCCCAATCTGGGGACATTGTTAACCCTCCCACCCCCTCATCTTTCCTCACTGCTGGCATCAGCAAGTGTGCATAGAGTACACTTGATGATGCCAGCCCCGTGGCGAACAATATTGGCTCATACACATCTGGTCTAGTGCCCATTGCCATACTGTACAGTAAGTGCATACTGTCAATAAAGTGAAATAATACTAGTAATAGTACTGTCAGACTGAATATATTGACATTTTCCCACATTGTTTTTAGGCAAAATTATGTTTTATTTTTATTTTTTCCACAGTATGAGACATTGAAGGGCCTCAGCCCTCCCCAGAAACCAAAGGGGTCCAGCCAGACTCCCCGGCCAAGGAGTCACAAATAGTGGTAATGATTAGTACTGTTAGAGAGACAGTACAGTAGTTACAGTAATTTTTGGACTTGACAACATTTGTTTTTCTTTGGCACACAGACTGCATCCTAATATCGGACAGCAGTCCTCCCCCGAGCTGTAAGAACAGTAGTTTACAGCACATTGTTCTACCACTGTGTACTTACTATACAGTATGTTCCTTTTCAGTGTATCTCTCTCCCTCCTATACCTTATTGAAAGACTTGATACAGCACTGTATAGAGTAGTTGACTTTCACACTTACAGTATCTTCAATGTACAGTAGAGCCAATGCTGTTTCTTTTTACCTTTAGAGGAAGAGCCAATGGACACAGAAGAGGAGGAGCCGCCGGCAATGGCAATTGTAGGTCAATACTGAACAGTAAATAATGCACTGTACATCACTACTATGAAAATTTTTTCCAAAACAGAATAAGGGAATAAGGTGCGAGATGCAGGCTGTACTGGAGTATCGGCAACTACAGTACTGTATAGTCACATTTTTAATTCACCACTAATCTCAATTTATACAGAGGGATATTATTCAATACCACACTCCAGCACTTTTACATTACAATATCTCTTGTTCATGTTTAATTTTTTTTGGGGTATCTTACTGTAGCAACCAATCTCCATAGTATAACTGCACAAGCTTAATGGTATAATTTTAGCAAATACAGCACTTTAAAGATGCCCATCCACTTAAAGATTTGAAAACCACTGCCCAATCATGACATTGTAATTGTGCAGTTGTTTGTCAGTCTGTGATGAGCCTGCTCCGAACAAACAGTCATTCAGTGCAGGGTCATCAATCATCTGCTAACATGCTTTACACGATGATAGATGTCTAAACGACCAGCAGGCATGTGCACTGCATTTTGGAAAACAGTAGTTTAACAGTAATATACATTAATTAAAGAGTTAAATACATACAGTACTCTGTATACAGGTACAGTATTACACTTTACAGTATAGTGTCTGACTTACTGTAGCTGATCATCTTCCCACATTCAGTAATAGTCATTAAATTGTGAGAGGTTACTGTATTCACAGTACAGTACTCCACACGTAAAGTAACCCTCTGTCTGCTACCCTGCTGCTTCATTCAGTGTCATGACCTTTGGTGTAGCAATGTTTAGACTATATACTGTACAGTACTTTTCCTGCATTGTCTTTTACTGTACAATAGCCATTTTATTGTTTTGTTAATTGATGTAGTTTGTTAGAAGCTAGCCAAACCATCTAGCACCATATGGTATAAAGTACAGCACTGTAATGTGAATGTATTTTTTTCCAATACAGTCTTCCATGGGGGACCCCGAGGGAGTCAGGGACAGGGCCCACCGCCACACCTGACCAGAGGTAGAGTACAGTATTTACAGTAGTGTCAAGATTGTACAATAGTATAGATTAGTGTTGTAATACTATACTTTTTTTTTTATCCCCACAGACCAATTTCGGCAGCTTTTAGAGCTGTACAGGCAGACACAGCACATAGTCTTAGACCAGTTTATTAATTTTTTATTATCTTTGATTTAATTTTATTTTGTTTTATTAAAAGTTTAATTTATATATGTGTTCTGTCTTTTCTTATGGGATCTGGTTGACAACAGTATACTGTCTATCTACTTTGACAGCTCCACCAACATTATCCACAGCAACACCCCACGGGGCCTTTCTACAGTATTTTGTTAGTCCCAGGCACTACAATTTTTTAGATTTGACAGCCCTGCAATAGGTACAGTACCATTGCCATGGTGGCAAGATTTGGGGGGCAGTACCCAATATATAATGTTGCATACAGTACCAAATAGTCATTTTGCATAAAACAGTAAGAAAATTACTTACAGTAACATACAGTGCATGAAACTTTATTGCAATAAGGTACTGTACAGTACATGTACTCTACTTTGCAAAAGTAAATATACAGTTCAAAGTTTCTTTAAATTTATTGATACTGTAGCAACAATAAGGTAAGAAAATACTATACAGTACTTAATGAAAACAAACAACAGTACATTACAGTACACAACTTTAATTAATACTATACAGTGAGTCACCCATACAGCAGTTTTATAAATTTCACACCACTCTTAAGTTTTTACTAAATAAATAGACACATCAACAGTATAAATTGGAAAAAAGAGGCCACAACCAAATTTATTAATTAAAAATTATACATTATACAGTATATACATTACTTGAGTTATTTTTCAGTAAGTCTTTACTCAACAACTGTATTACACTATGACATTAGCATGAATTTCTAAGAGGAGTGCGGTACCTGCTGCCGTGCAGGTGTACTTCCATAGCATGCTTCACACCATCTTACCTTCAGCCCGTATGTTGCTCAGATGGTCCTGGAATTCCAAGCTGGACATGGACATGACTACTATACAGTACCTAGGAGGAAGGAGATGATGTGAGAACAGTCCTTCCTCAATGCCAACTGATACACATTACCAAACCAACGACTACACAAAAAGATTAAGGTTTTAAGTGAGAATCATCACTGGCACTTTTGGCCTCAGATCCAGAGTTTCACCTAAAGTATACTGTAGGTGCTCAACCTCAACCTCGCACTGGAGTGCAAGGTCCACTGTATGCCCTGAAGAAAGGAGAATAGGCAGAGATGAAAAGACAGTAAAAGACAGACACACAGGTTCTCACCGGAGATGCTCTTGTTCTTTGTCCCGGTCGATCCCACACACAGGTCCCTGTAGGAGAGAGAATATGCCGTGCAGGGCCGTTTCCTGCTCTAACAGTGTGTCACACTAATCCACTTATCCACATTAATATCGGCAATAACTAACCAGCCTAACAAATTTATTAATAACAAATTAGTATTATAATTAAGCCTCGTGGTGAAAAAAGCAGTGCCCCTCGGCCCACAGCCCATATAACAATTTATTTTCAAAAAAATACATGAAACATGATGAAATTTGGGTGACCCAGATGGAGGTGACCACCACCTGTCTTTTTGAGGTCAAAAGTGAAAATAACTCCAAATCTCCCTTAGCAGCAGGTGGCAGAAGGCCCTGGGTTTCCCAAAGAACAAACTGGCAGGGAGCTAGAAGATTCAGAAGATTCCTATGAATGCGATAATGGAGCGCTAACATTAGCCAAAATGCTCTTCTCACCTGAACCTGATGTCAAAGGGACCACCGCCCTGACCGCAGATGTACAGTAGAAGCCTGTCCCTCAATGCATGGTGCGCACACTACTGTACAGTGTGTCTGTGACTATGGATGTGGATGTTGAAGCAGCCGATACTGTGTGAACCTAAGGAACCTGAAAACTTGAAACATCTGCATTACAAACATCAACATCAAGCACAGTAGCAGAAACTGGCAGCTGCAGCACAACCTATTATGATGCCATTGCAGATGACTGCGGTGGCAATGCATGCCTTGGAAGAGGGGGCAATGTAGGTGTAGGAGCAAGTGGAAGGGGTGGTTGAACCATTAGCTGCGGGCTTGCACACTGACTAGGCACATATTGAACCTGCTGTGCATAAGGGTTAAACAGTGTAGGGGCAGTGACATAATGCTGCAAGATTTGTCCTGGGCCATGAGGAAAGGAGAGGGTGCAAAACTGCTGATTAATCCCCGCTAATTGTGGTTGCAGTGACCATTAGAGGTCTCGCGGCTTTGACCAGGTGGTGGGAAGGGGTAGCACTGCGGTGGTGATGGGGCATGGCTGGGGAATAGGGTTAAATATGAACAGAGGTGTATGACAGCAGAAACGCGAGGACAGGGGGGGAAAAATTAAGTAAATTAAAGAATGAAAGGAAAAGAGCAAAACTATGAAATACAGTAAATAAGGTAAGGGAAAGGTAAAGAAAGAGCTTATAATGAAATTAGGAGAATACTGTATATACTGTAGGGTCAGAAAGCACAACCACAGTACTGTACATTCAGTATGGACACAGGCCCTGATTCAGAGCCGGACTCTCTGACAGAGCACTCGCTCTGAATCAGTGCCGTTCTTCCTAATTTTAGAGCGGCCTCCAGAGTGGCCTCCTGGTCACCCACAGCTATAGCAAGCGGCCAAAAAATGGTCGCAATTGTCAAAACCATCGTGACCATCGGGCTTGCAATGAGACCCTTGTGGTAGGGTCTCACTGCCGCAAGCCCCAGAGTGCTTTCAGCTCTATCGGAGCTGAGAGCACTCCCACTGACATCACTTGTGATGTCAGTGGGGCCCGCCCCAGATGGTAGGCATTCCCATGGGAATGCCTCCATCTGGGCAGCCACGCCCCTGGCACACCCACCAAAGGGGGCGTCCTGTCACTCACCATCGACAGCACGCCCCCTTTGTAACAAGACTCATAGCGACAGCTTGGCTGTCGCTATCCGGGTCTCTTGCATCTGCACAATGGAGCCGGCTCCCTCGTGCGCATGTGTACTAGGCCAATATCGACACGCTTGTGAGCGCTCAGCGCTCACGAGCGGGTCTGAATTAGGCCCACAGTGTACAGTACTTAATAGACTTGATCACAAACTGAAAAGAGGAAGTTAAACCCCTCCTCCACATTACTAATTATATACAGTAACATGCAGTATAATGCTGTATAAGCTACATAGCAGTTGCTTGACCTTTTCTTTCGATGACAACTGGAAAGACTCTCTACAGATGATCAATATAATTGTTACACTGGGCACTTGTCACTACTGTTTTCCAAAACTTCATTATCCCATCCAGAAGTTCCTGTTTAGTTTTTGGTTTCACAACCGACCTGATGAACCTCTTCATCTGAGGAGACCAATTCAATGGAATTCATGTCCGGTGACCTACAGGAAAGTAAAAAAAAAATATTCAGTCACAGTACTTTAATAAAAAGTGTACATTAACAATTACTGCATGGTATTGTACATACTTTATTGTACAGTAAACAGTTTATACAATAGGACAATACTCACACTGGTGGTATGCGTTGCCAATTTATACCTTTCTCTTCCATGAATTTTGCTGAAGCCGAGTGTTTTGGATCATTATCCTGGAATAATCAATGTCCTGATGGAAAGCATTTTCTCACAAATGGCACCATACAGACATCTACTATTTGTTCTTGGAAGTAGGTCTTATCCATAATGCCTAAAAAGATTAGAAATTATTGTCAGTAACAAGCGCACACTATATAGGACTGTAAATAATTTTTACAACATTACTGTACTGTACCTTAAAAATTAAGATCGGGCCTGCACCCCAACAAAATATACCTCCCCATACATGGACTTTTAATGGATGCTTAGGACGTGGTTTAAGTGAGAGATGTGTACTGTTCCAGAAGGACAGTCTTGAGAACCTCTCGAGAGAAATGGAAGTTTCATCTGTGAAAATCACATCATTAAAATTCTATCCACTCTCTATCCATCATTGTGCTTTTTCAACTATCTTTCTTTGTCATGGGATGTATCCTGTGGAATAAAAAGAAGTTTTAGTTTACAGTCATGTACAGTAAATCAGTGCATTACATTATTAAGGACAGTTTACTGAATAAAATAGTGCATTTGAGCATTTTTGTACACTATAGTATTTTACATACCTTGTAGAGCCAAAAGTCCATCCCAGTTCCTTACGCATCCATTGATGCTGGAACAGGAGATGTCCAGGTCACATTCTGTTTTTAGAATACATTTTATTTGCAAAGCTGTACGCTCATCATCCTCACAAGTTAATTTGTGCACAATCTTTTTGATGCTCCTACGGTAGAACACATACAGAACATATAGAAATTATTGGACAGTTAGTGTTGAAATTGGAACACTGGACCTCATTCAGAGCCGCATGCAAGCGGCCGCTTGCTCGTATGCCGAGCGAGCGTGAAGATAAAAATGAATGCGCTCGCATGGCCGGTCACCTGCAACTAATGTGATGCTCATTCCTGAACAATGGCCAGCCTCTAGCTAGAGAGCGATAGCAGCTAGCGAATGATACTCTCGTTGCTTGTTTATTTGTTTGTGATGTCATGTATCGATGGGCTTTCTTACAGCATTTGTTAACTGCTTGTTGTCAATTATGTAATTAATGTGTTTAAATGTTGTTGAAGTGGTTTTTTTGGCTTTTCAATTTGTCAGTAAACTTTATTCTTCATATGCCATTTCCTTATGGCGTTTTTAATAAAAGTTAAACCCTTCGTTTTTTTTAAATAATTTTTCTTGATATCTTTATTGCTTCATAATGTTTTTATGTTGTTAAGTGCTTGCTCCTAAATATTTGTAAATTTAAAGTTTGCCCTCTTTACTTTGCTTTCACACATAAATGGCTTGAGCCAATCCTATATGTCAATATTAATTATTATTTATGTCACATGCTTAATGCATTGGCCAATTGAAGTGAGCATATGTGAACAATGAAGATAAATTAGCCAATCATTTTGCATTTTAGCCATGTATATTTTGTGTTTACTGTAAAATATGCCTTTGCCATCATGAGAGCATTCGGCTTCACACGACGTGAGCTGGCTATTATGTTGAGGTGATGGACTGCCGTTTGGCCACCTTGGACCCCCCATTCATATTAGCATCAAGTGTCAGGCATACGCAGAGGTGCATCATAACCTCTGTCTTGCTGGATATCGGAGGAGTGTCGGCCAATTAGAGCGAAGGTGGTCTGATTTGTGGCGTCGCTCTCCTGCACTTCTTACCAATTTGTGGGCGCATATTCACCAGCATAAGTTTGTTTGTTGTTTAATAGTGTTTTGTAAATATGTTAAGAAGCAGTTATGTATGTTGGAGCTAGTGTCCATTCTGGCCATATTTTCTTTTTTTTAGGGTCAGTATGTCAGAATGTTCTTTTTGGGAGATTTTAATACCCTACTCATTTATTGTTGCTTTATGTTTTTTTCTTGTTGTCTACCTTGCAAATGTTTAAATATACAATAAGTTAATGTGTACATTTACTTTATTTAGGACTACAGTGGAGAAGAAGAGTGCAGTGCAGACCACGCCCCATTCCTGAGGCCCATGCGACTCCACCAAACCCCTTCCCTTCACCACCTTACCAATTTAGCCCACCTTCCCCTGCCCACTCATCCCAAATTACCCCTCCCAACCCATCACCATCCTCCCAAATCACCTCTCCCTATGGTGATTTTGCATCAATTAACCCTCCCTCCCCTGCCCAATACTCCCAAAGTACCCCTCCATCCCCTGCCCACTCATCCCAAATTATCCCTCCCAACCTGTCCCCATCCTCCCAAATCACCCCTCCCTATGGGGATTTTGACCCTTTTACCCCTCCCTACCCTCACCTACTTGCAGAGGAATCCTCACCGTCCCTGGACTTGGGGAGCAATCCCGGTAATGTGTACTTGTATATTTTATCATTTGTTTTAACAATGGAACTAGGAAGTGGGTCGTTCAACATGGTAGTGTTGTTAAGGTTGGCCATACAATATTAGGATTACAGGCCCTTGTTTTGATAATCTTCATTGTGTTTTTTACGTAAAAATAATGTACTTTAAATTAGGGATCTGCAGGCTCGGTTCTACTCGGTTCCGTTCGTTTTTTTTTCCCGAATCTTATAGGGTTTCATCTGTCATGAGTTTTGGAGAGCCAATAAGATTCGGTAAAAAAAAACGAACGGAACCGAGGAGAACCGAGCCTGCACATCCCTACTTTAAAAATTGGGCCTATGTATTGATATTCTAATCCATTAACTGTGATATTACTACAGGTTTGGATTACATTAAAAAAAATTACATATGCAAACACTCTTAATGTTTTTTTTACTGTAAAAAAATAGAAGGCAACCTTGAAGCATACATGTATTTGATTATAAAATTCTTAAACAAGCAAAACCAACAATATTTCAATATCTCCATAGTCAACCTAAAAACCACAGAACCATAAGCCCTTTACCCAGAGCACTTTGATTTTGTTTGTCCCAAAAATCTTGAGACCGCCACCATCATATGCTCACTACTAGTCCCTGTTGTTTTGGTGTTTTTTAAATTTACACTTTAGGGTCTACAATAAAATGTGGGTTTTTTTTATTTTATTTTTAAATTCAAAGTATTATGGTGTTGATTTTGCCACCCACAAAACATTATTAGAATGTGCAGAAACCTAGGCCCCTGTTTAGTCCATCAAAGATAATCAAACTTGTACCAGGCATGTGTGTTAGTTTTGGTTGGAGTATGCTAGGCCTCACATTCCTTGGTCATCACTTTTTTGTTACTATAATAAAGTTGAAGATTACAAAGTGTTTTCCTGCTTTAGCCATTTTTCACAAATTAAAACTATCCTTTATTCTCTACAGATCCCCAGATGGTGAATGCAGTCCTGATCTGGGAACTCCATTTGGCCCGCCAGTTTTTGGCACACCTGGATGGCTGCTTAGAGCGCATACTGGAAACTTTGGAGCAGTCCCAAGTTTTGTTCTTATTTTGTGTTTGTATTTTCAAAACTTTTCTACAATTATATTTTTTGGATGGCCTTACTATAGACTCATGTTTATTATTTTAAAAATTGTATAATGAAGGTGTGTAACTGATTGTGTTTTTTTGTGGGGGGTTATTCATATACTTTACAATTTACACATTAACACATACCTTCCAAAATCAATGTTTTGCTGGCTTGCCAATTTTTGGAGTTAAAGTTTGGCTAACAGGTGTTTCCCAAAATATCTAAAATGCCACCATTTTCCTAAAGGAAATATAGAAAAAATGGTTGTCTTAAAGCAAACATCTTAAAAAAATGTTTTTTAACAAAAAATTAAACCATATGTTCCTTATGCTTGTTTTAATGTGGGCCACTTAAGTTTAGTGTTCTTTAAATTAGAAAACAAAGGCATATACAGTCAGGTCCATAAATATTGGGACATTGACAGAATTCTCATATTTTGGCCTCTATTCACCACCACAATGGCTTTGAAATGAAACAAACAAGATGTGATTTAGCTGCAGACTTTCAGATATAATTTGAGGGTAATTACATCCAAATCAGGTGAACGGTGTAGGAATTACAACGGTTTCTATAGGTGCCTCCCACTTTTTAAGGGGCCAGAAATCCCATTGCAACCCCTCCACTGGGCATGCGCCAGAGATCCCATTTATAACCCCTCGGAGCTGGCTGACAGCCACCACAGCGCCAACCATGTTGACATTGACGCAAGTTTGCACTTTAAATGCACAATCAGTTTGTAATACAGAGACCTCTCTCTCAAACAGAGCCCAAAACCAGTTGCTGATCATGAGAAATCACTATAGTGTTTAAGTCTGGGACAGCACCGACATTGACACAAGTTTGCACTCTAAAGTATGTACTGTAATACAGATATCCCACTTTTGCTGCATTGACTCCGACACTGGACAGTAGAAAAAGACTCGAAATGCCATACTGTAGTGTGACTAGCTTTGTGCTACAGTACGTGTGCACTGTATTGGGGCGCCATACACCCCTTTCTTGAGTATACAGTGGCATAAAGTAGCATAGAAATGCCAGGTGGTGGGAAGTTGTGGATAATGTCTTGAATACTGAAAGATTAAAAAAACAAACAAACTATATTTTCAAGGTCTCGAACCCAGGGAAAGAAGATGGAAGAAGCAGTGAGACTAGGCATTAGCCCCCTAGGCCACACACCTCATCCCATTACTACAGTTATGAAATCACTACAATGTCTAAAGCTGGCCACACATCTAAAGATTTTCTGTCCAACCGTCCCACTAGTTGATTGGTTGGAATAAAAACCTGGCAAGGTATGAAAGCAAATGACAATCAGCAATTTGCTCCCAAACGCTGAAAAATGGACAAAAACTGTAGTTTGAACAAATTGTGTAGATCAAACATTTAACAAACTTGTCTGACGACCATTTTCAAAATTTGGGGCTCACTACAAACAGGGTGGCTGTCGATGTTGATTGACAGCTCACCCCATTTTGTAGGCAGGGAGGGGGGTGGCTGGCCAAACGGAGACATTCCCGAAGGAGTGCCAGCCATTTGGGGGCGGCCCTTCTGACATCACCATTGATGTCAGTAGTGAGCATCCGGCTCTATTAGAGATGGAAGCTCACTAGGGCTTGTGGCAGATGAGACCCTACCACAAGGGTCTCATCACAAGCCCCGATGGTCGCCCCGAGGCTGGTCACAAAAAAACAAAAAATGCCCTTCAGACCTGCAAGCTGCCACCAGCAGTGAGCGGGTCTGATTTAGGGCAACAGTCTAGTGTGTCTCTGTGAAGACACTTCAGGACTGGGGTATTCTGTCCTATTTCATTGACTATTTTGTACTAGCACACTGACTTTTTTTTTGTTTAATAATATATATATATATATATATATATATATATATATATATATATATATATATATACATATACACACATATAAACAGTACATATACATAGACACTGATAAACATATACAATGCTGCCTACCTTTACTGGTTTCAGAGGCAGCAGCAGAAGTATTGAAGGACCAGCGTGATTCGTGGGTCTTTAAAAAAGGGGATGGAGCCAAATGCCAGGAGGGGTATCATCATGGGCCGCGGCTGGCAGCTCCGTTAGAAAAAAAAAGTGTTCATTGGGGGATGTGGCTGGGACAGTGGACCTCATTCAGAGTCGGTCGTTGCGGCCGCACGGTCATATAGGAAAAGGGGCAGGATATGCATATGATGCACACGCATGTTGCGTCCCTATGGTCGGATCGTTACCTGGCCGACCAAGGGGGGGATGCGGTCGGATCGCTAAAAAAACGCCCCCATCTCGTATGCATTAAACGTCGTCTCCGGACATATAAGGATTAATCGCGAGCATCGGAAACCATCGGAACTTGTCGTAGAGCTAAAGGTTGACCATACCCTCTCTTAAGCTCTACGATCATGTCAGTGTAAAACCTCCCATGTCACGTGTGCCATGACACTACTTTGTTAATTATGCACTCCCATAAAATGCTGTTCACATAATTAGGCACGCCTGCGTTCGGATCTCCACTCCCCCGTTTTCCAGCACCTTCCCCTGTTACCACCCACAAACGCCTCATTCTGTCACTCAAACTACCGACCTGACTGTGTTCAAGGAGAGAGAAATTTGTGATCATAGCCGCTAGTTTGCACACACGCATTGCGAACTTTACGCATGCGCAGTTTAGCGAACATCGGTGGCGTATGACCGTGCGGCCGCAACGACCGACTCTGAATGAGGTCCAGTGTGTGGGGGTCCCAGGATGACCGCCTCTGTCGCCCTGCCTATAATCCAGCCCTGCTTGGCGGTATTTGCATCTTCATTACAGCTGTTATAGACTGGGATGATTCATTACATACATTGCGCTAGGCAAAGGCATAATTATAATGAAAGTTTTATGGTATTGGATGGGGATTTTTTTTCTTAATTAGTTTCAAATCTAAACTTTGCAAAAATTGCCTTGTCCCACTGACTGGTGTCTTTCCTGTAAAGTGCCTCATTGTGGACTGTGGTTTTGGGATGTCCTTTTAGATGTGGATGTATTTACCTCTAGGTTAACCTCAATAATTAAGTTTGGGTAAACATATCTATTTTTTCATTATAGCCTTTGTGACTGCTGTCATTCTTTCTTTCTATATATTTCATGTTTGTTAAGCCCACATCCACCTACAGGGGAACAATACTGTCCTGCATTACCCAGTAGCCAACCCTCGCTACACTATGACATGATGCTTTGCCTAATTCTATGATGTAAATTAGACTGGAGGCTAGATTCATTAAAAAGCTATTAAACAAGATGGATATTATGAAGATATGGGGGTGCAGATCACCCAGGCAGGGTAACAGGTGAAAATCAGTGGTGATTTAATGAATAAAATGAGGGATAAACAGAATAACTTTGGTAACAAAATCCAACAGTTCCACAAGATAGTTCCCTACAAACTATCCCTGGCAGAGTCTCCCGTCTTAGCCTAGGGTCAGTGACTAACATCCAGCTCTCTGGGAAGCCCTCGTTATACCCACAGGATAGGGGTGTGTGTTTTGTTTTCTTCTGTGTCTTAGGATCTCATTACATAGTTATACCATCAGGTGCCATCAGCCGCCCAGGGGTCACAGAGGAGCTCACCGGTCACCTGGGTGCAGATTAATGTTTAGTTTTCTTTAAATATTTCTTGTTTTTAATTTAACTCTAATCAGCTTTTGGTCTCTTTAGACAAAGCTGATCACAATTATGTTAATAATATTGATGTAATCAATTTAGGTCAGGAAAGGAGTTACATTTACTGATTATATATTGCAAGAAGTTTAATGTAAATTAAAAAGTAGTTATTAAATGGTTAATTGTGTTTTTGATTAACTTTTCTAGAGAAAGAAATAGCATGTTCCCTTTACAGAGTGAATATACAAGCATTAATTAAGAATGTTATATTATGGCACATACCGGCCATTAAGCACATGTACTCACTCAGTGATTGTGTCTCCTTCACAGGAGAAAGTTGGGGAGAAAAATCTATTTTGAAAACATGCAGGAGGCTTACTGACATTATACACATATGCCTGACTAACTGAAAATATTATATATTAACACAATGCTAATTACATTATATAGCTCTGTACAGAACATGATTATCCATACAAGTCCCTGTCACAATCTGAAGGATCTATCATATTTATATTTACACGTCATTTAATTTTGTGAGAAGCCAATTATCCCACAAGAATGCTTTAGGTCTTTGGGGGGAATTCAGAGACGCTGGTAGAAACCTACTCAAACACAGGGAGAGTATATAAGCTGCCGTCAGAGCATTCTGTGGTCTCATGAGGACAAATGAACTCCGCGCTGCTAAGCTCCAATGCTGATTATTGTGCTGCCATAATGTCCATTTGCAAATGTAGAGGAATACCATTAAATACATTAAGCTTCTTGTATGTTGTACACTGTAGAAGTTTCAGACATGCTTGAGATATCATAGCAATGTCTATATGTAATCATTGTCTGCTTCGTTGTTAATGATCATTTGATTGGATGGACAATTGTTTATGTAAATGTTTGTTTGTCATTTCTATATATCAGATTTCATTACCACATGCTCTCCTCCCATCACTGAATGCTCTCCTCCCATCACAGCATGCTCTCCTCCAATAACAGCATGCTCTGCTCCCATCACAGCATGCTCTGCTCCCATCACAGCATGCTCTCCTTTCATCACAGTATGCTGTCCTCCCAACACTGCATGCTCTCCTCCCATCACATCATGCTCTCCTCCCATCACAGTATGCTCTCCTCCCATCACAGCATGCTCTCCTCCCATCACAGCATGCTCTCCTCCCATCACAGCATGCTCTCCTCCCATCACAGCATGCTCTCCTCCCATCACAGCATGCTCTCCTCCAATCACAGCAAGCTCTCCTCCCATCACAGCATGCTCTCCTCCCATT
Organism: Taudactylus pleione; assembly: GCA_031769625.1. NCBI lineage: Eukaryota > Metazoa > Chordata > Amphibia > Anura > Myobatrachidae > Taudactylus > Taudactylus pleione. The sequence continues at coordinate 382,266 of JAUIMM010000362.1, read as the reverse complement.
ACAGCATGCTCTCCTCCAATCACAGCATGCTCTCCTCTCATCACATCATGCTCTCCTCCCGTCACTGAATGCTCTCCTCCCATTACAACATGCTCTACTCCCATCACAGCATGCTCTTCTCTCATTGCAGCATGCTTTTCTTCCATCAAGCATGCTCTCCTCCCATCAGAGCATGCTCTCCTCCCTTCACAGTGTGCTCTTCTTCCATTATAGCATGCTCTCCTCCCATCACCATATGTTCTCCTCCCATCACTGCATGCTCTCTTCCCATCACTGCATGCTCTCTTCCCATCACTGCATGCTCTCCTGCCATCACAGCAGGCTCTCCTCCCATCACTGCATACTATCCTCCTTTCACTGCATGCTCTCCTCACATCACAGCATGCTCTCCTCCCAATAGAACATGCTCTCCTCCCATCACTGCATACTATCCTCCTTTCACTGCATGCTCTCCTCACATCACAGCATGCTCTCCTCCCAATAGAACATGCTCTCCTCCCATCACTGCATGCTCTCCTCCCATCACATAATGCTATCCTCCCTTCACAGCATGCTCTCCTCCCATCACTGCATGCTCTCCTCAATTTACAGAATGCTCTCCTCCCTTCACAGCATGCTCTCCTCCCATTACAGCATGCTCTACTCCCTTCACAGCATGCTCTCCTCCCTTCACAGCATGCTCTCCTCCCTTCACAGCATGCTCTCCTCCCATCAGAGCATGCTCTCCTCCCATCAGAGAATGCTCTCCTCCCATCACAGCATGCTCTTTTTCCATCACAGCAAGCTCTCCTCCCATCACAACGTGCTCTCCTCCCATCAGAGCATGCTCTCCTCCCATCACAGCATGCTCCCTCCAATCACAGCATGCTCTTCTCCCATTGCAGCATGCTCTTCTTTCATCACAGCATGCTCTCCTCCCATCAGAGCATGCTCTTCTTCCATCACAGCATGCTCTCCTCCAATCACAGCATGCTCTCCTCCAATCACAGCATGCTCTCCTCCCATCACAGCATGCTCTTCTCACATCACAGCATGCTTCCTCCCATTACAGCATGCTCTCCTCCCATCACAGCATGCTTTTTTACATTGCAGCATGCTTTTTTTCCATCAGAGCATGCTTTCCTCCCATCAGAGCATGCTCTCCTCCAATCACAGCATGCACTCCTCCCATCACAGCATGCTCGTCTCCCATCACAGCATGCTCTGCTCACATCACAGCATGCTTCCTCCCATTACAGCATGCTCTCCTCCCATCTCAGCATGCTTTTTTCACATTGCAGCATGCTTTTTTTCCATCAGAGCATGCTCTCCTCCAATCACAGCATGCTCTCCTACCATCACAGCATGCTCTTCTCACATCACAGCATGCTTCCTCCCATTACAGCATGCTCTCCTCCCATCACAGCATGCTATTTTCCCATTGAAGCATGCTCTTTTTCCATCACAGCATGCTTTCCTCCCATCAAAGCATGCTCTCCTCCCTTCACAGTGTGCTCTTCTTCCATTATAGCATACTCTCCTCCCATCACCATATGTTCTCTTCCCATCACTGCATGCTCTCCTCCCATCACTGCATGCTCTCCTGCCATCACAGCAGGCTCTCCTCCCATCACAACATACTCTCCTCCTTTCACTGCATGCTCTCTTAACATCACAGCATGCTCTCCTCCCAATACAGCATGCTCTCCTCCAATCACTGCATGCTCTCCTCCCATCACAGAATGCTATCCTCTCTTCACAGCATGCTCTCCTCCCGTCACTACATGCTCTCCTCCATTCACAGAATGCTCTCCTCCCTTCACAGCATGCTCTCCTCCCATTACAGCATGCTCTACTCCCATTACAGCATGCTCTCCTCCCTTCAAAGCATGCTCTCCTCCATTACAGCATGATCTCCTCCCATCAGAGCTTGCTCTCCTCCCATCATAGCATGCTCTCCTCCAATCACAGCATGCTCTTCTCCCATTGCAGCATGCTCTTCCTTCATCACAGCATGCTCTCCTCCCATCAGAGCATGCTCTCCTCCCATCACAGTGTGCTCTTCTTCCATCAGAGCATGCTCTCCTCCAATCACAGCATGCTCTCCTCCCATCACAGCATCATCAGAGCATGCTCTCCTCCAATCACTGCATGCACTCCTCCCATCACAGCATGCTCTCCTCCCATCACAGCATGCTCTTCTCACAACACAGCATGCTTCCTCCCATTACAGCATGCTCTCCTCCCATCACAGCATGCTATTTTCCCATTGAAGCATGCTCTTTTTCCATCACAGCATGCTTTCCTCCCATCAGAGCATGCTCTCCTCCCTTCACAGTGTGCTCTTCTTCCATTATAGCATGCTCTCCTCCCATCACCATATGTTCTCCTCCCATCACTGCATGCTCTCTTCCCATCACTGCATGCTCTCCTGCCATCACAGCAGACTCTCCTCCCATCACCGCATACTCTCCTCCTTTCACTGCATGCTCTCCTCCCATCACCGCATACTCTCCTCCTTTCACAGCATGCTCTCCTCCCATCACAACGTGCTCTCCTCCCACCAGAGCATGCTCTCCTCCCATCACAGCATGCTCTCCTCCAATCACAGCATGCTCTTCTCCCATTGCAGCATGCTCTTCTTTCATCACAGCATGCTCTCCTCCCATCAGAGCAAGCTCTCCTCCAATCACAGTGTGCTCTTCTTCCATCAGAGCATGCTCTCCTCCAATCACAGCATGCTCTCCTCCAATCACAGCATGCTCTCCTCCCATCACAGCATGCTCTTCTCACATCACAACATGCTTCCTCCCATTACAGCATGCTCTCCTCCCATCACAATGTGCTCTCCTCCCATCAGAGCTTGCTCTCCTCCCATCACAGCATGCTCTCCTCCAATCACAGCATGCTCTTCTCCCATTGCAGCATGCTCTTCCTTCATCACAGCATGCTCTCCTCCCATCAGAGCATGCTCTCCTCCCATCACAGTGTGCTCTTCTTCCATCAGAGCATGCTCTCCTCCAATCACTGCATGCACTCCTCCCATCACAGCATGCTCTCCTCCCATCACAGCATGCTCTTCTCACAACACAGCATGCTTCCTCCCATTACAGCATGCTCTCCTCCCATCACACCATGCTATTTTCCCATTGAAGCATGCTCTTTTTCCATCACAGCATGCTTTCCTCCCATCAGAGCATGCTCTCCTCCCTTCACAGTGTGCTCTTCTTCCATTATAGCATGCTCTCCTCCCATCACCATATGTTCTCCTCCCATCACTGCATGCTCTCTTCCCATCACTGCATGCTCTCCTGCCATCACAGCAGACTCTCCTCCCATCACCGCATACTCTCCTCCTTTCACTGCATGCTCTCCTCCCATCACCACATACTCTCCTCCTTTCACTGCATGCTCTCCTCCCATCACAACGTGCTCTCCTCCCATCAGAGCATGCTCTCCTCCCATCACAGCATGCTCTCCTCCAATCACAGCATGCTCTTCTCCCATTGCAGCATGCTCTTCTTTCATCACAGCATGCTCTCCTCCCATCAGAGCATGCTCTCCTCCCATCACAGTGTGCTCTTCTTCCATCAGAGCATGCTCTCCTCCCATCACAGCATGCTCTTCTCACATCACAACATGCTTCCTCCCATTACAGCATGCTCTCCTCCCATCAAAGCATGCTTTTTTCCCATTGCAGCTTGCTTTTTTTCCATCAGAGCATGCTTTCCTCCATCAGAGCATGCTCTCCTCCAATCACAGCATGCACTCCTCCCATCACAGCATGCTCTCATCCAATCACAGCATGCTCTCCTCCCATCAGAGCATGCTCTCCTCCCATCACAGCATGCTCTTCTCACATCACAGCATGCTTCCTCCCATTACAGCATGCTCTCCTCCCATCACAGCATGCTATTTTCCCATTCAAGCATGCTCTTTTTCCATCACAGCATGCTCTCCTCCCATCACAGTGTGCTCTTCTTCCATCAGAGCATGCTCTCCTCCCATCACAGTGTGCTCTTCTTCCATCACAGCATGCTCTCCAACTATCACAGTTTTGCTAGAGGCATTTAACAAAACACACACAGGGAAAGCAGCTACTGGACAGATTTGCATGTATTATCCTGTTACTTCCTCATTCTGCCCAGCATGAAATCATTACACTACTGACACTTGCTTAGAGCTTCTATTATTATTCATTAAGGGAACAAGAGAAGTTGTCTACTTTTATATAATGCTGCCGGTGGAACAGATTGGGAGAACCATCTTTACAGTTGTATTCGGGATACCTGGAATCATCATAAATGCCTCCATCATCACTGTGTACCTCAAACCCTGGAGAAGGATCACTAATCCCAGTGGCAGTGACCAAATCCTGCTCTCTATGGCTCTCAGCAATGTCCTCATGCAATTCTCAATGTTGCTTAACACTTACTTGATTTCTTTCCAGATGCAAAGAGAGATTAACACAAAAATATTCTTACTTTCTTTTTATGTCCTGTTTGTCTTGTACAATATGAGTTTTTGGAACACCACCTGGCTCTCCATCTGCTACTGTGTGAAACTCGTCAAGATGACCCATCAGATTGTCCTAAGGATGAAAATGTGGTTCTCCTCTTCCATTAACAAACTGCTCATAGGATCAGCAATGTGCTCAGTTTTGGCAAATTCGCCCTTTGTTTGGACAACACAGATGATATTTCTACAAAAGAAAAATAATACTGATCCGTCAATAAGTTTTACAATGGAGGTGAATGTCCCATTTAGTGTAGTGAACATGTTGCTCAGCTACACCTTACCTTTTACCCTGACTGTCATCTGTATTGGGCTCAGTGTGACGTCTCTCCTGCACCATGTCTGGAGGGTCAGGCAGAAGATGTCCCAGGTCAGCTCATCTCCTCAGCTCCAGGCTCTTGTTCGGGCATCTGTGACAATGACTTTGCATGTGCTGTTGGACCTGACTTTCTTTATTCTCATTATTTATATGTTTGCTGTATCTTTTCACTCAGAACCTGTAACAGGAATGATCATCTGGCTGTTTATCTTGTCATATCCATCAGTACAGTCCTTCATACTAATCTTTGGAAATCCCAAATTGAAGAGAAGTCTCTTAGGGCAAGAGTCCACCTAGTCATTAGATAATTTAATGGATCGTAGTTGAGCAGAAGACAGTCACTCATTTGAATGCACATTCTTAGTAGCATCAAGTAACAGATAGGCGAAAGCAGCCAATAAACCGCATGACACTTTCAGAAAGTTTTTATTAGTAATAGATATCTTTATATTGTGCATTTGTTTTTTATGTGCAATTTATTAAGATTTATATATAGACAATATAAATCCACATATAGAAGTAGTTTTACTACAATTATAATTAATTAAGTATCTAGCTAAAGGCTCTGACCTGCTTCCTTTCTGGAGAACTCTGGTGTCTAAGCTATGGTGTGGGGGGAGACAGGAACACAAAGTGTAATACACTGAGCAGACCTTACACACCCGTCAGATGTTAATGATGGAGAGAAGATAATAGGAGCATTGATTTAAGCATGCTAATGGTGCATACGCATGGGATGACTATCAACGATAACGATACCGCTGAACGATCTTCCGGGTGTGCTGGATGATCAGTCACCTCACAGTAGCTCAGTGTCCTGTCTGACCACCAACTTGTACCCAGGTGCAGATACTGAGAAATTAGCGCTAACCAGACCTGGCCTAGTGTCCAGCTACCTGAGAGTTCTGCCATCCTTACTGGCCCTGACATGGTCATAAATTCCAATCAGGAGAAGTAATATAGACCAACCTGAGCCGCAATGGGAATATATGGGCAATATTAACAAACTACAAGTGGATGGGCCAGTACAGGAGGCAGAAGAAGTGGCTACATAGCAAATATACATATATAAAGTAACAGGGCTCAAGGGAAGGAAGTCAGATATTTATCCTTTACTAGCTGATGGGATCGGTATCACCCGGGTACTTCTTAGATATTTACTATTTCCATTTCCTTCATCCCATTTTAACTTAATAAACAGAATGTGCTGAGTTCATGTAATGCCTCTGGGATAAAGGAGCATGGTATGAGTTGAAGGTGAGATATAAGATGTATGTAAATCTTTTTTTTCTACTTAAAGATTTCTGTGTAAACCACATTGGTGGTTCTCTCCTCAGGTGCTGGGATCACCAAGCTGCTGGGTGAGATCTCTCTGGAGCAGGCAATGTAGAGCTGCCCATGTGAGAAATCAATAGTCCTGCCACCTTCAGCGACTGCCCCTGGGACTCGTTAATGGTCATTGTAAAGCAGACCTCAGCGGGTAACTGCAGCCTCTTGAACATGAAGGGGTACTCTGATGGTATGAGTTGGTGTGATGGTATGAATACCCACTCCCCCAAGCACAGCCGATGAACACTGTTGCCTTGATGATGTTCCTGTGAAGGGTCTTTCCTCGCAGCCTGGCACCATTGCAAAGTTTGGGCTAGTTGAGGTTCTGCAGCAGAAAAAAGTGCCATGGTCCCACTGAATGGTGTCTTTCATGTATAGTGCCTCATTTTGGACTATGGTTTTTGGATGTCCTATTAGATCTGGATGTATTTACCTCTATGCCAACCTCAATAATTGAATTTAAGTAAACATATCTCTTTTTTTCATAGTACTTGTTCTTGTTTTCATTCCTTCTTCGACAGGGCTCAGTGACCCAGGCATCTGATCTGTGTTATAAACTGAGATGCTGATTACAGCACAAGTCAGATGCGGGTGTCACAGAGCAGGGTCCAGTTGATCAGCTGACCAGAGTCACAGAGGAGCTCACCAGATTACTGATCACCGGGTGCAGGTTAATGTTTTTGTTATATATATTTTTTACTGTAATCAGCTTGTGATCTATTTAGATAGAAAAATCTGGTCACAGGCAACAGCTCCTGGCTCATTTCTGCCTGTTAGAGCAGACCCGGAGTCTGAGATATGGGGGAAGGTACCAAATAACGTCGTCTCCAGGTGGTCTTATCACAGGACTTCTCCTTTTTTACTATTCAAATTTAGTAAATTTGAGCAGATAGCTTTTCCCATTACAATTATGTGATTTGCTTAATTAATAATATGTGATAATTAGGGCTTAGAGATGAAATTAGCAAATTCTCCTACAATTGCCCTTTAGTACATTTAAGTGAAACTGAGAAAATTGTACAAGAAATCACTAATAACTTCCCTTCTCTCCAATCCTCTTACCCAAATCACACGCAAACATTGGTTGCACTTTGGGGGATAAACACACGGAAGGCTGTGTACGGGATATGGGAACACTAAAGAACTGGGATACTGATGAGATATTAATATGGGAATAGATGTATTGTGAAATATTGTAACACTCAGATAAAACTGAGCAGCATGTGCTTGGTAAACATACACATTGTTAGGAAATGTACAAAGGGACAGCAAGTTATAGGAGTTAATATATGTACAAAGAGATTTTGTTGAACTGATATGTGTACTACAGTGAGTACAGTACAAGATCTTTGTTATAACATTGCTCCGGTATGTACAAATATTTTTTTATACAGTCCTACTGTATGTGCCCTATGATTGTGGGTTTTCTATAGTATACAGCTTTGGTACTGTAACCACTGAAAAAATGACTTGTTATATATTATTCAAGTAATGAATCACTTGAGTTAGTGTGGTCACATTGATAATGAGATATCGTAGGTAGTGCACAGGGGTGAAAATGTATACACAGCAACAGAATTAGGGATGTTCACCAAACTCCGTGTTTTGGTTTTGGATCTGGATTTGGTTTTGCAAAAATGCCCATGAATGTTTTAGTTTATGATCTGTATTTTTATTCAAAAATTAATAAAAACTGCTAAAATCCCATAATTTGGTTTTTTTTGTTCCTACAGTGTTGTTAACCTCAGTAACATTAATTTCCACTCACTTACAGTCAGTTTTGATAACTTCACAGCTCACAATATTGTTGATATCCAGTTTAGGGCCAAAAGTTGCACCAGGCTAGCTGGTTCAACCCCCAACTTGGCACATAAGGAAACATATGTTTTCATTAATCAATAGGCCTGAGGGAGATGGAGTATGTATGTAGTTAAAGGCAGGAAAAGAAAGGGTTGATTCACAGTAAATGGAATTTCCTTTTTTTTTCCCAAAAATTTCTGAGGGAGGAGGGGAGAGCATGGGTTAACAATGACCCAATGTTTGCCCACAAAATCTACTTGGGGGGTCAGAATATTTTTTGAAAGTTAAAGGGGCATGCAGGAAATTCTGTCTGTGGCCATAAACATTTCTTGACATTTTTGGCATTCAGCAACCACGTGTCAAATATTGCAGCAGCCTGGCAGTTTAACTTCCAACATGACACATCAAGAAACATTTTTTTTTTATTCAAGAGTCCTGAGGGAGTATGTATGAGAAGTATGTATGTAGTTGAAGACAGGGAAAGGAAGGGTTGATTAGTAGTACATTAATTAATTTTTTTTATTCTGAAGCAAATTAATGTGGGTGGAGGGGAGGCATTTACAAAAAATATTTTACTCATTCACAACAGTCCTTGCTCCAGTGGAGCTTCTCTGTTGTTCCAATTTTTTTTTAAAGAATCAAAGGGGCATGCAGGAGATGATGTCTGTGGCAGCACACAAAACGGAAGCTCTCTACAGGAAGGGAGCAGAGGGATTTTAAAGTCTGGTAATAAACATCTCTTATCATTGTGCTTCTGGGATTATGTATGGGAAGGCTGGGAGGGGAGGAGGGAGAACATCTCCAGATGCCATCACAAAATAGCCTCTCCATATGGTGCTTGAGTTTCATCTCATCAAATATGGCTCTTATGATCAAGGAAAGCCAAGCCCACCAGGTTGGTATCTACAAATCAAGGTTGACAAATTGCATAAGAGTACTTTGTAAGTATACCTATTTGTGATTTTAGTTGAAAAAAATACGGCATGAAACAAAAAAAAGGAAGCATCAGAGCAGCGGCACAAAAGCAGGGCAGTTTAAAAAAATATAGGACATCTATGAAACATTTGCCACACAGCAGTGGCAGACAGGATGGCAGTTTGATAAATTATAACATTAAAAATGTCAGGCAGCAATGCTCCAAATAGCACATAATGCAAAGAACAGAGGTGCAAGATGGAATTGTCCTTGGGCCCTTCCACAAACCCTTATGTTGTATATATTAAACAGAACATGTACAGTTTACCATCAGCTCTTTGCATCTCTTCAGATCTGTGTCCGCTGGGAAGAAAGACACAATGTACAGATGGGTCCTCTTACATCTAGCCTCCTTGCGCATTAAAAAGCCCTTCTAGTCATGCCATGCAATGGCGTGACTCAGTAGCACCAAGCATCTTTTGCTACATTACAGTGTCAGTGGCTTTAACACTGTACCATAGTGTTTTGCATGCAGATCCACCTGCAGATGCACAGAGAACATACTGTATACATGCTGCATATCATTTTAATAAGCAGAAGCTGCTTGTGCTATCTATTTGCATCGCTTTGTAATTAAGATGCATTTGAAGGTAAAAAGTTGCACAAAAGATGCTCAGCACTACCAAGTAACATGGAGCTCCTGCATTATGTGTGGCATGACTTGTAGCACATGGAGGATAGATGTATGTGGGCACATCTGTATGATCCTGACACCCCTTGGATCCTGGCGAAGCAAATAAGGATTTGATCTACAAGTGCAGCATGCTTAGCTCTTTGTTTAAGCTCCTCCTTCAGTTTATCAAGCTGCTTTTCCAACAGTCTAATTAGAGGAATTACCTGACTCAAGCTGGCAGTGTCTGAACTCACTTCACAGGTTACTACCTTGAAGGGTTTCAGCACTTTGCACAACATGAAAAGTATTATCCACTGAGCTTGAGTAAGATACATCCCCCCTCCTCTTCTTATGTCGCTGTGTACCTTTGGATGGCTTTTTACTGTTCCTCCATCCGTTGAAGCATATAAAGGGTGGAGTTCTACCTTGTAACTACCTCTTGCTTCAGCTGGTGTAAGGACAAATTTAAAATTTCTTGAAGGGGCTGCAATCTTCTACATGCATCTGCTGAATGACAAAAATACCCAGAAATTTTGTGGGCTACAGAGAGCATCTCCTGCATGGCCCTGTGATTTTGAAAACAAATTTGCACCACCAAGGTGATTGTGTGAGCAAAACATGGGACGTGTTGGATTTATCCCTGCTGCAATGCTCTCACAATATTGGTGGCATTGTCAGAAATAACAAATCCTGAGGAGAGTCCAAGCGGGGTAAGCCATTTTGCAATGACTTTCCTGAGTTTTTCTAAAAGGTTGTCAGTTGTATGCCTCTTAGTGAAACTGGTTACACAGAGAGTAGCCTGCCTCTGTATGAGCTACTGTTTCTTAGATGCTACTGCTGCTGGTGGTTGTGCTGAAGGCAATACACCCACCCAGTGGACTGTTACACTCATGTAATCTAGCATTTGTTCTGTTCCACTTGTCCTCATATCTGTGGTTAAGTGGACAGTGGGTACAACGCCATATTGGAGGACACTAATTAAGTTCTTTTTAATGTCCCTGTGCAGGCTGGGTATTGCTAGATGGGATTTGGTAGCAAGGACTCAATTAACTGTCTAAAACCCACTGCACTAATGACAGATATCGGATGCTCATCTAATACCAGCATAGATGTTATGGCATCAGTGATCCACTGTGCAACTGGGTGACTGCTGTCATACTTGCTCCCCCTTGCAAAGGATTGTTTAACAGTAGTCTTCCTAGTCCCCTTCTGGGATGAAGAGCCACTCCCAGCAGCAGTCATAGTGCTCAAGGATTCTTCTAAGGAATCTAGGATAAGGGTGGACTGAGTTAGCCCTATCAATTGGATGCAGACTACTTCCGATCATGGCTGAGAATATTTTTGATGAATGTGTTGGTGATGAAGATGGCAGGTGCTTGTATCTAGCAGAGAGAAGGGAGCTAGCTGAAGCTGGACTGCTTGTTGTTAATTTTTTAGCCAAAGTTTCTGAATTTTTCAAACACTTTTGTTGGATGCGCTGTAGATGACATAACAGGGAGGAGGTTCATAGATGGTTAGGGTCCCTACCCATACTTACTCTGGCATGACAATGATTTGGGTAGAAATTATTCTACACATAAGAAGTGGATTTTTTTCCCAGGCATAAAAATTGGCTTTTCCTTATGATGGGAAACAACTGTTTCCACTGGGGCCTGATTTATGCAAACAACATCCTCATCATCAGCACCCTCATCATCAACATCCTTACTAGCATCAGCTACACAAATATCCCACTTATCCTGGATCACTTCCACAGAAACATCCTCAATTTCTATGTCAGCATGTTGACTTGTGTTGCTCATCCCCACATTTGCAGAGGATGCACAAGTGGTGGAAGGAGGCTCCTATTTGAGTACAGTATTGGAAAGGTCAGACTCACACATGGCATTCCCCGACACACTTGGACTCTCCTCATGGATTTCTGAGTGCACAGTTGGTTCCTGTGCCTTAATGATTTTCATTTATTTGAAACATCTATAGTGAGAAGAGCTTACATCATCATAAGTGGCAGAACCACTAGTCATAAATAAAGGCCATGGCCTTGACCTTTCCTTGACACTTCGTGTGGTGAAAGGCATATTGCCAATGTTATGTCTTTCTGCAGCTAACTTTCCCTTTGATGTTTTTTTCATTACCACTGGAAAAGATTGGTTCTTTGATTCTAGATGCCCTGACTTAACCACTGTATGCCTTTTGGGCATCGGCTTTAGTAGATGATGTAGATGGACTAGTATCATCATGACTGGTGGCAGCTCCAGCACTCGTATATGGTTCCTGCTCTCCTCTCAACTGATCGTTCTCCATATCAACAAACACGAATGAAGTGGGGTACAGCACACACGTTATTATGTACCAATTTAAAATATTACACTGCGGAATTAATGACCTACAGTGTGACAATATTTTTTGTGAATAAGAAAAGAATAACACACTTGTCTACCACTTACAGTGTCACAATATTTTTTATGAATACACTGCACTACCACTTAAAGGGACTCACAATACGTGTTGAATATTACACCAGTGTCACAATACGTGTTGAATATTACACTCCATTTCCACTTAGTGTCACAAAATGTGTATGAATATTACACTGTGGTTACACTTACAGTGTCACAATATGTGTATGAATATTACACTGTGGTCTGACTGGCAGAGACACAGTTAAAAAATATAAAAGTATATACTGTAGTACCCTGGGGTACAGCACAAAAAGCTTTTATTAGCTTTTATTTTTTTTTACACTGGGCACACTTGGATGGACACAGAAGCCCCTGGATGGATACAGAAGCCCCTGGATGGACACAGAAGCCCCTGGATGGACACAGCATCCCCTGCCCTGGCAGCCACAGCACCCCTAGAGAGACTTAGCACACTTGGATAGACACAGCACCACTTGACGACACAGCATTTCTGCTCACTTTACTCTCCACAGGGTGAAATGGGGCTGATGACCGGGTAACTTTATAGTATCCACAACCCGTGAGAATCCCACAGGCATAGGATGACATTTTGCTTCATTCTGTTATCCGAGTTAGGCAGCAAAACCCAAGCAAGACTCGGATTTCGACCCAGATCATGAAGTCCGGGTGGGTCCGGTTGTGAGACATGGACCCAATCAACTTTATTTAGAATAACATTAATAATTTATCAAAAAAGCCATGTTCGACATGTTTCAAACCAAGGATTCCCAATAATTCTGTCACAAATGTCTGTTTTTGTTGATCTATATCAGGACCCTTGGGTCTAGATGACGTAGGAGTGAATCTGAAATTAGGAGCTTTGATAAGACCTCTGCTCATTTATACAGTACCAGAAGCAGAGTAGCACTGGGAGGGGGCAAGGACTCTAACGACCAAGAACTGGATCAGAGTATGGAACCAGCAGCTATAGGAGTCTGGAACTGATCTTAAAGAGTTAAACCCTAAAACCTGTATCCAGGAACTTGGCACTGGAGCCCACTACTTGGAACACAGAGGCAATGGAAACTCAGAACCAAAATAAGCTCAAACTGGAATCAAGGGTTTAAAACTGAGAGCAGTAATGAGAAATGCAGGACTGCAAGCTACAGTCACACAGACCTGGAACCTACATACTTATACACAGAACTGGAAATGTACCTGATACTCAGTACTAGCTCTGGCTACCAGACATCTAGAGAGACCAGTCACCTACCACCGATAGTGTGCTATCTGGTTGACCGGATACTTGAGGCACTTGATATACAGTAAGAGGAGCACTTGCTGAGAAACATGCACTTTGGAAAATGCAGAGTTCTTGCTATAAAACAGGAACTAAGTGTAACTGGAGCATTTGCTGAGAAACACAGGAACAGAGCTGGAAGCAACTCAAGTCTGGAGCCAAGGAACTATCCTCATGAGAAAGATGTGAGTTGTTCTGTCCCTGATCTGGACACTGGAGCATGTTTATATTGTGTGCTTCCAGTGACTTTAAAATATATACAAAATAAACAGAACATGTGATCGCTGCCGCTGGGATCGAGTTGGACTGGAAGAATCACATGCCAGAATCAAATGTGGCTGCACCCAAGCAGCCAGACCATTTGTGTACAATGGAGATGCAGTGCTAAGGAATGCCGTGGACAGTAAGATGAAGCACAGACAACCGTGAGATGGTACCACCAGACATGATTAGAGGAGATAAGCAATCTAAATACAATTCATTTGAACTAGGTGCAATCTTATATATAAAAAATTGCCCAAATACATGTTCAAATTAGAGCAGCCTTCCAATAGGTAAGTCTGAATTACCAGTTGTTACTATAAAGAAAAGCTAGACATGTATATAAATCATATTGTATGGGGTCTTACAAGATATTGCATGAACACATATTATAATGAAAAATAATATTTTACCAGATATGCCACCCTGAGAATTGCCACCCGTGACTTTACTGGTTACCTCAGCACGTGTGGTTACTCAAACATGGTCACTGCCACCAGCAAAGGGCAAACTTTTGTGCTAAACACAAGGTAACCCTTTGCCCTGACCTGCACACACAATTAGGAACACTTAGTAAAATAGGTAACATGGGCCACACGAGGCCTTGGGTCTGAGAACACGCTCTGGATTTGAACCCAAGTATATTAGGGACCTACCTGAAATAGGTTACCTGGATGTGGTGGGTAGGCCCATAACCTTGGCCATGATTATGCTAAAAACCTCTATTGATTGCAAAATGTATTGCATTTATATATTATTAATAATTTGGATTTGTGCACCTGAGATCTGTCTGTTTCTATGCCTGCAATTAGTCTCATCACGTAGCACCTCCTATTATATATATATATATATATATATATATATATATGCAGGGTGTGCAGTCCAGGAACCTTTACTATATACTCTAAGTACACAGAACCAGAACTAGAAATTTAAGAATTTAATGCCAAGAATATCTTCAAAGCTTATGTTACAAAAACGTGCAAAGATGATAATTTTAAAAGGTCACACCAGTTACTCACAATTTCACGAAATAAAAGAAAATAACAAAGAAAGAAACACTGCTCGGATTACCTAAACAGGGCCAACAGATGGTGGAAGTGAGGTCTCTTCCTAAAGATAAGGTCGCACCCTGGCGTATCTTCGCCTCCTCACGAGGAATTCCCCGTGTTTCATATCAAACACATAGTTGTATGCCTTTCGCAGGCTGCTCTTGGTCACTTCCCCCCTTGGGATAGTTTTTGGAAGCACAGATGGTGTAATGGTTAGTGTTACTGCCTCAGAGCACTAAGGTGATGCGTTTGGTTCCCACTACGAACTTAACTGTGTGGAGTTTGTATATTCTCCCTGTGCTTGCGTGGGTTTCCTCTGAGTGCTTAGATTTCCGTCCACACTCCAAAAATATACTGGTAGGTTAATTGGCTCCCAACAAAACTTAACCCTAGTGTGTATGTGTGTGTACATGTGATAGGGAATATAGATTGTAAGCTCCACTGGGGCAGGGACTGATGTGAATGGCCAAACATTCTCTGTAAAGCGCTGCATAATATGTGCGCGCTATATATAAATAACTAGTAAAAAATAATAATAAATAAATAAAAATCAACCATAAAACACAGACTAGCAATGAGCCAATTGTCACTTAAGAGAGAACATAACCACCTACTGTATATACATACACACCTTAATCCAATCTAGGTGTTCATAGGGTTAGATATAACTGCACGTTAAACTCAGTTTGTATGGAAAAGATGACTAATCCACCTACATTTTCTTAGGGTAATGCTGGTCCTAATATGAGCAAAAAAGTATAATGTAAAGAAGCACACATCATATAAATGTTGTATATAATTGAAATATAACTTTTATTAATTAAATATAAAATACATGTAATCAAAAGAATGGTGAAATATTTATTTTTATTTTTTAGTAAAATCTGTGTTGAAGATTGTGAGTTCTTTAAATAAGGGATTTAGTGGTTTAGTGTGCCAATATATATGTAGATTCACAATGTTCCTATTTATTTCTGTCTGGATCTTTCATATTATATTTGGCAACTATTTCAGACCACTGTACAACAAATAAACAATGTTGCAATATCCGGTGCTAACATTGTATTTTATTTTGTTGAACTATCCAACCTCTTAACCTGCTGAAATGATACGCACTTTAATTCCTATACTAAAAAAACAAATATATATACTTCAAAATATATCTTATTTGTGTCTAATAATCATATTATTATATCTTAGTCAGGAGACAAAATAAACATATATTCCTGGTTGATTCTGATTATATATCCAATATTTTACTAGATGACACACACACAATAATATCAGTAACCGACTGTCTCTCACTAATTCTTGAATGAGCAGTTCCTGACTTAGAGCAGCACTTAGGATTAAAGTATACTAGTATAGTTCTTATTATAAAAGCTATTTTGCAACCATAGTGTGTGGTCATACAATAGTGATTCTGACACGTGGTTCTATATCAGTAATCATAGATAAACCTGAATGTGTGTAACCAATCCAGGTAAATGTCAGTGGTTGTTTTAACATAACATAATATATACCGGCTTTATCAAGGTTATAAGTGTTACCAACATAATAACAGCCTTAGTGGAAATTATCATAAAGTTCCCTCCGTCCAGTATATGATGAATCAGTATGATTGATATAGTTGTTAATTAGATGAATAACATCTATAGCTGAGACAAGTCCACTTCATGCTATTTATCTGGTCATGCAGTTCTATATAATCTCTGCTAGGAGCCTATGTACTGTTATAAATCACACAGTTATATAGTACATCCATATTCTGATTATGAATGTCGTTCTGCTCCAGCATATATTTATTAAGGCAGGTCACATGCAGACATTCTCTGCTCCAGCATATATTTATTAAGGCAGTGTCATATGCAGACATTCTCTGCTCCAGCATATGTTTATTAAGGCAATGTCACATGCAGACATTCTCTGCCCCAACATATATTTAGTAAGGCAGGTCACATGCAGACATTCTCTGCTCCAGCATATATTTATTAAGGCAGGTCACATGCAGACATTCTCTGCTCCAGCATATATTTTTTTTAAGGCAGGTCACATGCAGACATTCTCTGCTCCAGCATATATTTATTAAGGCAGGTCACATGCAGACACTCTCTGCTCCAGCATATATTTATTAAGGCAGGTCACATACAGACATTCTCTGCTCCAGCATATGTTTATTAAGGCAGTGTCACATGCAGACATTCTCTGCTCCAGCAAATATTTAGTAAGGCAGGTCACATGCAGACATTCTCTGCTCCAGCATATATTTATTAAGGCAGTGTCACATGCAGACATTCTTTGCTCCAGCATATATTTATTAAGGCAGGTCACATGCAGACATTCTCTGCTCCAGCATATATTTATTAAGGCAGGTCACATACAGACATTCTCTGCTGCAGCATATATTTATTAAGGCAGTGTCACATGCAGACATTCTCTGCTGCAGCATATATTTATTAAGGCAGGTCACATACAGACATTCTCTGCTGCAGCATATATTTATTAAGGCAGTGTCACATACAGACATTCTCTGCTCCAGCATATATTTATTAAGGCAGGTCACATGCAGACATTCTCTGCTGCAGCATATATTTATTAAGGCAGTGTCACATGCAGACATTCTTTGCTCCAGCATATATTTATTAAGGCAGGTCACATGCAGACATTCTCTGCTCCAGCATATATTTATTAAGGCAGGTCACATGCAGACATTCTCTGCTCCAGCATATATTTATTAAGGCAGGTCACATACAGACATTCTCTGCTCCAGCATATATTTATTAAGGCAGGTCACATACAGACATTCTCTGCTGCAGCATATATTTATTAAGGCAGGTCACATGCAGACATTCTCTGCTCCAGCATATATTTATAAAGCCAGCTCACATGCAGACATTCTCTGCTCCAGCGTATATTTAGTATGGCAGGACACATACAGACATTCTCTGCTCCAGCATATATTTATTAAGGCAGGACACATACAGACATTCTGTGCTCCAGCATATATTTATTAAGGCAGGTCACATGCAGACATTCTGTGCTCCAGCATATATTTATTAAGGCAGGTCACATGCAGACATTCTCTGCTCCAGCGTATATTTAGTATGGCAGGACACATACAGACATTCTGTGCTCCAGCATATATTTATTAAGGCAGGTCACATGCAGACATTCTGTGCTCCAGCATATATTTATTAAGGCAGGTCACATGCAGACATTCACTGCTCCAGCGTATATTTAGTAAGGCAGTGTCACATGCAGACATTCTTTGCTCCAGCATATATTTATTAAGGCAGTGTCACATGCAGACATTCTCTGCTCCAGCATATATTTATTAAGGCAGGTCACATGCAGACATTCTTTGCACCAGCATATATTTATTAAGGCAGTTCACATGCAGACATTCTTTGCTCCTGCATATATTTATTAAGGCAGTGTCACATGCAGACATTCTCTGCTCCAGCATATATTTATTAAGGCAGGTCACATGCAGACATTCTCTGCTCCAGCATATGTTTATTAAGGCAGGTCACATGCAGACATTCTCTGCTCCAGCATATATTTATTAAGGCAGGTTACATGCAGACATTCTCTGCTCCAGCATATATTTATTAAGGCAGGTCACATGCAGATATTCTCTGCTCCAGCATATGTTTATTAAGGCAGTGTCACCTACAGACATTCTCTGCCAAAGCATATATTTAGTAAGGCAGGTCACATGCAGACATTCTCTGCTCCAGCATATATTTAGTAGGGCAGTGTCACATGCAGACATTCTCTGCTCCAGCATCTGTTTAATAAGGCAGTGTCACATGCAGACATTCTCTGCTCCAGCATATATTTATTAAGGCAGTGTCACATGCAGACATTCTCTGCCCCAGCATATATTTAGTAAGGCAGGTCACATGCAGACATTCTCTGCGCCTGCATATATTGATTAAGGCAGTTCACATGCAGACATTCTCTGCCCCTGCATATATTGATTACGGCAGTTCACATGCAGACATTCTCTGCTCCAGTATATATTTATTAAGGCAGTGTCACATGCAGACATTCTCTGCTCCAGCATATATTTATTAAGGCAGGTCACATACAGACATTCTCTGCCCCTGCATATACTGATTAAGGCAGTTCACATGCAGACATTCTCTGCTCCAGCATATATTTATTAAGGCAGGTCACATGCAGACATTCTCTGCTCCAGCAAATATTTATTAAGGCAGTGTCACATACAGACATTCTCTGCTCCAGCATATATTTATTAAGGCAGGTCACATGCAGACATTCTCTGCTCCAGCATACATTTGTTAAGGCAGGTCACATGCAGACATTCTCTGCTCCAGCATATATTTATTAAGGCAGTGTCACATACAGACATTCTCTGCTCCAGCATATATTTATTAAGGCAGGTCACATGCAGACATTCTCTGCTCCAACATATATTTATTAAGGCAGGTCACATACAGACATTCTCTACTCCAGCATATATTTATTATGGCAGGTCACATGCAGACAATCTCTGCTGCAGCTTATATTTATTAAGGCAGGTCACATGCAGACATTCTCTGCTCCAGCATATATTTATTATGGCAGGTCACATGCAGACACTCTCTGCTTCAGCATATGTTTATTAAGGCAGGTCACATGCAGACAATCTCTGCTGCAGCTTATATTTATTAAGGAAGGTCACATGCAGACATTCTCTGCTCCAGCATATATTTATTAAGGCAGGTCACATACAGACATTCTCTGCTCCAGCATACATTTATTAAGGCAGGTCACATGCAGACATTCTCTGCTCCAGCATATATTTATTAAGGCAGTTCACATGCAGACATTCTCTGCTCCAGCATACATTTATTAAGGCAGGTCACATGCAGACATTCTCTGCTCCAGCATATATTTATTAAGGCAGGTCACATGCAGACATTCTCTGCTCCAGCTTATATTTATTAAGGCAGTGTCACATGCAGACATTCTCTGCTCCAGCATATATTTAGTAAGGCAGGTCATATACAGAAATTCTCTGCCCCAGCATATATTTAGTAAGGCAGGTCACATACAGAAATTCTCTGCCCCTGAATATATTTATTAAGGCAGTTCACATGCAGACATTCTCTGCTCCAGCATATATTTATTAAGACAGGTCACATGCAGACATTCTCTGTCCCAGCATATATTTAGTAAGGCAGTGTCACATGCAGACATTCTCTGCTCCAGCATATATTTAGTAAGGCAGGTCACATGCAGACATTCTCTGCCCCAGCATATATTTAGTAAGGCAGGTCACATGCAGACATTCTCTGCTCCAGCATATATTTATTAAGGCTGGTCACATGCAGACAATCTCTGCTCCAGCTTATATTTATTAAGGCAGGTCACATGCAGACATTCTCTGCTCCAGCATATATTTAGTAAGGCAGGTCACATGCAGACATTCACTGCTCCTGCATATATTTATTAAGGCAGGTCACATGCAGACAATCTCTGCTCCAGCTTATATTTATTAAGGCAGGTCACATGCAGACATTCTCTGCTCCAGCATATATTTATTAAGGCAGGTCACATACAGACATTCTCTGCTCCAGCATACATTTATTAAGGCAGGTCACATGCAGACATTCTCTGCTCCAGCATATATTTATTAAGGCAGTTCACATGCAGACATTCTCTGCTCCAGCATACATTTATTAAGGCAGGTCACATGCAGACATTCTCTGCTCCAGCATATATTTATTAAGGCAGGTCACATGCAGACATTCTCTGCTCCAGCATATAATTATTAAGGCAGGTCACATGCAGACATTCTCTGCTCCAGCTTATATTTATTAAGGCAGTGTCACATGCAGACATTCTGTTCTCCAGCATATATTTATTAAGGCAGGTCACATGCAGACATTCTCTGCTCCAGCATATAATTATTAAGGCAGGTCACATGCAGACATTCTCTGCTCCAGCTTATATTTATTAAGGCAGTGTCACATGCAGACATTCTCTGCTCCAGCATATATTTATTAAGGCAGGTCACATGCAGACATTCTCTGCTCCAGCATATATTTAGTAAGGCAGGTCACATGCAGACATTCTCTGCTCCAGCATATATTTAATAAGGCAGGTCACATGCAGACATTATCTGCTCCAGCATATATTTATTAAGGCAGGTCACATCACTACATCTGTAGGCAATGTTAGAGGTGGACCCGTTTGGTACTGCAGGCAATGTTAGAGGTGGACCCCTTTGGTACTGCAAGCAGTGTTAGAGGTGGACTCCTTTGGTACTGCAGGCAATGTTAGAGATGTACCCCTTTGGTACTGTAGGCAATGTTAGAGGTGGACCCCTTTGGTACTGCAGGCAATGTTTGAGGTTGACCCCTTTGGTACTGCAAGCAGTGTTAGAGGTGGACTCCTTTGGTACTGCAGGCAGTGTTAGAGGTGGACCCCTTTGGTACTGCAGGCAGTGTTAGAGGTGGAGCCCTTTGGTACTGCAGGCAGTGTTAGAGGTGGACCCCTTTGGTACTGCAGGCAGTGTTAGAGGTGAACCCCTTTGGTACTGTAGGCAGTGTTAGAGGTGGACCCCTTTGGTACTGCAGGCAATGTTAAAGGTGGACCCCTTTGGTACTGCAGGCAATGTTAGAGGTGGACCCCTTTGGTACTGCA
The DNA here is from genome assembly GCA_031769625.1 of Taudactylus pleione. Lineage (NCBI taxonomy): Eukaryota > Metazoa > Chordata > Amphibia > Anura > Myobatrachidae > Taudactylus > Taudactylus pleione. The sequence goes on along the minus strand of JAUIMM010000362.1, from coordinate 361,064 downwards.
GGCAGTGTTAGAGGTGGACCCCTTTGGTACTGCAGGCAGTGTTAGAGGTGGACCCCTTTGGTACTGCAGGCAGTGTTAGAGGTGGACCCCTTTGGTACTGCAGGCAGTGTTAGAGGTGGAGCCCTTTGTTACTGCAGGCAGTGTTAGAGGTGGAGCCCTTTGTTACTGCAGGCAGTGTTAGAGGTGGACCCCTTTGGTACTGCAGGCAGTGTTAGAGGTGAAACCCTTTGGTACTGTAGGCAGTGTTAGAGGTGAACCCCTTTGGTACTGTAGGCAGTGTTAGAGGTGGTGCCCTTTGGTACTGCAGGCAGTGTTAGAGGTGGACCCCTTTGGTACTGTAGGCAGTGTTAGAGGTGAACCCCTTTGGTACTGTAGGCAGTGTTAGAGGTGGACCCCTTTGGTACTGTAGGCAATGTTAGAGGTGGAACCCTTTGGTACTGCAGGCAATGTTAGAGGTGGACCCGTTCGGTACTGCAGGCAGTGTTAGATGTGGACCCCTTTGGTTCTGCAGGCAGTGTTAGATGGCCCATGGTAGATCATAGAGGTTGGTTATGGGATTCTGGCTGTCAGTATCCTGACACTAACAGGACAGTTTCCTAACACTAACCCTCACCCTTATCCCTCCTTCCCCGATGCCTGAAACTAATGTCCCCCATGTGCTTAAACTAAACCTCCCCTTCCCTGCACTCTACACCTAACCTTCCCTCCTTAGTGCCTAATCCTAACCCTCCTACTAGTTCCTAACACTAAACACTAACCCTAAACCTAACCCTCACCTAACCCCTGATACTTACCTTTGGGATGCGGGCGGTCGGGATCCAGACTGCTGTTGGGATTCCGGTGGCAGTAATTAGACTGTCGGCATCCCATTTATAGTAGATGGTAATTATCCATCAATGACAATTCATCTTTTGATATGACTGTTGGCTGCCACTTGTAATCTACAGTTGACTATGACTAACACGTTTATTAGAGTTGATCAGGACTTTATCAAATATTTCCTAGTTCACTCCTGTCTGCTTTTTATACACTGTATATATAGATAAATAATTACTACATGCCAAGGGCTTTGTAAATTATTGTGCATCTGATTAATTTGGTGTAACACCCATCACCAGGTATACACAATGTTTTTATGCAGTAAATTGTATTAGGTTAAAAACAATAGGGCACAAAAAAAAACCTTAAATAAAAATAACACTTGGTTTGCAAACAGTAAACCTAGAGCCTACATTAAATAATGGAATTGGTTGATACGTAAGGGTATATTTACTAATGTTCGATTTTGAATCTGGTGTTTTTAGCTTGAGCAGGTATGAATTATCCAGATGTATGTAGAGATCAGTGAGATCTGTGAATGTTTCTGTGTGTAAAAGGTTGTAGGTTGTAAAGTGTTAATTTAAAAAAAAAATACATTATGTGGGGTCCTCCCTTAAAAGCACAACCAGCACCAGGCTATTCTGAGCCTGTTCTGATTGTGAAAATACGGGGAACAAAAGACGTAGAGGTCCCCCGTACAGGGTCATCTTTTCCATTGGGCTTGTTGGGCAGTTACCCAAGGGCCCGAAGCTTGTAGGGGCCCACCAACCCACCCCCCTGCAGCTGCGGCCAATTGGTAAATTTGGGATACTTTCATAAGCCGGCTGCCGATGCACTGTATTCTGATCTAACCTCCCCCACCTCATCCCCCACTGATAATGAGTAGTAACATCTGTCCCAGTTTCACTCCATCTGCCGGCTTCAGACAGTCAGACAGAGGGCCTGATTCAGACACGCTCGTGAGGGCTATGCGCTTAACAGCGGGTCGATGTTGGCCCAGTGCGCATGCGCACGACGGAGCCGGCTCCATCGTGAGCATGCGTGAGACCCGGATAGCAATGGGCAAGCCGTCACTCCGGGTCTCGCTACAAAGGGGTGTGCTGTCGATGTTGAGTGACTGCACGCCCCCTTTGGTGGGTAGGCCGGGGGCGTGTCTGCCCAGTCGGAGGCGTTCCCATGGGAACGCCTACCGTCTGGGGCCGGCCCCATTGACATTACAAGTGATGTCAGTGGGAGTGCTTTCGGCTCTGTTAGAGCCAAAAGCACTCTGGGGCTTGCGGCAACAAGATCCTACCACAAGGGTCTCATCGCAAGCCTGATGGTTGCAATGGTCTTGACCATTGCGACCTTCTTTTTGGCCACTCGCTATAGCTGTGGGTAGTCACCCACAGCTATGCGAGTGACCAGGAGGCCGCTCTAAAAAAAGAGAAGGACGGCCCTGATTCAGAGCGAGCGCTCTGTCAGAGCGTCTGGCTCTGAATCAGGCCCAGAGTCTCTCTGCATGTGTGGGAGGTCTGATGGGCTTGCAGGAGGGTTTCATTTTATTTACCTTTTTTTTTTTTTTCCTGTGAATGCGTGGGTAGGGCCACTATGCATTGCTTTGCCCTGGGCCCACACTGCTGTTAAGACAACCCTGCCCCTGTATTTTGCACAACCATGCACACTATGTCAATTTGTTCAAGGTATTTCAAAATCAAGGCCGGCTCACTGAGCCTGTGATATTTCTCTCTGTTTGATTTTAGAGTTTATTTTATAGATGTACTGCTTATCTCATTCTACGATGTTTATGTGAACATATGCTTGATTCTTTTTCAATTTTTTAATTATGTGCTTTTATTTATATTTGTGCAATTTAAATCAATAAATACAGTTGACTAAAAAAAATACAAGGGACCCCTATGTTTTTGTCCCCCATATTTCCACAACCAGGACAGTCTCAGAAAGGCCTAGTGCTGGTTGTGCTTTTTAGGGGGGGACCTCATGTCATTTTCTTTTTTTATTTTAAAACTTTACAAACTTTTTAAACTGAGAGGCATACACAGATCTCACTGATCTGTGTATGCATCTGTGTAATTCATACCTGCTCATGCTAATTTTTTTTTTCAAGACTATTGTTGCTTTTGCATGTACATTTTTATTAGCCTGAATTTTTGATTCTATTCTATACTTCCTCCATAGTAACTTTATCAAGGCTGTTATCAGTCTCTCCCCTCCCTTTTTTTGCCCTGCCCCACCCCAGCATTTTCCTTTAAAAACACTGTTATATATTGATTGCAGAGAGGAGCTTTGTGACTCCACTAAGGCCCTCATTCAGAGCCGTCCTCCATAACTATGGAGCGTCCTCCTGGACGCTCGTATAGCTGTGGGTCACCACCCACAGCCTATACGAGCGTGCAGTTTGATGGCCGCGATGGTCTTGACCATTGCAACCATCGAAACTGCGAGCCGGAGCCTGCGGTTGAGGTTTTCATCCGCAAGGCCCAGAGTGATTTTCGCTCTATCAGAGCCAAAATCACTCCCACTGACATCACTAGTGATGTCAGTGGGCCAGCTTCTGACGGTAGGCGTTCCCATAGGAACGCCCCCGTCAGGGAGGCACGCCCCCGGCACGCCCACCAAAGGGGGCGTGCTGTCAATCAACATCGACTGCACGCCCCCTTTGATCAGATACAACGAGCGAAGGAAAGTCTTTCGCTCATCGCGTCTGGAGCATGTGCACGACGGAGCTCCCTCCGTAGTGCGCATGCTCAGTGCAGAACATCGACCCACTTGCGAGCGGACAGCCGCTCGCGAGTGGGTCTGAATCAGGCCCTAAGTTCTCTAACACAGCAATAAATAAATCTATAAAAAACATACAGTACTTAGTCATCATCATTTACAAAAACATTAATTTATACATTTACTCATTTTCAAGCGTAGGCACAAATTATCTTGTTGTCAATTATAATCTAGGGGTCAGGATTACCCCAGTGCCCGCTGCTGATTTACTTCTTAGAGAGTAAGCGCATGTTCTACTCCTTTAAATACTCATTACATGCTCCTTACATTCTCCTTACATGCTCCTTATACACTCATTACATACTCTTTACATTCTCCTTACATGCTCCTTATATACTCATTACATACTCTTTACATTCTCCTTACATGCTCCATATATACTCATTACACGCTCCTTAAATTCTCCTTACATGCTCCTTATATACTCATTACATGCTCCTTACATGCTCCATATATACTCATTACACGCTCCTTATAGACTCATTACATACTCATTACATGCTCCTTATAGACTCATTACATACTCATTACATGCTCCTTATAGACTCATTTCATATTCATTACATGCTCCTTATATACTCATTAAATACTCATTACATACCCCTTACATTCTTCTTACATACTCATTACTTGCTCCTTACATGCTTTTTACATACTTCTTACATGCTCCTTACATGCTTCTTGCATGTTCCTTACATACTCCTTACATGCTTGATACATGCTCCTTACATACTCCTTACATACATGCTTCTTACATACTCCTTACATACTAGTTACATGCTCCTTCCATATTCCTTACATGATCCTTACATACTCCTTACATACTCATTACATGCTTCTTACATGCTCCTTACATGCTCCAAACATGCTCCTTACATATTCCTTACATGCTCCTTACATACTTATTACATACTCCTTACATGCTCCGTACATACTTCTTACATGCTCCTTACATGCTCCTTACGTGCTCCTTACATACTTATTACATGCTCCTAACATACTCATTACTTGCTCCTTACATGCTTTTTACATACTTCTTACATACTCCTTACATGCTCCTTACATGCTTCTTACATGCTCCTTACATGTTCATTACATGCTGCTTACATGCTCCTTTCATGCTCCTTACATTCTTCTTACATACTCCTTACATGTTCCTTACATACTCTTTACATGCTCTTTCATACTCCTTACATGTTCCTTACATACTCATTACATGCTCTTTCATACTCATTATATGTTCCTTACATACTCATTACATGCTCCTTACATGCTTCTTACATACTCCTTACGTGCTTATTACATACTCCTTACATGCTCTTTCATACTCCTTACATTCTTCTTACATACTCCTTACATGTTCCTTACATACTCTTTACATGCTCTTTCATACTCCTTACATGTTCCTTACATACTCATTACATGCTCCTTACATGCTTCTTACATACTCCTTACGTGTTTATTACATACTCCTTACATGCTCTTTCATACTCCTTACATTCTTCTTACATACTCCTTACATGTTCCTTACATACTCTTTACATGCTCTTTCATACTCCTTACATGTTCCTTACATACTCATTACATGCTCCTTACATGCTTCTTACATACTCCTTACGTGTTTATTACATACTCCTTACATGCTCTTTCATACTCCTTACATTCTTCTTTCATACTCCTTACATGTTCCTTACATACTCATTACATGCTCTTTCATACTCATTATATGTTCCTTACATACTCCTTACATGCTCCTTACATGCTCCTTACATACTCTTTACATACTACTTTGAGATGTCTAACATGTCACTTTATGTAGCCATGTTCCTCTCTGCTGTTATATTTCACTGGTTCGTTAGATGGATAATTACTTATGTACATTTAGTATAATTTGTGCACTTATTACCAAATCCCATTGTAGCATCCTCTTATCCCAATAGTTCATGTTTTACCAGTGACATAAGACTATACACATCGGAAACCAGATATTGTGTCTTCTTCCCTCAGCCCAGCATGTAATCATTACACTACTGACACTGACTCACCCCAGCATGTAATCATTACACTACTGACACTGACTCACCCCAGCATGTAATCATTACACTACTGACACTGACTCACCCCAGCATGTAATCATTACACTACTGACACTCACTCACCCCAGCATGTAATCATTACACTACTGACACTCGCTCACCCCAGCATGTAATCATTACACTACTGACACTCGCTCAGCCCAGCATGTAATCATTACACTACTGACACTCGCTCAGCCCAGCATGTAATCATTACACTACTGACACTGACTCACCCCAGCATGTAATCATTACACTACTGACACTCACTCAACCCAGCATGTAATCATTACACTACTGACACTCACTCACCCCAGCATGTAATCATTACACTACTGACACTCACTCACCCCAGCATGTAATCATTACACTACTGACACTCGCTCACCCCAGCATGTAATCATTACACTACTGACACTCGCTCAGCCCAGCATGTAATCATTACACTACTGACACTCGCTCACCCCAGCATGTAATCATTACACTACTGACACTCGCTCACCCCAGCATGTAATCATTACACTACTGACACTCGCTCAGCCCAGCATGTAATCATTACACTACTGACACTGACTCACCCCAGCATGTAATCATTACACTACTGACACTCACTCACCCCAGCATGTAATCATTACACTACTGACACTCGCTCACCCCAGCATGTAATCATTACACTACTGACACTCGCTCACCCCAGCATGTAATCATTACACTACTGACACTCGCTCACCCAAGCATGTAATCATTACACTACTGACACTCGCTCAGCCCAGCATGTAATCATTACACTACTGACACTGACTCACCCCAGCATGTAATCATTACACTACTGACACTCACTCACCCCAGCATGTAATCATTACACTACTGACACTCACTCACCCCAGCATGTAATCATTACACTACTGACACTCGCTCAGCCCAGCATGTAATCATTACACTACTGACACTCGCTCACTCCAGCATGTAATCATTACACTACTGACACTCGCTCACCCCAGCATGTAATCATTACACTACTGACACTCGCTCACCCCAGCATGTAATCATTACACTACTGACACTCACTCTCCCCAGCAAGTAATCATTACACTACTGACACTCGCTCAGCCCAGCATGTAATCATTACACTACTGACACTCACTCTCCCCAGCAAGTAATCATTACACTACTGACACTCACTCACCCCAGCATGTAATCATTACACTACTGACACTCACTCACCCCAGCATGTAATCATTACACTACTGACACTCACTCACCCCAGCATGTAATCATTACACTACTGACACTGACTCACCCCAGCATGTAATCATTACACTACTGACACTGACTCACCCCAGCATGTAATCATTACACTACTGACACTGACTCACCCCAGCATGTAATCATTACACTACTGACACTGACTCACCCCAGCATGTAATCATTACACTACTGACACTCACTCACCCCAGCATGTAATCATTACACTACTGACACTCGCTCACCCCAGCATGTAATCATTACACTACTGACACTGACTCACCCCAGCATGTAATCATTACACTACTGACACTGACTCACCCCAGCATGTAATCATTACACTACTGACACTGACTCACCCCAGCATGTAATCATTACACTACTGACACTGACTCACCCCAGCATGTAATCATTACAGTACTGACACTGACTCACCCCAGCATGTAATCATTACACTACAGACACTCACTCACCCCAGCATGTAATCATTACACTACTGACACTCACTCTGCCCAGCATGTAATCATTACACTACAGACACTGACTCACCCCAGCATGTAATCATTACACTACTGACACTCACTCTGCCCAGCATGTAATCATTACACTACTGACACTCACTCACCCCAGCATGTAATCATTACACTACTGACACTCGCTCACCCCAGCATGTAATCATTACACTACTGACACTGACTCACCCAGCATGTAATCATTACACTACTGACACTGACTCACCCCAGCATGTAATCATTACACTACTGACACTCACTCACCCCAGCATGTAATCATTACACTACTGACACTCACTCAGCCCAGCATGTAATCATTACACTACTGACACTGACTCAGCCCAGCATGTAATCATTACACTACTGACACTCACTCACCCCAGCATGTAATCATTACACTACTGACACTCACTCACCCCAGCATGTAATCATTACACTACTGACACTCACTCAGCCCAGCATGTAATCATTACACTACTGACACTGACTCACCCCAGCATGTAATCATTACACTACTGACACTCACTCACCCCAGCATGTAATCATTACACTACTGACACTGACTCACCCCAGCATGTAATCATTACACTACTGACACTCACTCACCCCAGTATGTAATCATTACACTACTGACACTAGCTCACCCCAGCATGTAATCATTACACTACTGACACTCGCTCACCCCAGCATGTAATCATTACACTACAGACACTGACTCACCCCAGCATGTAATCATTACACTACTGACACTCGCTCACCCCAGCATGTAATCATTACACTACTGACACTCACTCACCCCAGCATGTAATCATTACACTACTGACACTCACTCTGCCCAGCATGTAATCATTACACTACTGACACTGACTCACCCCAGCATGTAATCATTACACTACTGACACTCGCTCACCCCAGCATGTAATCATTACACTACTGACACTCACTCACCCCAGCATGTAATCATTACACTACTGACACTCACTCACCCCAGCATGTAATCATTACAGTACTGACACTGACTCACCCCAGCATGTAATCATTACACTACTGACACTCACTCTCCCCAGCATGTAATCATTACACTACTGAAACTCACTCACCCCAGCATGTAATCATTACACTACTGAAACTCACTCACCCCAGCATGTAATCATTACACTACTGACACTCGCTCAGCCCAGCATGTAATCATTACACTACTGACACTCGCTCAGCCCAGCATGTAATCATTACACTACTGACACTCGCTCACCCCAGCATGTAATCATTACACTACTGACACTCGCTCACCCCAGCATGTAATCATTACACTACTGACACTGACTCACCCCAGCATGTAATCATTACACTACTGACACTGACTCACCCCAGCATGTAATCATTACACTACTGACACTGACTCACCCCAGCATGTAATCATTACACTACTGACACTGACTCACCCCAGCATGTAATCATTACACTACTGACACTGACTCACCGAAGCATGTAATCATTACACTACTGACACTGACTCACCCCAGCATGTAATCAATACACTACTGACACTCACTCACCCCAGCATGTAATCATTACACTACTGACACTGACTCACCCCAGCATGTAATCTTTACACTACTGACACTGACTCACCCCAGCATGTAATCATTACACTACTGACACTGACTCACCCCAGCATGTAATCATTACACTACTGACACTGACTCACCCCAGCATGTAATCATTACACTACTGACACTGACTCACCCCAGCATGTAATCATTACACTACTGACACTGACTCACCCCAGCATGTAATCATTACACTACTGACACTCACTCACCCCAGCATGTAATCATTACACTACTGACACTCACTCACCCCAGCATGTAATCATTACACTACTGACACTGACTCACCCCAGCATGTAATCATTACACTACTGACACTCACTCACCCCAGCATGTAATCATTACACTACTGACACTGACTCACCCCAGCATGTAATCATTACACTACTGACACTCACTCACCCCAGCATGTAATCATTACACTACAGACACTCACTCACCCCAGCATGTAATCATTACACTACTGACACTCACTCTGCCCAGCATGTAATCATTACACTACAGACACTGACTCACCCCAGCATGTAATCATTACACTACTGACACTCACTCTGCCCAGCATGTAATCATTACACTACTGACACTCGCTCACCCCAGCATGTAATCATTACACTACTGACACTCGCTCACCCCAGCATGTAATCATTACACTACTGACACTGACTCACCCCAGCATGTAATCATTACACTACTGACACTCGCTCACCCCAGCATGTAATCATTACACTACTGACACTCACTCACCCCAGCATGTAATCATTACACTACTGACACTCGCTCACCCCAGCATGTAATCATTACACTACTGACACTGACTCAGCCCAGCATGTAATCATTACACTACTGACACTCATTCACCCCAGCATGTAATCATTACACTACTGACACTCACTCAAACCAGCATGTAATCATTACACTACTGACACTCACTCACCCCAGCATGTAATCATTACACTACTGACACTCACTCACCCCAGCATGTAATCATTACACTACTGACACTGACTCACCCCAGCATGTAATCATTACACTACTGACACTGACTCACCCCAGCATGTAATCATTACACTACTGACACTCACTCACCCCAGCATGTAATCATTACACTACTGACACTGACTCACCCCAGCATGTAATCATTACACTACTGACACTCACTCACCCCAGCATGTAATCATTACACTACTGACACTCGCTCACCCCAGCATGTAATCATTACACTACTGACACTCACTCACCCCAGCATGTAATCATTACACTACAGACACTGACTCACCCCAGCATGTAATCATTACACTACTGACACTCACTCACCCCAGCATGTAATCATTACACTACTGACACTCACTCACCCCAGCATGTAATCATTACACTACTGACACTCACTCACCCCTGCATGCAATCATTACACTACTGACACTCACTCACCCCAGCATGTAATCTTTACACTACTGACACTCACTCACCCCAGCATGTAATCATTACACTACTGACACTGACTCACCCCAGCATGTAATCATTACACTACTGACACTGACTCACCCCAGCATGTAATCATTACACTACTGACACTCGCTCACCCCAGCATGTAATCATTACACTACTGACACTCGCTCACCCCAGCATGTAATCATTACACTACTGACACTCGCTCACCCCAGCATGTAATCATTACACTACTGACACTCGCTCAGCCCAGCATGTAATCATTACACTACTGACACTCGCTCAGCCCAGCATGTAATCATTACACTACTGACACTCGCTCAGCCCAGCATGTAATCATTACACTACTGACACTCGCTCACCCCAGCATGTAATCATTACACTACTGACACTCGCTCACCCCAGCATGTAATCATTACACTACTGACACTCGCTCAGCCCAGCATGTAATCATTACACTACTGACACTCGCTCACCCCAGCATGTAATCATTACACTACTGACACTCGCTCACCCCAGCATGTAATCATTACACTACTGACACTGACTCACCCCAGCATGTAATCATTACACTACTGACACTCACTCACCCCAGCATGTAATCATTACACTACTGACACTGACTCACCCCAGCATGTAATCATTACACTACTGACACTCGCTCACCCCAGCATGTAATCATTACACTACTGACACTCGCTCACCCCAGCATGTAATCATTACACTACTGACACTGATTCACCCCAGCATGTAATCATTACACTACTGACACTGACTCACCCCAGCATGTAATCATTACACTACAGACACTGACTCACCCCAGCATGTAATCATTACACTACTGACACTGACTCACCCCAGCATGTAATCATTACACTACTGACACTCGCTCACCCCAGCATGTAATCATTACACTACTGACACTCACTGTCCCCAGCATGTAATCATTACACTACTGACACTGACTCACCCCAGCATGTAATCATTACACTACTGACACTGACTCACCCCAGCATGTAATCATTACACTACTGACACTGACTCACCCCAGCATGTAATCATTACACTACTGACTCTCGCTCACCCCAGCATGTAATCATTACACTACTGACACTGACTCACCCCAGCATGTAATCATTACACTACTGACACTGACTCACCCCAGCATGTAATCATTACACTACTGACACTGACTCACCCCAGCATGTAATCATTACACTACTGACACTGACTCACCCCAGCATGTAATCATTACACTACTGACACTGGCTCACCCCAGCATGTAATCATTACACTACTGACACTGACTCACCCCAGCATGTAATCATTACACTACTGACACTCACTCTGCCCAGCATGTAATCATTACACTACTGACACTGACTCACCCCAGCATGTTATCATTACACTACTGACATTCACTCAGCCCAGCATGTAATCATTACACTACTGACACTCACTCTGCCCAGCATGTAATCATTACACTACTGACACTCACTCACCCCAGCATGTAATCATTACACTACTGACACTGACTCACCCCAGCATGTAATCATTACACTACTGACACTGACTCACCCCAGCATGTAATCATTACACTACTGACACTGACTCACCCCAGCATGTAATCATTACACTACTGACACTCGCTCAGCCCAGCATGTAATCATTACACTACTGACACTGACTCAGCCCAGCATGTAATCATTACACTACTGACACTCACTCACCCCAGCATGTAATCATTACACTACTGACACTCACTCACCCCAGCATGTAATCATTACACTACTGACACTGACTCACCCCAGCATGTAATCATTACACTACTGACACTGACTCACCCCAGCATGTAATCATTACACTACTGACACTCACTCACCCCAGCATGTAATCATTACACTACTGACACTGACTCACCCCAGCATGTAATCATTACACTACTGACACTCACTCACCCCAGCATGTAATCATTACACTACTGACACTCACTCACCCCAGCATGTAATCATTACACTACTGACACTCACTCACCCCAGCATGTAATCATTACACTACTGACACACGCTCACCCCAGCATGTAATCATTACACTACTGACACTCGCTCACCCCAGCATGTAATCATTACACTACAGACACTCGCTCACCCCAGCATGTAATCATTACACTACTGACACTCACTCTGCCCAGCATGTAATCATTACACTACTGACACTGACTCACCCCAGCATGTAATCATTACACTACTGACACTGACTCACCCCAGCATGTAATCATTACACTACTGACACTCGCTCACCCCAGCATGTAATCATTACACTACTGACACTCGCTCACCCCAGCATGTAATCATTACACTACTGACACTCGCTCACCCCAGCATGTAATCATTACACTACTGACACTCACTCACCCCAGCATGTAATCATTACACTACTGACACTCGCTCAGCCCAGCATGTAATCATTACACTACTGACACTCGCTCAGCCCAGCATGTAATCATTACACTACTGACACTCGCTCACCCCAGCATGTAATCATTACACTACTGACACTCGCTCACCCCAGAATGTAATCATTACACTACTGACACTGACTCACCCCAGCATGTAATCATTACACTACTGACACTGACTCACCCCAGCATGTAATCATTACACTACTGACACTGACTCACCCCAGCATGTAATCATTACACTACTGACACTGACTCACCCCAGCATGTAATCATTACACTACTGACACTGACTCACCCCAGCATGTAATCATTACACTACTGACACTCACTCACCCCAGCATGTAATCATTACACTACTGACACTGACTCACCCCAGCATGTAATCATTACACTACTGACACTGACTCACCCCAGCATGTAATCATTACACTACAGACACTCACTCACCCCAGCATGTAATCATTACACTACTGACACTCACTCTGCCCAGCATGTAATCATTACACTACAGACACTGACTCACCCCAGCATGTAATCATTACACTACTGACACTCACTCTGCCCAGCATGTAATCATTACACTACTGACACTCACTCACCCCAGCATGTAATCATTACACTACTGACACTCGCTCACCCCAGCATGTAATCATTACACTACTGACACTGACTCACCCCAGCATGTAATCATTACACTACTGACACTGACTCACCCCAGCATGTAATCATTACACTACTGACACTCACTCACCCCAGCATGTAATCATTACACTACTGACACTCTCTCACCCCAGCATGTAATCATTACACTACTGACACTGACTCAGCCCAGCATGTAATCATTACACTACTGACACTCACTCACCCCAGCATGTAATCATTACACTACTGACACTCACTCACCCCAGCATGTAATCATTACACTACTGACACTCACTCACCCCAGCATGTAATCATTACACTACTGACACTCACTCACCCCTGCATGTAATCATTACACTACTGACACTCACTCACCCCAGCATGTAATCATTACACTACTGACACTGACTCACCCCAGCATGTAATCATTACACTACTGACACTCACTCACCCCAGCATGTAATCATTACACTACTGACACTCACTCACCCCAGCATGTAATCATTACACTACTGACACTCGCTCACCCCAGCATGTAATCATTACACTACTGCCACTCGCTCACCCCAGCATGTAATCATTACACTACAGACACTGACTCACCCCAGCATGTAATCATTACACTACTGACACTGACTCACCCCAGCATGTAATCATTACACTACTGACACTCACTCACCCCAGCATGTAATCATTACACTACTGACACTCACTCACCCCAGCATGTAATCATTACACTACTGACACTCACTCACCCCAGCATGTAATCATTACACTACTGACACTGACTCACCCCAGCATGTAATCATTACACTACTGACACTGACTCACCCCAGCATGTAATCATTACACTACTGACACTCGCTCACCCCAGCATGTAATCATTACACTACTGACACTCGCTCACCCCAGCATGTAATCATTACACTACTGACACTCGCTCACCCCAGCATGTAATCATTACACTACTGACACTCACTCACCCCAGCATGTAATCATTACACTACTGACACTCGCTCACCCCAGCATGTAATCATTACACTACTGACACTGACTCACCCCAGCATGTAATCATTACACTACTGACACTCGCTCACCCCAGCATGTAATCATTACACTACTGACACTCGCTCACCCCAGCATGTAATCATTACACTACTGACACTCTCTCAGCCCAGCATGTAATCATTACACTACTGACACTCGCTCACCCCAGCATGTAATCATTACACTACTGACACTCGCTCACCCCAGCATGTAATCATTACACTACTGACACTCGCTCACCCCAGCATGTAATCATTACACTACTGACACTGTCTCACCCCAGCATGTAATCATTACACTACTGACACTGACTCACCCCAGCATGTAATCATTACACTACTGACACTGACTCACCCCAGCATGTAATCATTACACTACTGACACTCACTCACCCCAGCATGTAATCATTACACTACTGACACTGACTCACCCCAGCATGTAATCATTACACTACTGACACTGACTCACCCCAGCATGTAATCATTACACTACTGACACTGACTCACCCCAGCATGTAATCATTACACTACTGACACTGACTCACCCCAGCATGTAATCATTACACTACTGACACTGACTCACCCCAGCATGTAATCATTACACTACTGACACTCACTCTGCCCAGCATGTAATCATTAAACTACTGACACTCACTCACCCCAGCATGTAATCATTACACTACTGACACTGACTCACCCCAGCATGTAATCATTACACTACAGACACTGACTCACCCCAGCATGTAATCATTACACTACTGACACTGACTCACCCCAGCATGTAATCATTACACTACTGACACTGACTCACCCCAGCATGTAATCATTACACTACTGACACTGACTCACCCCAGCATGTAATCATTACACTACTGACACTGACTCACCCCAGCATGTAATCATTACACTACTGACACTCACTCTGCCCAGCATGTAATCATTACACTACTGACACTGACTCACCCCAGCATGTAATCATTACACTACTGACACTGACTCACCCCAGCATGTAATCATTACACTACTGACACTCGCTCACCCCAGCATGTAATCATTACACTACTGACACTCACTCACCCCAGCATGTAATCATTACACTACTGACACTGACTCACCCCAGCATGTAATCATTACACTACAGACACTCACTCACCCCAGCATGTAATCATTACACTACTGACACTGACTCACCCCAGCATGTAATCATTACACTACTGACACTCACTCAGCCCAGCATGTAATCATTACACTACTGACACTGACTCACCCCAGCATGTAATCATTACACTACTGACACTGACTCACCCCAGCATGTAATCATTACACTACTGACACTGACTCACCCCAGCATGTAATCATTACACTACTGACACTGACTCACCCCAGCATGTAATCATTACACTACTGACACTCGCTCACCCCAGCATGTAATCATTACACTACTGACACTCACTCTGCCCAGCATGTAATCATTACACTACTGACACTGACTCACCCCAGCATGTAATCATTACACTACTGACACTCACTCACCCCAGCATGTAATCATTACACTACTGACACTGACTCACCCCAGCATGTAATCATTACACTACTGACACTGACTCACCCCAGCATGTAATCATTACACTACTGCAGACTATAGAGTAGGATCACTAGTGTCAGTGACCAGATCCTGCTCTCTTTGGCTCTCACCAATGTCCTCCTGCTGTGCTCAACAATTATTTTGTTATTTTATGACATAAAGAGAAATAACACAAAAATATTCTTAGTTGCTTTTTATGTTGTTTGTCCTGTAATAATCGGAGTTTCTGGAACACTGTCTGACTCTCCATCTGCTACTGTGTGACATTGGGGTTCTCCTCTTCCATTAGAGAAAACTGTTCATGGGGGGCGGGATGCAGAAAAGCTAGAAATGTGATCAAACACCAAAAATACAGGTGTTACTGCATTACTCATATGCACCAAGCCCCAGAATGCAATGCACTCCGGTCCTTGGGTGCGGTGAGAAACACCATCTTCCTGATTGGCGTTACCAATAGAAGCCAATGGCATCTATCGGGAGAGAGCTGTGAGGGGGATCCAATCATATCCATCCCAGCACCCCCTGCAGCGCAGAAGGACACTGGAGGGGCTTCTGGATTATAGACCCTGCAACGCCAAGGGCTGGTCTTACCGATAGAGCGGCCCTTTGTGGTGATCGTCATGCATCCTTCCCAGGATCAGCAATCGGTTTACTTTTGATGAATTTGCCCCTTTTTTCTGGACAGAACAGATGATGTTTCTACAATATACAGATATTACTGATGGGCGAGATGGTTTTACAATGGAAGTGAATGTCCATTATAGTGTGTTAATATGTAATAGTAAGTAGCACCCTGCCTTTTACCTCAGATCTTCTCAGTGTGACGTCTCTCTTGCACCATATCTTGGGGGTCATATTGCAGTTAGTTCCCTAAGAATTCTCATGTGTTTGTGGATTTACCAGAATAATATAATACTACAGCATAAGTGACCAAATCGGGTTTATTGTATAAACACAACAGGCAGAGCAAGTAAATTAATTGTGGCAAGAAGAAGACACAGGTTAGGTGCATCACATCAGTGATAACAATGTCCAGGAATGTACTGATGAATGCAGGTACATAGGTAATGCAAAATAATATTGTCCAAGGATTCACCAGTAATCAGGCAAACAGGGAATGCAATAGTAATATTGTCCAGGAGTGCACTGGATAAAGCAAATAAGAGAAATTCAGAATACTGATATTGTATTGGAGTACAGTGGGTAATGCAGATTACAGGAATGCACTTGAATATGAAAATAATGACTTAAGCCCCCCCCCCATACATCTGCTATGTATTGGGGCAAATCCTAAATCCCCAGAAGCAGGGGTAGGAGCAGCAATGAAATCCAACATGTTGGATTTTCCTGATTTTGCTATTCCCAAACAAATTGTGAATTTTCAGCATGATGAATAGATGAATCCCCGATGGATTGGTGCTCATCGATGGCTGCCGTTCGGCATTTCCGGCTGTTGTATCACTGTTTCTGGTCCGATCAGGGATTTGGGAAAACAGTCAGCAGATGTATGGCCTAAAGTCCCAGAATGCACAGGTGATTGCTGACAGGAATTCAGGTAAAGACAATGGGGCCTGATGGTTAGCGCACAACTCCGATGTTATCTAGTCTGCACGTGCGCAGGACTCTGCAACACTGAGGGCCTGATTCAGAGATGGGCGCAGCTCTTTGTGACAGAAGAGCCCCTATGGCTGCTGCAGATTCGGATCGCCCCGGATCCCCGAAATTCGGGTGGGTTCGGATCTCTGAGATCCGAACCCGCTCACCTCTAATACTTAGTAACATCAAGTAAGGTCGAAGACAATAATATATGAAATTCTGAGACAATATTTATTATTTTTCATATTTATTCCTATTTATTCCTATATAATGTATATTTGTTTGTATATGAGCAATTTATTCATATGTAACAAGAAAATATAAATCCAGATTTATAATTAACATATAATCCCATTAGATGGATATTGTAATATATAAAACAACTTGGAAATCAAATTGTAAATTGATTTATAACAATAAATCACATAAGTGCTGGCAGACAAAAATACATATGTAGCCATGCTCATCTATCCCGCCATGCAAGCGTATCGTGGCATAGATGCCACAACTAGTGTGCCCACCAAAGACTTCAAGAGGGTGAACGCTGGCCGGGTTTAGTCGCAGTCCTGCTAGAGCTGCGATACGTGTGCCCGTGCAGAAATGATGTACGTGGCTACATCTATATGTTGAAACAAATGATCGTGCTAACCTGCGCAGTAGTATTGAACTCATGTCCTGTCACATGGGCCTGACGTTTGATGACAGCAATCTGAGACGGTATCTACTATCTGTGTATAGAGTAAGACGGGCGTATCTACTATCTGTGTATAGAGTAAGACAGGGGCGTATCTACTATCTGTGTATAGAGTAAGACAGGGGCGTATCTGCTATCTGTGTATAGAGAAAGACAGGGGCGTATCTACTATCTGTGTATAGAGTAAGACAGGGGCGTATCTACTATCTGTGTATAGAGTAAGACAGGGGCGTATCTACTATCTGTGTATACAGTAAGACAGGGGCGTATCTGCTATTTGTGTATAGTTAGACAGGGGCGTATCTACTATCTGTGTATAGCGTAAGACAGGGGTGTATCTACTATCTGTGTATAGAGTAAGACAGGGGCGTATCTACTATCTGTGTATAGAGTAAGACAGGGGCATATCTGCTATCTGTGTATAGAGAAAGACAGGGGCGTATCTACTATCTGTGTATAGAGTAAGACAGGGGCGTATCTACTATCTGTGTATACAGTAAGACAGGGGCGTATCTGCTATTTGTGTATAGTTAGACAGGGGCGTATCTACTATCTGTGTATAGCGTAAGACAGGGGCGTATCTACTATCTGTGTATAGAGTAAGACAGGGGCGTATCTACTATCTGTGTATAGAGTAAGACAGGGGCATATCTGCTATCTGTGTATAGAGAAAGACAGGGGCGTATCTACTATCTGTGTATAGAGTAAGACAGGGGCGTATCTACTATCTGTGTACAGAGTAAGACAGGGGCGTATCTACTATCTGTGTATAGAGTAAGACAGGGGCGTATCTACTATCTCTGTATAGAGTAAGACAGGGGCGTATCTACTATCAGTGTATAGAGTAAGACAGGGGCGTATCTACTATCTGTGTATAGAGTAAGACAGGGGCCTATCTACTATCTGTGTACAGAGTAAGACAGGGGCGTATCTACTATTTGTGTATAGTAAGACAGGGGCGTATCTACTATCTATGTATAGAGTAAGACTTTGTCCATCAGCCAATAAACATGCACTTATTAGTGCCCTAAGTTCTTGTAACTGTGCTCAGTGTGGAGGTAAAAGACGGCTGGGAAAACCAGTTTCTGTGTTATCTACCACAGCATAGACTAAGTGTGTTGTCCCAGGTTCTGTCTGCCCGTGGCAGCTACCAATATAGTATACTAAGGGGCTAAATCAGAGATATTCACAAGACAGATGGTTTGCTGACAGCTATGATGTTTCAGGACCATCAGCCACAGTCACCTCTAATCACAGCATAACTGTAGCCTATGGAGCCGGAGACAGGGAGGTAATAGCTGCATTCCCCGATAATGGGGGCATGCCGGTCCCGTATCCTGGAAGGGCCGAGGTAAGTGTTTGTGCCTGTAAATGCAGATTTACTATCATTATAATCAGGCAAGAGGTGGCCATTCTGAGAAAGCTTAGGCTTTACTCACATTACTGATGCCGCAATCATCGCAACTGATGGTCACAATGTGTATATGACCCTGTATCTTGGGACCCAGGCATCGGATCTGAGATGCTGCTTGGAGGTTTATTTTTCCTTCACATGCCACCTGCAGAATTAGCAGATATGCACACAGGGCCTGATTCAGTACGGATCGCAACTGCGACAACAATAGTGATTACACTCGCAGTCTCACTGCAAAGATATGTGATACCCCCATAGTTATGGGGTTACCCCTTAGTAAACCAGGGAGACACTTGGGTGTTCTTCAGCCCCTGTCATTTTTTTTAATTTATATATATATACAAGATCATACAGCTCCATTGGCCCCATAGGAAGGATAGTACAGTGAACTTTTGCTGACCTTTCTCCCTCGGACCTTACTGAGCATGTGCAGACAGGGAGGTAGAAAGTGCCCCTTGGACAGAGACCCATTTTTGGAGGGAAAATCCTGCCCCATTGATTGGTAGCATAGGTGTCCAGACAGAGATCCCTGTAGGCGGCCTGTTGCTGGGTCCCCTTTGTCTACTCATAGATAACGGACCGACAGGGAGGAGAGTGAGAGAGAGAGCTTATAAATTACCTTCCTCAGGGCTGTCAGTGCTGAGTCTGGGAGGAATTTCTTAAAAAAGTATTGTCTGTGAGGAGTTGCTGTGGAGTGCCCTTGGAGCTGTAAAACTAAGGAAGCTATAACTTCTATGTTTGCACTGGATTACAATTACCAGACTTCGCATTAGCCGGAAGGCTACCTATTTATTCTGCCAGGGGAGGTGCTCTGATGCCGGATGTGAGTCCTTGGAGGAAGCTTGCCTGGGGATTTGCATAGAGCACTCTGCTTTGGAAGAAGCCCCCTCTGAATAAAGGACTGTCTTCCTAAGTGCCTGTTATCAGGAGGAGTCACATGAGGAAGTCTGTGCATGCTGGGAGAGAAGAGGAGCTGCCTGGGAAGGAGGTCTCATCGCTCCATCGTCGCAGATGAAGCCCCAGCTGAGGAAAAGGTCCCGCCAGTGACGAAAACCCTGCTGGCACCCGCACAGGCAGAAGAAAAGACAGCCCCAGAGGAAGAATGCTTCAGGACCCCTCCTGCTGCTGTGTATGTTTGCTGGTCAGAGCCCCTGTGGAAAGGGATTTGCACCTGTTGCTCCTTGTAAAATACCTGCCAGAGGTCTGCAGCTGGGAGCTCCGGTGCGGTGCTGTGCATCCCGGAGTCTGCAGGTGGGAGCTCT
This sequence comes from Taudactylus pleione, assembly GCA_031769625.1. NCBI lineage: Eukaryota > Metazoa > Chordata > Amphibia > Anura > Myobatrachidae > Taudactylus > Taudactylus pleione. The sequence goes on along the minus strand of JAUIMM010000362.1, from coordinate 339,879 downwards.
GGTGCGGTGCTGTGCATCCCAGAGCTGCCCTGGACATCGGAGGAGGCCGAATAGCCACTGCTAGGGGTGAGATCATACCAGAACCTCCCTATACTCTGTCCCTCCACAGCTCCTATCTTCCCTCCATTAAGGCCCTGCCTCTCTGTACACCTATCCAATCTGGGTTCCCTGGGTCTATTGCATTATCCTTTACCTTGTGGCTAACCATGATTAGGCTGGGAGACTAGGTTTTGTGTAAAAAATGGGACCGGGAGGTTAGTCTCCCACACAACTGGGTGTAGAAATGGGTCATAGTGTCTTGAATTAGGTAAAGTGTGTGTGTAGTGATGAAATAAAAGATAGGTCACCCCCTCTTTTCCCCAAGTATTGTATCGATGGTCATTTTCTTTCCTGTGAACCTCTGGCTCATGTCCAATGCCACTGTGGGTGATGTATAAAGGATTTTATGTCTAGCTTTAAAGTAAATGTAATGCCATGTGATATGTATTTGGCTCTGTTTACTGTTTGACTCATGTGTTAGCTAAAGTGGTTGATAGTGGCCCTCCGTGGCCCTTTATCTGTTATAGCACTCTGTAAAGCTGTTCACTGCTCGCTGTGTTATTATTGTCAATGCTGATTAATATTTTGCTTGCATGAAATGTTTGAATCTTTACTGATATTGGGGTTAATGTAAATTGTCTCTTATACACTGCTTGGCCCGGTATCCATTTCAAAGTCCATTCATGCTGAAGTAATTTAATTACTTGTGCTGTCCTCTCATTAGCAAAAGGTGCATGCTTACTGTGAATCTGTTGCTTTGTCAATTCCCATGATGTAATGTACATTACTTGTTTTATTTAGCCCTGTGTAACCCCGGCTGGCAATTCTGGTAGTAAAAGTTGCATTATTGTGCTTGGGCCATTTACTCTGCGTGAACTGTTAGCTGTTACAGCTGGAGAACTACAAGTACCAGCCTAACTTGCATGTTCTTTATTGAGCTTGGGCCATTTACTCTGCATAGACTTTTAGCCGTTACAGCTGGAGAACTACAAGTACCAGCCTAACTTGCATGTGCTTTATTGAGCTTGGGCCATGTACTCTACATGAACTGTTAGACGTTACAGCCAGAGAACTACAAGTACCAGCCTGACTTGCATGTGCTTTGTTGAGCTTGGGCCATTTACTCTGCATAGACTGTTAGCCATTACAGCTGCAGAACTACAAGTAATGGCTTAACCGGCATGTGCAATATTGAGCTTGGGCCATTTACTCTGCATGAACTATTAACCATTACAGCTGGAGAACTACAACTACCAGCCTAACTTGCATGTGCTTTATTGAGCTTGGGCCATTTACTCTGCATGAACGGTTAGTCGTTACAGCTGGAGAACTACAAGTACAAGCTTGGCCTGCATCTGTTTTTTTTCCCACATTATTCCTCAGCAATAAGGGAGCGTTAACACAGACTGTATGTCACAGCTATAGACTGCCGAAGCACCATTGATTCAAGCTAGACCATCAGGTTTCATATTTAGGTCTCTCATTTGTTTTTTTGGTAAAGTAAAGTTCTGCAGGAATTGTGGTTCTTGTTGGTTTCACATTGCTTGCCAGCTGGGGTCACCGGTAGATGACGGGGAGGTAACAAATACCTTGTCATTGAAAAGTGTAATTAATATCATTCCATCTGTAAATGGTTAATATCTCCTGTTATGTGTTGTTAATTATTAACAAATAATAAAATTGTGTTGCACCTTCCCTCCTGACTGGTCATTGTGTCTGCAACAAGAGAATTCAGGCTTGCCTCTCTGTCACGGTGTGTCCTATCTGAGCACAGGGAAATCGGCCACCGAAGCAATCAGAACACACCTGAACCTGGTGCTAGTGGTGCAGCACTGTACAAACCAGACAGTACATCACATAAATTTTTGGTGTCACAAACAGGATACGGAGATTCCACACAAGCCTACCCTTACAGATGCAATGGAAACCAAACAGTCATCTGCATGCAGCACTTCCCAGGAGGGGACCAGCCTTACCCCTATCACTATGCCTTACTACTTTGGGGTCCCATGGCTGCCATGTTATTCCGGTGAAGTGGGAGATAAAGGAACAGGGAGTCTGAAAGACTTCAAAGCAAAACTAAGGTCCATGTTCAGATTATACTCGCTGACTGAAGCACAGAAAGTGGTAGTCCTGATAGGACAATTAAAAGGGTCAGCTTTAAGAGAAGTCACCTCCTGGCCAAATCGTGAAAAGAAAATAGTCAAACAGATATTCGAGAGGCTAACAACAACCTTTGAAAAGAAAACTATGTCAGAGCTGAAGATGCGGTTCCATGCCAGGATACAGCAACATGGAGAATCACTCCTTGATTATGCCCTTAGTCATCAGGAGATGTTGAAGGCCATTCAGCAAGTGGATGAAGATGAAGTGAGAGATGCTGATAAAACCTTAATTGATCAGTTTACGGAAGGCGTGAGGGGAGAACCCATGAGAATCCATTTGCGATTATTGCAGCGGCAAGACCCAGAAGCAACTTTCCTGGACTTTAAAGAGACAGCCATCCTGGTGGTAGGTGAAAATACCAGATCAAGAAATGGGGAGCGGGACCCAGTAACAGCCTCAGCGACCCAAAGCAGTCAGAAATTGAAAGTGGACCAGTTAGTATCCTTAAGCAAACAAGTAGCCAAACTTGCTAAGGAAATACTGTCCTTAAAAGCTAACCAGCAGGAAGATTCGATCAGATTGAGAGCCAAGAGGAGGCCATACAGGGAAAACTGGAGAAACCCAGGACAAAGGCCCACGGATCAGTTCGACCAACAAGGGCACCCTATCTGTCGGTGATGTCATCAAAGCAGACACATGGAACGTGAATGTTACACAGAGGCATTAAACTCCGAAGTCCTGAGGCTGAGGACCAACCCTCAGGAAGAACAGAGACAATAGGTCCAATCTTGGAAGAAGGACAATCCAGAACCACGAATCCACTCAACAATACCTCCACAGGCATAAGAAGAATGCTGGGTCAGGTGGTTTGGTTTAACATACAACACAGATATGGTTTTATAAACCCAAATAGCCTCACGTTGGGTGTGTTTGTGCACTTCACAGCCATTAAGAAGAAGAACTCCAGGAACTACTTGCGCAGTGTGGGAGATGGAGAGATGGTTGAGTTCGAAATTGCGATTGGAGAGAAAGGTGCTAAAGCCATAAATGTGACTGGTCCTGGAGGTGTTCCTGTACAAGGCAGCTGATATGCAGCTCAACACAACAGGCATTATCCTACTAACAGAGTGCATCACAAACGGAGATTGAACAGAAGAAGCTACGATGTTCCAACGCAGTCACAGGAACATCCACCACAAGTCCCAAGTGTGTCCACTCCCATTGAAAATAAGGAAGTTAAGAAGATAGACAAAGGAGTAGGAACAGACATTGAGTGGTCAGGGATAGAAAACCTGGCGAACAACCTAGATACAGAATTGTCTGCACACAAAGAGATGGTACTTAACCTAGGAATAAGGCAGCACCATGGTACAGATCAATGGCTTCCCTGTCAAGAGCAATGATGAGAGCCAAATTAGGGTGAACAACAGAGATGCTGGTATGGCCTCATGCAAACAACCAGAGTTGCTGACAAACCAAGGAGAAGGTCCAGATCAGGTAGCTGACTCATTGGTGACAGAGAGGTCAAGTTTCCCTGCAGACCCGACCATTAGCAATCCAATGGATGTGCTACTGCTCACAGACTTTCCAGTAACGTGGAAGAGTGTCGACACTCAGTCCCCAAGGAGACAACTCTTGAAACTGTGACAGGAGAAGAGGGACTCAGACGTTCCGAGAGAAGCACAAAAGGGGTCTTACCTCTTAGATATAGAGACTGAATCTAGGTTTACATGAATATAATTTGTTACGTGAAAAATACATTGTTACTTTGCAAAACAAACATCCTTACTAGATCAGAATACGTGAGGACACATATTATTTTAGGGGGCAAGTGTGTGATACCCCCATAGTTATGGGGTTACCCCTTAGTAAATCAGGGAGACACTTGGGTGTTCTTCAGCCCCTGTAATTTTTGATATATTTTATATATATATATATATATATATATATATATATACATACACACACACACACACAAAAACAGAAAACCCAGCACTCACCATGTTTAAACACCCACAATGATGTATAAATAAGTAAATAAATAATGGGGATTTGGTTCATGGATTGATCAATGCATAAAAGCCATTAGCTGGCAGGTGAGCTTTAAATCAGGTAAAATTTTCTCAGTCTAAACTATGTGATAGCAGCTACCAGGTTTCCATCAGTGTGACGGATAGTGTAGGACCTGCAGAGAGTGGGGTCCCGTGATGTGGGCTGCGGGCTTAAATGCATTGATCAATCCATGAACCAAATCCCCATTATTTATTTACTTATTTGTGGGTGTTTAAACATGGTGAGTGCTGGGTTTTCTGTTTTTATTTATTTAAGCAATGTGGTCACAGGCCACTTGCACCCCAGTCCTGGGAATGGCGAGTGCAGGTCTGCACCCCAAATCTAGGAGTGGCGAGTGCAGTGGATTTCTGTCTTTGTATATATATACACACACATATACATATATATACATATATACAAGATCATACAGCTCCATTGGCCCCATAGGATAGTACAGTGAACTTTTGCTGACCATTCTCCCTCGAACCTTACTGAGCATGTGCAGACAGGGAGGTAGAAAATGCCCCTTGGTCAGCGACCCATTTTTGGAGGGAAAATCCAGCCCCATTGATTGGTAGCCTAGGTGTCCCGGCAGAGATCCCTGTAGGCGGCCTGGTGCTGGGTCCCATCTGTCCACTCATAGATGCAGGACCGAAAGGGAGGAGAGTGAGGGAGAGCTTATAAATTACCTTCCTCAGGGCAGTAAGTGCTGAGTCTGGGAGGAATTTCTGAAAAAAGGATTGTCTGTGAGGAGTTGCTGTGGAGTGCCCTTGGATCTGTAAAACTATGGATGCTATAACTTATGTGTTTGCCCTGGATTACAATTACCAGACGTCACATTAGCCAGAAGGCTACCTATCTATCCTGCCAGGAGATGTGCTCTGATGCTGGATGTGAGTCCCTGGAGGAAGCTTGCCTGGGGATTTGCATAGAGCACCCTGCTTTGGAAGAAGCCCCCTCTGAATAAAGGACAGCCTTCCTGAGTGCCTATTATCAGGAGGCGCCGCATGAGCAAGTCTGCACATGCTGGGAGAGAAGAGGAGCTGCCTTGGAAGGAGGTCTCATCGCTCCATCGTCGCAGATGAAGCCCCAGCTGAGGAAAAGGTCCCGCCAGTGACGAAAACCCTGCTGGCAAATGCACGGGAAGAAGAAAAAATAGCCCCAGAGGAAGAGAGCTTGAGGACCCCTCCTGCTGCTGTGTGTGTTTGCTGGACAGAGCCCCTGTGGAAATTGATTTGCACCTGTTGCCTCTTGTAAAATACCTGCTGGAGGTCTGCAGCTGGAAGCTCCGGTGCGGTGCTGTGCATCCCAGAGTTGCCCTGGACATCGGAGGAGGCTGAATAGCCACTGCTAGGGGTGAGATCATACCAGAACCTCCCTATAATCTGTCCCTCCACAGCTCCTATCTTCCCTCCATTAAGGCCCTGCCTCTCTGTACACCTATCTAATCTGGGTTCCCTGGGTCTATTGCATTATCCTTTACCTTGTGGCTAAACATGATTAGGCTGGAAGACTAGGTTTTGTGTAAAAGCTGGGATCGGGGGAGGTTAGTCTCCCACACAACTGGGTGTAGAAAAGGGTCATAGTGTCTTGAATTAGGTAAAGTGTGTGTGTAGTGATGAAATAGGGGGGAAGCAAAAGACAGGTCACCCCCTCTTTTCCCCAAGTATTGTATTGGTGGTCATTTTATTTCCTGTGAACCTCTGGCTCATGTCCAGGAGGGGACGTTACTGACGGGCATCGGCTCATGTCCAATGCCACTGTGGGTGATGTATAAAGGATTTTATGTCTAGCTTTAAACTAAATGTAATGCCATGTGATATGTATTTGGCTCTGTTTACTGCTTGACTCATGTGTTAGCTAAAGTGGTTGATAGTGGCCCTTTATCTGTTATAGCACTCTGTAAAGCTGTTCACTGCTCGCTGTGTTATTATTGTCAATGCTGATTAATATTTTGCTTGCATGAAATGTTTGAATCTTTACTGATATTGGGGTTAATGTAAATTGTCTCTTATACACTGCTTGGCCCGGTATCCATTTCAAAGTCCATTCATGCTGATGTAATTTATATTACTTGTGCTGTCCTCTCATTAGCAAAAGGTGCATGCTTACTGTGAATCTGTTGCTTTGTCAATTCCTGTGATGTAATGCACATTACTTGTTTTATTTAGCCCTGTGTAACCTCGGCTGGCAATTCTGGTAGTAAAAGTTGCATTATTGTGCTTGGGCCATTTACTCTCCATAGACTTTTAGCCATTACAGCTGGAGAACTACCAGTACCAGCCTAACTTGCATGTGCTTTGTTGAGCTTGGACCATTTACTCTGCATAGACTGTTAGCCATTACAGCTGGAGAACTACAAGTACCAGCCTAACTTGCATGTGCTTTATTGAGCTTGGGCCATGTACTCTACATGAACTGTTAGCCTTAACAGCTGGAGAACTACCAGTACCAGCCTAACTTGCATGTGCTTTGTTGAGCTTGGACCATTTACTCTGCATAGACTGTTAGCCATTACAGCTGGAGAACTACAAGTACCAGCCTAACTTGCATGTGCTTTATTGAGCTTGGGCCATTTACTCTGCATAGACTGTTAGCCATTACAGCTGGAGAACTATAAGTACAAGCTTGGCCTGCATGTGTTTTTTTCCCACGTTATTCCTCTGCAAAAAGGGAGCATTAACACAGACTGTATTTCACAGCAATAGACTGCCAGAGCACCATTGATTCAAGCTAGACCAGCAGGTTTCATATTTAAGTCTCTCATTTGTTTTTTTGGTAAAGTAAAGTTCTGCAGGAATTGTGGTTCTTTTTGGTGTCACATTGCTTGCCAGCTGGGGTCACCGGTAGATGACGGGGAGGTAATAAATAAATACCTTGTCATTGAAAAGTGTAATTAATATCATTCCATCTGTAAATGGTAAATATATCCTGTCATTTGTTGTTAATTATTAACAAATAATAAAATTGCGTTGCACCTTCCCTCCTGACTGGTCATTGTGTCTGCAAAAGGGGAATTCAGGCTTGCCTCTCTGTCATGGTGTGTCCTATCTGACCACGGGGAAATCAGCCACCAAAGCAATCCGTACACTCCAAAATCTGGTGCTAGTGGTGCAGCAATGTACAAACCAGTTAGTACAACACAGATTTGCTAATGTCTGCGAGCGCTATGCTGTCACAGCACAAAATAAGAACGCCCCCTTACCTTACACCAGAGGTTACCAAACGCAGCCCACAAAGCTCCACAACAGATCAGGTGTTAGAGATATCCATGGCTGAGCACAGGTGAATTAATTAGTATCTTAGTCAATTTGATTTAACCACCTGTGCCCAACTATTGATATCACTAAAACCTGATCTGTTGGGGAGCCTTGAAAGACCACATTTGGGAACCTCTGCCTTACAAACATCTGTAATACTTTCCAAATCTGCAAAAACATCAGTTACATGGAGTACAATAGCAGCCTCACGCACACTTGCACAAGCTCTGACCTTACGCAGAAATTACTAACCTCATCACACGCAGTGAAAAGCCTGAGCTGCATATGGCCTCTCAGTGCATTCTCCTGCAATGGAGTTCTAATGCACAGGCACATCTGCATTTTGCCGACCACCCCCAATCACCTCTACAAATGGTACTTCCTCTCAATCACTCGGTGATGCGTCTGCGTAGTTACTGTAATCGCAGTCCTGATAGCAGTGGAGTGTTTGTGCATGTGCACTGTGATCCATATGCATGCGTAGAACACAACAACCAGCCAATTGCTGCAGAATCAGGCCTACAGTCCAAAGACGTACAGTACATGCTGTGTTCATGGGCAACCAACGCTGAATCAGCACTTAAGTCACGGTTCTAGACTGATACTTTTTTGTAGGTTAGTCAGGTTTAAAGTATCACTTGACCAGGATAATGTTATTAGGGCATAATGAGGGCTAGCTCCCATTTGGATAAGCATTCAGCAGTCCCTTGTTGATAGTTCTGACAAGTTAGTAGAGCAATTACTGCATGTGAGACAAACACTATAAGATTGCAACACAAAACAATGGGCCTCTTTCAGACCCTTCAGCTGTCCGCTCGCAAGTGGGTCGATGGTCTGCACTGCACATGCGCACAACGGAGGGAGCTCCGTCGTGCGCATGCGCGAGACGCGACGAGTGAAGGACTTGCCTTAGCTCGTAGTGTCTCTTCAAAGGGGGCGTGCTGTCCATGTTGACTGACAGCACGCCCCCTTTGTTGGGCATGCCGGGGGCATGCCTGCCAGACGGAGGCGTTCCCAACGGAACGCCTACCGTCTGAAGCCGAGCCCACTGACATCACTAGTGATGTCAGTGGGAGTGATTTTGGCTCTGATAGAGCCAAAATCATTCCTGGCCCTGCGGTTGAAAACCTCAACCGCAGGCTGCTGCTCGCAGTGGCGATGGTCGCGACCATCGCGACCATCATCCTGCACGTTCGTATATGCTGTGGGTGGTGACCCACAGCTATGCGAGCGTCCAGAAGGACGCTCCATATTTATGGAGGTGGGCCCTGATTCAGAGCGAGCGCTCTGGTCAGAGCGTCCGGCTCTGAATCAGGGCCAATGTTTGCAGATTTGTCTACAAGTATCGCAGCTTCTGCTTTTTCCCTAACTTACCGGTAGTCTTACTAACATGATAATAGCACCCAGAAGAGCATGCTAGTTCCTTTATTGCTATCTGTAGGATTCTGAATTATTTACATGTAAAGTAGCTGTCTATAAGTTGCTGCCCCCCAGAACATTAGGTACACATATAGGACTATAAAATGCTTTATGCAATTAATGCCAATGTGACTGTCCTGGCTGGGAAATGACCATCTCTTCAGGGCAGCAAAGATCTGAGAAAGATGATGAGTTAATGTGTTTTAGGTGATGACTCTGAGGATACTAGCTGAGTGGAATTAGATTGTACAGGTCGGACACACAGTGAAATAATTTCATATAAGTCTCCGAATGTTACTTATTCTGGTCATACAGAAGCATCAACATTTTATATAGTTAACACAAAACATCTGTAAATCCTTAGCATAAAATGATGTGTATAGAGTGATTCCCCCATGGAAAAACCTTGGCCTGTGAAACATCCATGAGACCTACAGCTGCTACTTCTGATGCTGATCCTCCCCCAAACAAACTGTCATTGACACCCCGCATACATGCACAATTTGTTATAGATATCATTGTCCCCCCAAAAAATTCATATATCCAAAGCATAGCACATTTTTGTGTCCCTTTTATGTGAATTATAATTTACCCTTCACTAATTTGCTGTGATTTCTATCAACCTGTCCTGTTAGATGTGACTCATTTTTTGGGGAGTTTTTGTTGACAATTTTCCAAATTTTCACTTGATAATCCAGTAATTTATATTCTTGACATGAAAAAAGATCAGGGCCCAAGGTGTGTTTGGCAGCTCCTAATCTGACAGTATAGACATTAGTAAATACAATAAATACAATAAATGAGTAAATACAATGGGGTGGACTAAAAACAGCTGGGCAAAAAATACAAGAAAATGGCATTTGTCACATACTGCCTTTTAATAAATATAAACCACTGTTATACACATGCGGCAATAGTGCATATCCATTACACTCAGGAAAAACTCTCCCTCTATTCTTTTTTTATTTTAATGTATTTTTATCGATATAAAATCAGTACAGTTAAAGCACAAAAAAATATCCATACATAGAAAATATTAGGAACATAATATGAAATGGTGACCACAAACATAGAAAAGTAGAGATGAGTATTAGAACTAGCAGCCATAATCACATTTGTAAAAGAAATATTCTTAAATTGATTACTGATTAATTGTGTAAGAGAATCGTAACACAAATCCACAGAAAGACATATATAAATAAATAAAAAATAAATTCACACCAATTAAATTAAAGAAATAAAGATTAAATAAATAAATAAAAACAAAGTCTCTCTCCCCCTAGGAGAACCTCACACCCACTACATCTTTAACAATGTTCGAGTCAAGAGCGATAGGGAAGATCCTGTCATTTCACTCATGTCACAATTCTTACGTATTAGAATAAATCAGCACACCATGCAACAGACCTTACATGAAAAATTCTTACACACCCAGAGTAACAAAACACATTGATATATATATATACACATACACAACTCTCAACTCAGAGACAGCCCATATATGAGGAGTGTCGTAACATGTAGGCTACCGGAGAACAACATGTACAATTGCATACACTGCTGATATTGGCACATATATGATTGGATGAGGAATGGAAAATGCTGAAACGACCAGTGATTCTCGTATGCTGATATAATTGTGGATTATTCCACTGTTTAAGGTACCCCTCCACCACACAGGTGATTGAAACTGGTGAAGGGTCCAAAAGGTCTATACGAGATTGCACTAGGATGCGCTCCTTTTCCACTTTTTGTTTGATATATATATATATATATATATATTATATAAAACTGTTATGTATAAGTGTTATGTCGGTTACTGTTTATCATGCTGGTGACTAACATATTACTGAAAAATATACAAAATACTTGTTCCTTGTGTTCAATACTGATTTAAAAGTATTTTCAAGATATGAAAATCATGAATTTAGTTTGGATGATCTACTATATTTCTATTTACACTTTGTTTCACTTTGTGAGAAGCCGATTATCCCACAATAATGCTTTAGGCCTGTGGGGGGAATCCAGACACGCTGGTAGAAACCTTCTTAAACACAGGGAGAATATATAAGCTGCCGTCAGAACATTCTGTGGTCACATGAGGGCAAATGAACTCAGTGCTGCTACGCTGATTATTGTGCTGCCATAATGTCCATTTGCAAATATAGAGGAATACCATTAAATACATTATGCTTCCTGCATACTCTGTAATAGTTTCAGACTCGCCTGAGATGTCATAGCAATGTCTATATGTAATCATTGTCCTCTCTGTTGTTAATGATCATTTCATTGGATGGACAATTGTTTCTGTAAACGTTGTGTTTCTCATCTGTATATATCAGATTCCATTACATCATGCTCTTCTTCCATTCACGTTTCACTAGTGCACTTAATCAAAACACACACAGGGAAAGCAGCTACTGGACAGATTTGCATGTATTATCCTGCTCCTTCCTCGTTCTGCCCAGCATGAAATCATTACACTACTGACACTTGCTTAGAGATTCTCTTATTATTCATTAAGGGAACAAGAGAAGTTGTCTACTTTTATAGAATGGTGCCGGTGGAACAGATTGTGAGAACCATTATTACAGTTATAATCGGGATACATGGGATCCTCATAAACACCGCCATCATCACTGTGTACCTCAAACCCTGGAGAAGGATCACTAATCCCAGTGACAGTGACCAAATCCTGCTCTCTATGGCTCTCAGCAAGGTCCTCCTGCAATTCTCAATGTTGCTTAATACTTACTTGTTTACTTTCCAGATACAAAGAGAGATTAACACAAAAATATTCTTACTTTCTTTTTATGTCCTTTTTGTCTTTTTCAACATGAGTTTTTGGAACACCACCTGGCTCTCCATCTGCTATTGTGTGAAGCTCGTCAAGATGACCCATCAGACTGTCCTAAGGATGACAATGTGGTTCTCCTCTTCCATTAACAAACTGCTCATAGGATCAGCAATGTGCTCAGTTCTGTTGAATTTGCCCTTTTTCTGGATATCAGAGATTTTTCTACAAAATACAAATAATACTGATAAGCCAATAAGATTTACAATGAAGGTGAATGTCCCTTACAGTGTATTGAATATGATATTAAGCTACACCCTGCCTTATACCCTGACTGTCATCTGTATTGGGCTCAGTGTGACGTCTCTCCTGCAGCATGTCTGGAGGGTCAGGCAGAACGTGTCCGAGGTCAGCTCATCTCCTCAGCTCCAGGCTCTTGTTCGGGCGGCTGTGACAATGACCCTACGTGTGGTTTTGGACTTGACATTCCTTATTATCATTATTTATTCTTTTTTTGTATCATTTAACCCAGAACGTGCACTAGAAATATTCTTACTGCTGTTTCTCTTGTCATATCCATCAGTACAGTCCTTCATATTAATCTTTGGAAACCCCAAATTAAAGAGAAGTCTCCTGGGGCAAGAGTCCACCTAGTCATTTGATAATTTGATGGATCATAGATGAGCAGTAGACAGTCACTGGATTTAAAACACTTTTTTGTCACCCCAAGTAAGAGATAGGTGAAAGCAACCAAAATACTGCATTACACACTCAGAAAGTTTTTATTTGTAATAAATATCTTTATATTGAGCATTTGTTTTTTTATATCAAATTTATTAAGATTTAGAAATAGAAAATATAATCGACATATAGGCCCATATTCAACTTGGAGCGAAAAGCCGAGATCGGGGAAAAAGCTTCGCCGATGACGTCATTTCGCCAGGCGGAAAAGTATCGCCGTATTCAATTTAAAAGACTCTCCGCCTAGACGGAAAGTCAGTGCAATGTAATGGGAGATAAAGTTTCGCCTATGAATAGCAGGCGGAAAAAAGTGCAGAATTGGGGTTTTGGGGTGCAACATTGTGGGAACCCCCGTGCAGCCTTCAGACAGTCCCCCAAAGGTAAACTGCATCAAAATAAAAAAAAAAAACACTTATGAACACCCAAAAAAATCACTTCCAATTTGGGGGGGGGGAATGTTGGGGGACAAAGTTAAAAACTAGAGAACTAGACTCCAGGAGGGTCCCCAAGTATGCCCCTAGTTTTTTCTTTGATTGCAGGAGCTTGCAGCAGGTGGACTTTTCATGATTTTTTAAACTTCACTTTAGCAACTTTAAAATATGCTGACCCCCATTTTCAAGTACCCCAAATTTGCCCGAATAGGTTATTTTCTGCAAAAACCACTCCTGAATACTATTCTGCAACACGTATAGAAAAACGCTATTTAGCAGCTATTCAACCCGTTTAAAAAGACCAAATACCTTCAGCAAGCCAAATCAGGGGTAACCATAGGGAACCCCCATGTCAGAGCATCTTTTGGAGGGTGTCAGGCTGATTTCCCCAAATCTGACAGAACTTTCCACTTGTTTAAGTTTCGCCAGGTCCCGTTTTAGCGAACTATCAACTTGAATCTGGGGATACACGGGCACGCGTGCGATGCCAAACAGTCGAAGCAGGCGGAAAGTCCGGGAGGCGGAAAAGTATTGCGGGTCCACTCAAATTGAATATGGCTCATAGATGTAATTTTACTACCATTATATTGAATTAAGTATCTAGCTAATGGCTGTGACCTGCTTCCTTTCTGGAGAACCCAGGTGTCTAAGCTATGGTGTGGGGGGAGACAGCAACATAAAGTGTAATACACTGAGCAGACCTCACACACCTGTCAGACGCTAATGATGGAGAGAAGAGAATAAAATGTACATTTATATGAGCACATTAAGAGCCACCCACACTAAAAGTATTTATCTCTATGCAATAAAATAACATTTGTGTCCTGTTTAATTATCAACCCTGTAAGTATTGTCATTTACTGCAGCTGATCTCACTGCCTCCCGTAGTGTAAGGTAACATACTGTGTCATTTTATATCTTTGTCATTGTGGTAAGGTTCTATTCAATAATACTAAATTGATACATATATATATATATATATATATATATATATATATATATATATATTAGGGGTGAGCTGGTTCGGATTTCTGAAATCTGAACCCCCCGAGCCCCCCCGATAAGAGGCCGATCCGAGTCAGGCTCGACTGTTTCCCGCCTGACTCGGATCTGAAATCGAGGCAAAACGTCATCATCCCACCTTCCGGGTCTCGCGGGTTTTGGATCCTATATAAGGTACCCGCGTCTGCACCATTTTCTCACTCGGCTGTGGACAGTGAAGAGGGAGGGTGGGAGTTAGGGCTGGCTGGGCTGTGTAGTGTAGTGTAGTGTAGTGCAGAGTAGTGTTGTGCTGCGCTGTGTTGTGCTGTGCTGCTGTTGTACATAGGGGCTGTGTCCACTACTTCAAAGTCCATAGGGGCTGGCTGGACTGTGTTGTGCAGTCAGTTCTCCATAGGGGCTGTGTCCACTCCAAAGTCCTGTGCAGTGTCCCAGTCCTAAAGGGGTGCTGTAGTGTTGTCCAGGGGGTGCTCTGTCCGTCAGGGGTGCTCCCCCCAAGTGCAAAAAAAAAAATATTTTTTCTGTGTTTGTGAATTGTGTGCACTGTGGCTGCACGTGCATCAACAAAGGAGCAGCGCCAAGCGTGCGCCTGTGTCCCATAAGTAAAAGGCCGGCTGGCTTGTCCGTTAAAGGGTGCTGTAACCCCCAAAGGGAACTCCAAACAAAATAAAAAAATATATTTTTTTGTGTTTGTGAATTGTGTGCACTGTGGCCGCACGTGCATCAACAAAGTAGTGGCAAGCGTGCGGCTGTGTCCCATAAATAAAGGGCCAGCTGGATTGACCGCTAAAGGGTGCTGTAACCCCCAAAGGGCACTCCAAACAAAATAAAAATATATATTTCTGTGTTTGTGAATTGTGTGCACTGTGGCCGCACGTGCATCAATAAAGTAGTGCCAAGCGTGCGCCTGTGTCATAAGTAAAGGGCAGGCTGGCTTGTCCGTTAAAGGGTGCTGTAACCCCCAAAGGGCACTCCAAACAAAATAAAAAAATATATATCTGTGTTTGTGAATTGTGTGCACTGTGTCTGCACGTGCATCAACAAAGTAGTGCCAAGCATGCGCCTGTGTCCCATAAATAAAGGGCCAGCTGGATTGACCACTAAAGGGTGCAGTAACCCCCAAAGGTCACTCCAAACAAAATAAAAAAAAATATTTTTTTGTGTTTGTGAATTGTGTGCACTGTGTCTGCACGTGAATCAACAAAGTAGTGCCAAGTGTGCGCCTGTGTCCCATAAATAAAGGGCCGGCTGGATTGACTGCTAAAGGGTGCTATAACCCCCAAAGGGCACTCCAAACAAAATAAAAATATATATTTTTTTGTGTTTGTGAATTGTGTGCGCAGTAGCTGCACGTGCATCAACAGAGGAGCAGCGCCAATCATTTCTTAAAGGGTGGTGTAACCCACAAAGTGCACTAGTCTCCAACAAAAATTCAAAAATTATTTTCTGTGTTTGTGTGCGCCTTAGCCGCACGTATATATCAATATAACATAAATGGAGGACCAAACTTTCTCCGATAAAATAAAATAAGGAAAGATCAAGAACCACTTCCTCCTAGTGCTGAAGCTGCTGCCACTAGTCATGACATAGACGATAACATGCCATCAACGTCATCTGCCAAGGCCGATGCCCAATGTCATAGTAGAGGGCACATACAATCCCAAATGACAAAGTTCAGGAAAATGACCTTGAAAAAAACATTTAAATCATCTGAAGAGAAACGTAAACTTGCCAATATGCCATTTATGACACAGAGTGGCAAGGAATGGCTAAGGTCTTTCCCTATGTTCATGACTAGTGGTTCAGCTTCACATGACGATGGAAGCCCTCCTCCCGCTAAAAAAATCAAACTAAGCGAAGAACTGTGCATTCTAAAAAGATATCACAAATCCCCAAGGAGAGTCCAAGTGTAGTGGCAGTTGCGATGCCTGACCTTCCCAGCACTGGACAGGAAGAGGTGGCTCTTTCCACCATTTTCACGCCCCCTGCAAGTGCTGAAAGGAGCACCCACAGTCCACTTGCTGATATGCAAATTGAAGATGTCACTGTTGAAGTACAACAGGATGAGGATACTGGTGTAGCTGGCACTGAGGAGGAAGTTGGCGAGGAGGATTCTGATGGTGATGTGGTTTGTTTAAATCAGGCTCCGGGGGAGACAGTTTTTGTCCGTGGGATGAAAAAGACCATCACGGTCATACCTGGGCAGAAGACCAAACATTCCACCTCTTTGGTCTGGCAATATTTCTATCCAAATCCGGACAACAACTGTCTTGCCATATGTACCATATGTAAAGGTGAAATAAGTAGGGGTAGGGACGTTAACCACCTAGGAACATCCTCCATTATACGGCACCTGCAGCACATTCATAAAAAGTTACTGTCAAGTTCAGAAACTTTGGCTAAGACCGTAAGCAGTCCAGGGACACCTAAATCCCGTTGTCCTGTTGTATCCAAGCGCCTGCCAACCACACCGTCAACTCCCTCCTCATCAATTTCCTCCTTAGTCAGGATCGGAAGTAGTCCTGCAGGCCATGTCACTGGCATAACTGACTCTCCTATCCGGGATTCCTCCGGAGGAGGATCCTGCATTGCTACGCCTCCTGCTGCTGCTGCTGCTGTTGCTGCTGCTGGGAGTCGTTCATCAACCCAGAGAGGAAGTAGGAACACCACTACTTTTACTAAACAATTGACCCTCCAACAGTCCTTAGCGAGGAGGATGAAGTACGACAGCAGTCATCCTGAATCAAAACTTATAACTGAGGCCTTGACTGCTATGTTGGTGTTAGACGTGCGTCCGGTATCCACCATTAGTGCAGTGGGATTTAGACAATTGATGGAGGTAGTGTGTCCCCGGTTCCAAATCCCATCTAGATTCCACTTCACTAGGCAGGCGATACCGAGACTGTACAGAAACGTCAGAAAAAGTGTCCTCAGTGTCCTGAAAAATGCGGTTGTACCCAATGTCCACTTAACCACGGACATGTGGACAAGTGGAACATGGCAGACTAAGGACTATATGAATGTGACAGCCCACTGGGTAGATGTATCACCTTACGCAGCAACGACAGCAGCGTCACTAGTAGCAGCATCTCAGAAACGCCAGCTCGTTCCAAGGCAGGCTATGCTGTGTATCACCGGTTTCAGTAAGAGGCAGACCGCCGACAACCTCCTAGAGAAACTGAGGGAAATCATCGCCCAGTGGCTTACCCCACTTAGACTCTCCTGGGGATTTGTGATATCTGACAACGCCACCAATATTGTGCGCGCATTACATCTGGGCAAATTCCAACATGTCCCATGTTTTGCTCACACAATAAACTTGGTGGTGCAGAATTTTCTGAAAAGCGACAGGGGCGTGCAGGAGACACTTTGGGTGGCCTGAAAAATTTCTGGCCACTTTCGCCATTCAGTGACTGCGTGCCGAAAACTGGAGCGCCAGCAAACACTCTTGAACCTGCCCCGCCATCACCTGAAGCAAGAGGTTGTGACGCAGTGGAACTCAACCCTTTAGATGTTTCAGAGGATGGAGGAGCAGCAAAAGGCCATTCAAGCCTATACATCCACCTATGACATAGGCAAAGGAGGGGGTATGCACCTGACTCAAGTGCAGTGGAGAATGATTTCCGTGTTGTGCAAGGTTCTCCAACCCTTCGATCTTGCCACACGTGATGTCAGTTCAGACACTGCCAGCTTGAGTCAGGTCATTCCCCTCATCAGGCTTTTGCAGAAGCAGCTGGAGAAATTGAAGGAGGAGCTAAGACGGAGCGATTCCGCTCGGCATGTGGGACTTGTGGATGAAGCCCTTCATTCGCTTTGCCAGGATTCTAGGGTGGTCAATCTGTTGAAATCAGACCACTACATTTTGGCCACCATGCTCGATCCTAGGTTTAAAGCCTATGTAGTGTCTCTCTTTCCGCTCGACACAAGTCTGCAGAGGTGCAAAGACCTGCTGGTGAAAACACTGTCAGCTGAAGCGGAATGTGACACGTCAACAGCTCCTTCTTCATTTTCTCCTGCAACTGGGGCTGCCAGGAAAAAACTTAGGTATCCTAAGCAACCCGATGGTGGTGATGCAGGGCAGGCAGGACCAAGTTTGGACATCTGGTCCGGACTGAAGGACCTGGAAACAATTTCTGACATGTCTACTGTCACTGAATATGATACTGTCACCATTGACAGAATGGTGGAGGATTACATTGGTGACAGCATCCAAGTAGGCATGTCAGACAGTCCGTACCTGTACTGGCAGGAAAAAGAGGCAATTTGGAGGCCCTTGTACAAACTGGCTCTATTTTACCTGAGTTGCCTCCCCTCCAGTGTATACTCCGAAAGAGTGTTTTTAGTGCAGCCGGGAACCTTGTCAGCGAAAGGCGTAGGTAGCCGCTTCCACAAAATGTGGAGAAGATGATGTTCATAAAAATTAATTACCAACTCTTTCAGGGAGACCAGCCTCCAGAACGTACAGAGGGACCTGTGGTGGTGGATTCCAGTGGGGACGAGTTAATAGTCTGTGAGGATGAGGATGTACACAACACTGAAGAGGGTGAGGAATCGGTGGATGAGGACGACATCTTGCATCCGTAGAGCCAGTTTGTGCAGGGACAGATTAATTGCCAGCTTGTTTTGTGGGGGCCCAAACGAACCAATCATTTCAGCCACAGTCGTGTGGCAGACCCTGGCGCTGAAAAGATTGGTTTGTTAAAGTGTGCATGTCCTGTTTATACAACATAAGGGTGGGTGGGAGGGCCCAAGGACAATTCCATCTTGCACCTCTTTTTTTTCTTTGCACTATGTACTGTTTGGGGCCTAGTTTTTCAACTGCCATCCTGTCTGCCACTGCAGTGCCACTCCTAGATGGGCCACGTGTTTGTGCCGCCCACTCGTGTAGCTTAGCATAGCCTTTTGGACATAAAAACACTATTGTGAGGTGTGAGGTGTTCAGAATAGACTGGAAATGAGTGGAAATTAAGATTATTGAGGTTAATAATAGCATAGGAGCAGAAAAACCAACACATTCTGTGATTTTAGCTGTTTTTATTCTTTTTTTTTTTAAATACAGATCCAAAACACAAAACCCAGAACCCAAAACACGGAAGGGTGGTTTTGGCAAAACCAACCCAGATCCAAAACACGAAGAAAGATCCAGATCCAAAACCAAAACACAAAACACGAAAAGTGGCCGGTGCACACCCTTAATATATATACACATCTTTACATTACAGATATACAGTATATCCTGCCACTGTTATAAGACATTTAGAGCTCCTATATTGAGTTTGCTTGTTTCATGCCAACATTTAATTGGAATCCATTTTTATTCTATTGCTTAGCAAGTTACTATGGCATTCAGCTCTACATGTGTATTACAGATGTGTCCCCTTTTATCTACATTGTTACCCCCAAGGGCATTCTGGATTACTTAATTACTTTATTATCACTATTTAGAGGACTGGTGCGGACCTTACTTTCTACCAATACATCTATGTAATGGTGTAGCATGATCATAGGGTTAATTAAACTTTAAAATGGAGATGATGGGGGTTTTCTACTAGATTTCAGCCTCTTCGCCTATTGTGGTTTTAGTTGACATGAGTATATTATAGATGGGGAAGGTTCTTACAATCTTAATCTGGATTTAATCTAAATTTTCAAAGATCTCATGCTTAAACCAATGAAAAAGTTTCTTTATAGATGAAGAATTTATTTTTTTAGTAAGATACTGTATTAGCAATAACAGAAGTGGTCAATTTGTTGATTTTTTTGAAGACTACGGAGAAATAAAAAGACGTTCCTTTTCTGTTCTCTAGAACTTATTTGATCAAAATACCTCATTCAATAAATCATTATTCCAAATATACTAATAATCTTATAAAATTATCCATAACATGACCGACCTCAACGTCTGTAACAACTTTCCACCACAATGACGCCGGGTTAATCTGACTACTCTCCCTTACCCTTCGTCATCCAGTTTAAATTATACACCACAGCCTTGACAAGTTGTACTCTATATGCCAAAGTAGACTACAATGTTCCATACGCTGTATTGGTTTTTGCTGTTTAGCGTCTCCTATATGAAAGACCCTGGCCCCCTTCCCCTCGCCATTTCCTTTTTAATTTATTTACTAAACTCCTCTTTGAAAATCTTTGTTTCAATAAAAAATATTTCTGAATAAAATTACAAAATGTAACACTTAAAGGGAATATTCAATTGGGCGCGAGGTTTAGCGAGGAAAAAAACTCACGTCCTTTGCGCCCAATTTTGGAATACCGCTCCCTAAACCCGCGGTATCCAATCAAAAAAACAGTGGTTGCAGGGTTTTCAGCTCTCAAAGCCCTGCGCCGTGTTGGGACGCCATTATAAGGGCGTGCATAATTAAGGCAGTGTGGCGGTATATGCAGCCAGATGACTCAATGAACTCAGGAAGTGGCCAAAATACTGCACGAGATCAGGTCAACCTCTCTAGTGCGTAGGGTTCCGATGGTTCTTGATGTTACCGATGTTTCCGCTATCTTGAAGATTACTCAGGCGTAAAGGGAAGTGGGCAGCATTGTGTAGTGCTGGTCATTGGCATCTTTTGCTGCGGTTGCCTTGTGTATGCATTGATCAGCATATATTCCTACACCGGCCCTAACTGTGTGGAGTTTGTATATTCTCCCTGTGATTGCGTGGGTTTCCTCCGGGTACTCCGGTTTCCTCCCACACTCCAAAAATATACTGGTAGGTTATTTGGCTCCAAACATAAATTAACCCTAGTGTGTATGTGTGTACATGTGATAGGGAACATAGAGTGTAAGCTCCATTGGGGCAGGGACTGATGTGATGGCCAACTATTCTCTGTAAAGCGCTGCGGAATATATGTGCGCTATATAAAATATAAAAATAAATGTTAAAGCAAATTCATAAAATCTATAAAACTGATAATAAAATGAACACTTAAGACAAATCTCAACACATTAGGAATGTGGGAGATGGAGGATAGTGGAGGGGGGGTGCAGAGCAAGTCAGAGAATGAAAATATATATGAGGTGAGTGTAGGATGGTGCATTGTTCTGAGCTTCATGAACAGACCTGGTCCACGCTGCAGAAAAGTTTGACCTTATCCAGCTGTCAGAAGCCTCTTCTTGCTATGCATCACCCAGGGTGTCACCACAGGGGCTGTCTGCAGAGTCTTTATCCTCCTCAGTCAGCAAGTACCTTCTGCTAGGTGCTGCTTCCTTGGACCTCAGCTCTGCCTAAGAGGTCTCCTCTATTATACCATATGACAAATAGTGGTGCAGACTCCAGCACATACTCTGTCCCTAAGTAGCATGGCTCCATTCTTGTCCCATTGCTACCTCAAGGCCCCAAGTCCTGGCATGGCTACACAGTGCAGCTGCTGTACTCCTCACTCATAGGAATCACCACAATGTTCTCTGTTTCTCACCCTGCCCCTCTATCCCTGACTGGGAAAATAACACCAAGATGTATCACTCCACCCCTCATCAGCAGAGGTCTTCTCCTTTGGTGATTCACAGCAGCAGTCTACTTCTCCTGATCCTCCAGGTCTGGTCTTCAGCCACGCTCCTCTAGCCATCATCCACTCTCCAACAGCAGGTAATTGGTCCTTTCCTCCAGATGCAAGTCTTACCATGCTTTGGCAGCACTTCCCTTCCATAAGCAGCAACATAACCTTCCTACTCTGTGGTGCTCCTTTCTATACTTCTGTCCACCACTTGGCCCTCCTCCACAGCTCCAATCTCCCAAAGCCCACTGGCCCTGGGTGCTTCTGCCCTATGACAATGGTGACCAATCAGGTAGGGTGCATTTTCCAGGCCATGACTGTTGCTGATTGACTGAGGTCCTACCAGCCCTTCCAGAGAGAGTCAGGGAGAAAGTAAAGGAGAAAAGGTCATCAGGAGAGAGTCAGGGAGTAAAGGTCATCAGGAGTTCACTTAATGCTCCATATCACACAGTATTAAGGGCTTTCTATTAAAACACCTATACAACAAAAATAGGGCTTATAGACATCTCAAGGGGCAATAATCTTTTGTCTTCACTCTTAATATTAACTTAATGGTAACTTAGGGTTACCACAGATGTCAGAATTGTCCCCCATTCTGTTGTATGTCCATGACCTACTTTACACCTTCATGTTTGTCCATAAATTAAATGTATCCTTTTGTCAGTATCATTAATATCAAAGTGAATTCTGTGTATCCAAAATGTTCCTCACACAACTGTCTGAGCTCATAACTAATCAGCACATCCTTCTCCAGTCTCACGTCTCATTCCAATTAGAACTTGCATTAATATTCACTATCATAGCAAAGCATCAACCTTACCATGTGATTCTTTCAGCAATGGCAAGTCTCTGTTCTTCCAACAAGGACAATGAGGATGCAAAGCGCACACCTAAATGATGACAGAAACAAGATAGCACTGAGATTTGTATCTACTACTGTGATCCACAGTCGTCATGGTCTGCACACATCACTGGTGAGCTGATTGGAAATCACTAGGTAACACACATTATGGCTTTTCCTGCTTTTTTTAGCACTAATATATTTCATATGTATCATTGCTGGAGTGACTGGAATTACCTTGAACTCATGGATCGTAAGCATCAACATTATGAACTGGAGAAGAGGCGCACAACTGAGTCCACCTGACCAGATTCTCAGTGTTATGGATCTGGTAAATATTGTAATGCAAACTGCGTTGAACGTGGACATGTTTCTCAGTCAAATGCAACATATCAGGATGTTTAGTCAAGGACAACACATTGCTCTAAGTGTTCTGATCTTTCTCCTTCCCTATAATATGTGGCTCACCGCCTGACTCTCCACTTACTACTGTCTGAGGATTGTCATCTTCACAAGAGGAATCTTCTCAGTGATGAAGATGAGGATATATGGGCTTCTGCCAATGCTTCTGGTGGCATCAGCTGTCTATTGCTTCTCTTTGGCTATTCCATCACTGTGAAAATATTTCTGCCAAAAACATTCAAGTACTAATAGGAAACACTACTTATAATTCTACTATTGTTTCTGGCAGCATCATAGATTCCCCAATCTATTTGCAATAGCCCTGGTGTGCACCTTACCCCTCATATTGACTCTAAACTTTAAATATAAACTCACAGTATATATATCATGTATCTCAGCATTGGATACATACACAAACACAGTGCACTTTCTTTGGATGTGATATTGCACAAGTGCACTTTATATGCACAAACTTATTTAATTGTGAACTGGCATGTCACTAATCTAAAGGTGAAGGTGTTTCCTAGACTTGTACAAAAAAAGGTTTTTCTATTAATGCACTCTATGTTTTTGGTTTGATATATTCAAACATCTTTTCCTAGAGTTCTGTGGTGGAAAAGAATGGAATCTGGGTTTCAGATACAACACTGATGTGATTTGAAATTTACACACTAATTGGCACTGCAGTCTCACATTTATTGAACTATATATATATTTATTTAGAATCTATGAAAGTCTATATCCCTTTTCCATAATTATTATGGAAGATGAATGGGACTTGTATCTGCAATTAGAACCCAGCACCAACTCTCTAGGGCATCTAATAGTGTATTGTTTAAGATTTATTGACACATACCCAGTACATACAGTAAGAACAGTATCAGAAAAGCATATCACAAACACTTGAAAAGGACATTTTCACAAAGTTTAGTCCATATTCAGGTGCTGATTCCAAGAATGTGACAGTCAGCACCATTCAATGCATTTCATTGACCCTCAACTTCATCAGGGACAAATTCCTTCAGTTTTTACTACCAGAAACAATTGAATCAAGTTGTATTTTATATCAAAATTAAGTCACTGTAAAAGCTATATACGGAATGAGCTACACCAAATGCCTTTAGCGAGTTCTATTTAAATAAAATAATATGATTAATTTTTGTGGATAAAACTTATTAGTGGTTGTAAATTTATATTAAACTGTTGTTGCCTGCCAATCCATTAAAATATTATATTTATGTGATCTCTACATCATGGTACAGTATAAAAAACTTGCCACGATGACATCAGCTCTTAGAGCTATAGAAATGAACTACGTGATAAATGCAATTATTTATAGCAACCAATAGTAAGTGACATTCTTTCCCCAAATTTGCCAAAATACTACGTCATTACTCTAGGATGTTTCCACATTAAGGATACCCTCCTGGCTTCTGGCTACCTGCATAGCACCTACACAAGACCACAGCAGCAGTTACAACTACACTGTGTGGAAAATATGTCATCCTAACAGCAAAGTTAACCAGGGACATATCTGTGCAATTTCAGTTACAAACATATCTGGAATGAACACATTTATTTTACCGTATTATAGTGCACATCATACTAGAGTAACCTTCTTAACTTTTTTGTGTGAATATAAAATATAGAGGTAATTGGCAGTAGTGCTTCCAGGTGAAGAATACTTTGATTTACTCAGGTATTACTAATCTCATCACACACAGTGACTACACAAGACTGAGAGACCATCAGTAACATGGAGTACTATCACAGCCTCACACACACTTACACAGTCTCTGACCTTACTCAGGAATTACTAATCTCATCACACGCAGTGATTACACAAGACTGAGACACCATCAGTAACATGGAGTACCATCACATCCTCACACACACTTACACAGGCTCTGACCTTACTCAGGAATTACTATCCTCATCACACGCAGTGATTACACAAGACTGAGAGACCATCAGTAACATGGAGTACCATCACAGCCTCACACACACTTACACAGGCTCTGACCTTACTCAGGAATTACTAATCTCATCACACGCAGTGACTACACAAGACTGAGAGACCATCAGTAACATGGAGTACTATCACAGCCTCACACACACTTACACAGGCTCTGACCTTACTCAGGAATTACTAACCTCATCACACACAGTGATTACACAAGACTGAGAGACCATCAGTAACATGGAGTACCATCACAGCCTCACACACACTTACACAGGCTCTGACCTTACTCAGGAATTACTAACCTCATCACACACAGTGATTACACAAGACTGAGATACCATCAGTAACATGGAGTACTATCACAGCCTCACACACACTTACACAGGCTCTGACCTTACTCAGGAATTACTAACCTCATCACACACAGTGATTACACAAGACTGAGATACCATCAGTAACATGGAGAACCATCGCAGCCTCACACACACTTACACAGGCTCTGACCTTACTCAGGAATTACTAACCTCATCACACACAGTGATTACACAAGACTGAGAGACCATCAGTAACATGGAGTACCATCACAGCCTCACACACACTTACACAGGCTCTGACCTTACTCAGGAATTACTAACCTCATCACACACAGTGATTACACAAGACTGAGAGACCATCAGTAACATGGAGTACCATCAGTAACATGGAGTACCATCACAGCCTCACACACATTTACACAGGCTCTGACCTTACTCAGGAATTACAAACCTCATCACACACAGTGATTACACAAGACTGAGAGACCATCAGTAACATGTAGTACTATCACAGCCTCACACACACTAACACAGGCTCTGACCCTACTCAGGAATTACTAACCTCATCACACGCAGTGATTACACAAGACTGAGAAACCATCAGTAACATGGAGTACCATCACAGCATCACACACACTTACACAGGCTCTGTCCCTACTCAGGAATTACTAACCTCATCACACGCAGTGATTACACAAGACTGAGAAACCATCAGTAACATGGAGTACCATAACATCCTCTCACACACTTACACAGGCTCTGACCTTTCTCAGGAATTACAAACCTCATCACACACAGTGATTACACAAGACTGAGAAACCATCAGTAACATGGAGTACCATAACATCCTCTCACACACTTACACAGGCTCTGACCTAACTCAGGAATTACTACTCTCATCACACGCTGTGGAAAGCCCGAGCTGCGTATGGCATCTCAGCGCACGCCCCTGCAATGTATTTCTAATGCACCGGCACACCTGCATTTTGCCAAGCACCCTCCATCACCTCTCCAAACGGTAGTTGCTCTCAATAACACGGCAATGGGTCTGTGTAGTTACTGTAATCGCAGTCCTGATATCAGGGGTGTTTTTGTGCATGTGCACTGTGATCCATATGCATGTGTAGAACACAACAATCAGCCAATTGCTGCAGAATCAGGCCTACAGTACAAAGACGTACAGTACCTGCTGTGTTTATGAGCAAACAACTCTGAATTAGCAATTAAGTCATGGTTCTAGAATGGTACTTTTTAGTAGGTTAGTCAGGTTTAAAGTATCACTTGACCAGGATAATGTTATTAGGGTATAATGAGGGCTAGCTCCCATTTGGATAAGCATTCAGCAGTCCCTTGTTGATAGCTCTGACAAGTTAGTAGAGCAATTACTGCATGTGAGACAAACACTATAAGATTGCAACACAAAAACAATGTTTGCAGATTTGTCTAGAAGTATCGCAGCTTCTGCTTTTTCCCTAATTTACCGGTAGTCTTACTAACATGATAATAGCACCCAGAAGAGCATGCTAGTTCCTTTATTGCTATCTGTAGTATTCTGAATTATTTACATGTAAAGTAGCTGTCTATAAGTTGCTGCCCCCCAGAACATTAGGTACACATATAGGACTATAAAATGCTTTATGCAATTGATGCCAATGTGACTGTCCTGGCTGGGAAATGACCGTCTCTTCAGGGCAGCAAAGATCTGAGAAAGATGCTGAGATAACGTGTTTTGGGTGATGACTCTGAGGATACTAGCTGAGTGGAATTAGATTGTACAGGTCGGACACACAGTGAAATCATTTCATATAAGTCTCCGAATGTTACTTATTCTGGTCATACAGAAGCATCAATATTTTATATAGTTAACACAAAACATCTGTAAATCCTTAGCATAAAATTATGTGTATAGAGTGATTCCCCCATGGAAAAACCTTGGCCTGTGAAACATCCATGAGACCTACAGCTGCTACTTCTGATGCTGATCCTCCCCCAAACAAACTGTCATTGACACCCCGCATACATGCACAATTTGTTATAGATATCATTGTCCCCCCAAAAAATTCATATATCCAAAGCATAGCACATTTGTGTGTCCCTTTCATGTGAATTATAATTTACCCTTCACTAATTTGCTGTGATTTCTATCAACCTGTCCTGTTAGATGTGACTCATTTTTTGGGGAGTTTTTGTTGACAATTTTCCAAATTTTCATTATATAAATCCGGTCATTTATATTCTTGACATGAAAAAAGATCATGGCCCAAGGTGTGTTTTGGCAGCTCCTAATCTGACAGTATAGACATTAGTAAATACAATAAATACAATAAATGAGTAAATACAATGGGGTGGACTAAAAACAGCTGGGAAAAAATACAAGAAAAAGGCATTTGTCACAAACTGCCTTTTAATAAATGTAAACCACTGTTATACACATGCGGCAATAGTGCATATCCATTACACTCAGGAAAAACTCTCCCTCTATTCTTTTTTTCTTTCAATTGTATTTTTCTCGATATAAAATCAATACAGTTAAAGCACAAAAAAATATCCATACATAGAAAATATTAGGAACATAATATGAAATGGTGACCACAAGCATAGAAAAGTAGAGTTGAGTATTATAACTAGCAGCCATAATCACATTTGTATAAGAAATATTCTTAAATTGATTACTGATTAATTGTGTAAGAGAATCGTAACACAAATCCACAGAAAGACATATATAAATAAATAAAAAATAAATTAACACCAATTAAATTAAAGAAATAAAGATGAAATAAATAAATAAAACAAAGTCTCTCTCCCCCCTAGGAGAACCCCACACCCACTACCTCTTTAACAATGTTTGGGTCAAGAGCAATAGGGAAATTCCTGTCAATTCACTCTTGTCACAATTCTTACGCATTAGAATAAATAAACAGACCTTACATGAAAAATTCATTCACACCCAGAGTATCAAAAGACATTGACATATATATCGTACCAAAAAGTTACAAACTGTATACATTACCAAACTGTTAAGCTGAATATATACATATATATATATATATATATATATATATGTACAATGCAGGAATGCCCGGCTATCCAAGTCCGTAGGTAAACTATCCCAGGTGCCCACACAGGTAGATGTAGACATCGTCCAAAGGAGCGTCACTCAGGGTCTGGAATCAAATCGCTTTAATGTGGACAAAACAAACAGCTACAGCAACGTTTCAGTGCTCAACAGGCACCGTCATCAGGCTAAAAAACATACAAACAGTGTGCTACCTTATACTAGTACATAACACCACGTGGAAGCCATATCCGGGTCCGGGACCGCGCTCCCTTGGCGGCGGCATACAAATGACATCATCGCGCAACGTGATCAGTCATTGAAAAAGTGCCCATCACCATGACTACATGAAAACAACAATACTATATCAAAGAGCTGATATATACTGCCAGACACATAGGTATATCCATAGTTAGCAATATCTATACTGTATGTATAATTAGTTCAAGCAATACTACATAACATCTCAATAACTAGATTACTATCAAAACAATTAAGTATGATGTCTTACTATAAATATATCGGCAATCATTAAATATCTATTACATATACAAATAATAGTCATGATAGTGTACTATAAACATTAACAAGCTACAAAATTAGAGAAAGTTATTTAGACCTAAATGTTCGTTAAGGCCCTTGGGAACAAGGGTACCCAATAAAAAGATCCATTTACTTTCCAATCTCAATAATTTCAGACCACTGTTTCCACCACGCAAAGAAGAAGGCACATGATCAATCATGCGGTATCTAAGTGTGGACAGTGGATGAGGTGCATTACAGAAGTGACATGCGACCGGCTGGTCACTATGGCCAGTAGCTATAGCAGAACGAATGGCGGAACGATGGGCCGCCATGCGTTCTTTAAATGTGCGCTCGGTCTTACCAATATAGGATAATCCGCAAGGGCAGATAATTTGGTATATAGTGAATTTAGAATTACAAGTAAGTCAGTGTTTAATGCTAAATTGTTTCCAGAATGTGGATGATAAAAGTGCTCTCCAGTTAGCATAAATCCACATGTGGTACATGTGCATTTGAAGCAGCCTTTCTTGGCCATTAAAAATGTTTTATTGCTATCCTTATTGTAATTGGAAATATCAGTTCTAACCAAATAATCCTGTAGATTACGGCCACGTTTATAGCTATTGAGTAATCTCACGTTCTCCATTTTTAATTCGGGGTCACTCTGTATCATAGGCCAAAGATTTTTGCCAATATGGTTGATGCTATTACTAGCTGGATTACAGTAGGAAACCCATGGTAATAAAGATCTGGTATCTTTTTTAACATTTGTGGACTCTAATGCTTTATTACGATCCATTTGCAAAGCTTTAGCCTTAGCCAGTTGAAGATGGTATAGATCATACCCTCTGTCCAAGAAATTTTTTAGCATGCAATTCATCTGCTCTTCTGCCCTATCCTGATCGGAATTAATCCGTCGAATACGCAGGAATTGTGAATACGGTAAACCCATTTTGAGGGGCTTAGGGTGGAAACTAGACATATGTAACAAATTGTTATGATCGGTTTGTTTAGTATACATAGTGGTGGTTAAACGGCCCTCATTTAATCTGATTTCAACTTCCAGAAAATTGACCACGTCGTTACTGATGGTATATGTCAACTTAACCGGGTGGTTAGTGTGGTTATGTCTATCAATCAATGTCTCAAACGTCAATTTATCTCCCCGCCACAAGATTAACAAATCATCTATGTAACGTTTAAAATAAATTGTATTGTCAGCAATATGTTGGTCAGCAAAAAATATGTCCCTCTCCACATCGAACATGTAAATGTTCGCATACGATGGGGCCACACTGGACCCCATCGCACAGCCAACACACTGCAGATAAAATTGCCCATTGAATATGAAATAATTGTTGGTAAGTATCGTAGAAAGTAATTCTATAATAAATTCAACATTGGGACCAACATACAATGGATTATTCGTCAAAAACTTCCTAACAGCTTGTAATCCGACATCATGCGGAATAACAGTGTATAAACTGGCAACATCGATGCTACAAAGCCATAATTCACCATCAAACATCGGTAACTCCATAAGTTGTCGTAATAAAGTAGACGTGTTGAGGAGGAAATTGGCATGGTTCTGAATACATGGTTGTAATACAAGATCCACATATACAGCTATAGGCTGAAACAAGGATTTCGTAGCCGCTACAATGGGGTGGCCCGGAGGGTTATGTAATGATTTCTGTATCTTCGGAGTAGTGTAAAGCACTTGTACTACTGGGTGTGTAGGTAGCAGTGCTGTCCTCAATTGATCATTAATACAACCTCCATTGACTGCGATTTGTAAAATATTGCTTAAAGCAGTCCTGAACAACTGAGTAGGATCACGATCCAATTTACGATATGTCAAACTGTCAGATAATTGCCTCTCTATTTCTCTGATATAATCTGTCGTATTCTGAATAACGAGGGCACCACCCTTATCCACAGGTCTAAATATTAATTTGTTATTGTTTCCCAATAATTTCAAAGTACTCCTGTCCTGTTTGGAGAAATTACTCCTGGAGGGTGTAGTTGTTTCCAATGATAAGTCCACTTCTTGTTCTAATAGACGCATGAAAGTCTTAATAGTAGGGTTAAAGGTTTGTGGTTCAAATGTGGATCTGGGTTGCAACTTAGCCAGTTTAGGGGGCAGCATATAATTAGGCTCGGCAGTAGGTATAGATTTAGAAAAATAGTTCCGAAGTTTTAACTGTCGGTGTAATCGCTGTTTATCGATAAGCCACTGAAATTGGTCAAATATGTTGGTGGGGATAAATGACAGACCTTTAGATAAGATCCGCATTTCATTAGGTGATAAATAATTTGAAGACAAGTTAATAACTAAACTTTTCTCACCCGTGGTGGCTTTGTCATACGTGCTTTGCCTTTGCCTTTGCCACTGGTGACCGCGTCGGGTGAATTTCCTTCTTCTGGGCCATATGCCCATCTTGCCCTTGTAGTGACCCCTAGGGGTCCACTCCCTTTTTTTGATCTTTGTGCAGTTTCAGGTTCACTAGCCGAAGAAGTAATTTCATACGAAGATTTAGGATCATGATACTTTTTGCCTTGTTGGCGGAAAAAAGGTTTTCTAGTATTATGTTGTCTTGATACATCAGTCCATCTATAAACATTATGGTTAACATAATCCAAATCAACCTTGACTCTTTTTTCTTTTTAAACTTGATTAAATCACGTTTATATAATTGTACCTGGGTGTTGAGTTTATCATACCAATTAGTGTTAGTATCAGCTTCAAATGCAGGTTTATGTATTGTTTCAAATGCTGTAATTTTATCTTTAATCATGTTCATTTCCATAGTTGAGTGTTCAATAATGAGCAACATGAGATCCATTGAGCACTTATTTAGAATCCCTGCCCATTTCTTACAAAACAACGGATCATTACATCCTATTGTGGGGCTGTTGCGGACTCTAAGGCCACGAGGGATTTTTTTATCCCTATAGTAATCACTCAAAGAGATACCATGGTATAAAAAGTCTATTTCTTTTTACTTTAAGCGCAACAAATCATGATACATATCTTCCAGGTTACCAGCCTCATCCTGCTCAGTTAGTCTCTGTTTATTGAAGATTTTCTCAGCTTCAGGTTCAGAATAACTGAATAAATCACCAATCTCATGCATAATACGAGAGAAGCCACTAACATTTTCTGCATCATCCAATGTGGTCATGTTAAATTGGCACAAGGTATATTAATATAAACTGTTATATATATGAATAGATGACCGGCAAGTGAGGTAATCAAAGTGTGCCAAAATGTAAACAACAGTATTCAGATAATTATTTACCTACACATCATAATATTAAGATATTGCACCAGCCCTTAAAGCAGCCCATGATCAGTACACGATGATATAAATAAAATTCCAATAATAGTTGATACTTGTTCAAATTCTGCAGCTCATCACATGTAAGTACTGTATTGCGCTAATTGTTCACGACAAATAAATATTGCTAAAAAAGTTAATTCATAAGATGCGAAGATTCTTAAAGTGTCCAATGCATATATAATGAATAGTCCAGCAGCGTATATTGAAAAAAAGTGCTCCAAAATAGTGCAACCCAGAAAAAAACAATATTAATAAAAAGAGTCATGCTGATTATGGTATCCAGTGATATAATGAAAAATATATATATGTGGCTAGGAGCCTTGGCAGAGAAATGCACTTCTGTCCTAAAGCACAATCTCATATACATACAATGCAGGAATTCCCGGCTCTCCAAGTCCGTAGGTAAACTAGCCCAGGTGCCCGCACAGGTAAATGTAGATATCGTCCAAAGGAGTGGCACTGAGGGTCTGGAATCAAATCGCTTTAATGTGGACAAAACAAACAGCTACAGCAACGTTTCAGTGCTCAACAGGCACCGTCATCAGGCTAAAAAACATCCAAACAGTGTCCTACCTTATACTAGTACATAACACCACGTGGAAGCCATATCCGGGTCCGGGACCGCGCTCCCTTGCCGGCGGCATACAAATGACGTCATCGCGCATAGATCCTGAGTGCCACTCCTTTGGACGATATATATATATATTTATTACCAGTTATTTATATAGCGCACACATTTTCCTCAGCGCTTTACAGAGCATATTTGGCCATTCATATCAGTCCCTGCCCCAGTGGAGCTTACAATCTATATTCCCTATCACATGCGCACACATACACACTAGGGTTAATTTGTGTTGGGAGCCATTTAACCTACCTGTATATTTTTGGAGTGTGGGCGGAAACCGAAGTACCCGGAGGAAACCCACGCAAGCACAGGTAGGGCCGTCGTGGGAATTGAACCAATGACCTCAGTGCTGTGAGGCAGTAATGCTAACCATTACACCATCTATATATATATATCTCAAACTATTATGTATAAGTTTAATGTCGGTTACTGTTTATCATGTTGGTGACTATTTAACATATTGCTTAAAAATAAACAAAATACTTGTTCCTTGTGTTCAATACTGATTTAAAAGTATTTTCAAGATATGAATATCATGCATTTAGTTTGGAAAAGGAGTTCCATTTACTGTTATATTTTGCAAGAAGTTTAATTTCAATTAATAATAGTTATTAAATGGTCGATTGTGTATGTGCCTCACTTTTATATAGAGAATAACAGCATGTTACCTTTACAGAGTGGATATACAAACATATATTAAGAATGCTATATTAGGGCACGTATCAGCCATTAAGCACATGTAATCACTAATACAAGTCATTCACTCAGTGATAGCATCTCCTTTACAGCAGAAAGTTTGGGAGGAAAATATATTTTGAAAACGTAAGTTGCATAATACTTCTCATCAGTCCTCTGTATCTTCCAACACTGAGACATACAGGAGGCTTACTGACATTATACACATATACCTGGCTAACTGACAATTATTATATTAACACAGTGCTAATTACATTATACAGCTCTGTACAGAACATGATTATCCATACAAGTCCCTGTCACAAGCTAAATGATCTACTATATTTAGATTTACACTTTGTTTCACTTTGCGAGACGCCGATTATCCCACAAGAATTCTTTAGGCCTGTGGGGGGAATCCAGAGACGCTGGTAGAAACCTACTGAAACACAGGGAGAATATATAAGCTGCCGTCAGAACATTCTGTGGTCACATGAGGGCAAATGAACTCAGCGCTGCTACGCTACAATGCTGATTATTGTGCTGCCATAATGTCCATTTGCAAATATAGAGGAATACCATTAAATACATTATGCTTCCTGCATACTCTGTAATAGTTTCAGACTCGCCTGAGATGTCATAGCAATGTCTATATGTAATCATTGTCCTCTCTGTTGTTAATGATCATTTCATTGGATGGACAATTGTTTCTGTAAACGTTGTGATTCTCATCTGTATATATCAGCTTCCATTACATCATGCTCTTCTTCCATTCACGTTTCACTAGTGCAATTAATCAAAACACACACAGGGAAAGCAGCTACTGGACAGATTTGCATGTATTATCCTGTGCCTTCCTCGTTCTGCCCTACTGACACTTGCTTAGAGCTTCTCTTATTATTCATTAAGAGAACAAGAGAAGTTGTCTACTTTTATAGAATGGTGCTGGTGGAACAGATTGTGAGAACCATTATTACAGTTATAATCGGGATACATGGGATCCTCATAAACACCGCCATCATCACTGTGTACCTCAAACCCTGGAGAAGGATCACTAATCCCAGTGGCAGTGACCAAATCCTGCTCTCTATGGCTCTCAGCAATGTCCTCCTGCAATTCTCAATGTTGCTTATCACTTACTTGTTTACTTTCCAGCTACAAAGAGAGATTAACACAAAAATATTCTTTGTTGCTTTTTATGTCATGTTTGTTGTGTTCAATATGAGTTTTTGGAACACCACCTGGCTCTCCATCTGCTATTGTGTGAAGCTCGTCAAGATGACCCATCAGATTGTCCTAAGGATGAAAATGTGGTTTTCCTCTTCCATTAACAAACTGCTCATAGAATCAGCAATGTGCTCAGTTTTGTTGAATTTGCACTTTTTCTGGATATCAGAGATTTTTCTACAAAATACAAATAACACTGATAAGCCAATAAGATTTACAATGAAGGTGAATGTCCCTTATGGTGTATTGAATATGATTGTAAGCTACACCCTGCCTTATACCCTGACTGTCATCTGTATTGGGCTCAGTGTGACATCTCTCCTGCACCATGTCTGGAGGGTCAGGCAGAACATGTCCCAGGTCAGCTCATCTCCTCATCTCCAGGCTCTGCTCCGGGCAGCTGTGACAATGACTCTACGTGTGGTTTTGGACTTGACCTTCCTTATTATCATTGTTTATTCTTTTGTTGTATCATTTAACCTAGAACATGTAATAGATATATTCTTACTGCTGTTTCTCTTGTCATATCCATCAGTACAGTCCTTCATACTAATCTTTGGAAACCCCAAATTGAAGAGAAGTCTCCTGGGGCAAGAGTCCACCTAGTCATTCGATAATTTGATGGATCATAGTTGAGCAGAAGACAGTCACTGGATTTAAAACACATTTTTTTGTAGCATCCAGTAAGAGATAGGTGAAAGCAACCAAAATACTGCATTACACACTCAGAAAGTTTTTATTTGTAATAAATATCTTTATATTGTGCATTTGTTTTTTTTTTGTCCAATTTATTAAGATTTAGAAATAGAAAATAGAATACACATATAGATGTAGTTTTACTACCATTATATTGAATTAAGTATCTAGCTAATGGCTGTGACCTGCTTCCTTTCTGGAGAACCCAGGTGTCTAAGCTATGGTGTGGGGGGAGACAGGAACATAAAGTGTAATACACTGAGCAGACCTCACACACCTGTCAGACGCTAATGATGGAGAGAAGAGAATAAAATGTACATTTATATGAGGACATTAAGGGCCACCCACACTAATAGAGTATTTATCTCTATGCGATGAAATATCATTTGTGTCCTGTTTAATTATCAACCCTGTAAGTATTGTCATTTACTGCAGCTGATCTCACTGCCTCCCGTAGTGTAAGGTAACATACTGTGTCATTTTATATCTTTGTCATTGTGGTAAGGTTCTATTCAATAATACTAAATTGATACATATTTATATACATCTTTACATTACAGATATCATACAGTATATCCTGCCACTGTTATAAGACATTGTAGAGCTCCTATATTGAGTTTCCTTGTTTCATGTAAACATTTAATTGGAATTAAGTTTTATTCTATTGCTTAGCAAGTTACTATGGCATTCAACTCTACATGTGTATTACAGATGTGTCCCCATACACCTAGCATCACATAGTATCATTGCACCATACAGCACAAGCCTTGGTATTCAATATAGATTCATGTAGCCAACCTGCACCTAAGATTTAATTCCTTTTATCTACATTGTTACCCCCAAGGGCATTCTGGATTACTTAATTACTTTATTATCACTATTTAGAGGACTGGTGCGGACCTTACTTTCTACCAATACATCTATGTAATGGTGTAGCATGATCATAGGGTTAATTAAACTTTAAAATGGAGATGATGGGGGTTTTCTACTAGATTTCAGCCTTCTCGCCTACTGTGGTTTTACTTGACATGAGTATATTATAGATGGGGAAGGTTCTTACAATCTTAATCTGGATTTAATCTAAATTTTCAAAGATCTCATGCTTAAACCAATGAAAAAGTTTCTTTATAGATGAAGAATTTATTTTTTTAGTAAGATACTGTATTAGCAATAACAGAAGTGGTCAATTTGTTGATTTTTTTGAAGACTACGGAGAAATAAAAAGACGTTCCTTTTCTGTTCTCTAGAACTTATTTGATCAAAATACCTCATTCAATAAATCATTATTCCAAATATACTAATAATCTTATAAAATTATCCATAACATGACCGACCTCAACGTCTGTAACAACTTTCCACCACAATGACGCCGGGTTAATCTGACTACTCTCCCTTACCCTTCGTCATCCAGTTTAAATTATACACCACAGCCTTGACAAGTTGTACTCTATATGCCAAAGTAGACTACAATGTTCCATACGCTGTATTGGTTTTTGCTGTTTAGCGTCTCCTATATGTAAGACCCTGGCCCCATTCCCCTCGCCATTTCCTTTTTTATTTATTTACTAAACTCCTCTTTGAAAATCTTTGTTTCAATAAAAAATATTTCTGAATAAAATTACAAAATGTAACACTTAAAGGGAATATTCAATTGGGCGCGAGGTTTAGCGAGGAAAAAAACTCACGTCCCTTGCGCCCAATTTTGGAATACCGCTCCCGATACCAGCGGTATCCAATCAAAAAAATAGTGGTTGCAGGGTTTTCAGCTCTGAAAGTCCCGCACCATGTTGGGACGCCATTATAAGGGCGTGCATAATTAAGGCAGTGTGGTGGTATATGCAGCCAGATGACTCAATGAACTCAGGAAGTGGCCAAAATCCTTCACGAGATCAGGTCAACCTCTCTAGTGCGTAGGGATCCGATGGTTCTCGATGTTACCGATGTCTCCGCTATCTTGCAGGTTACTCAGGTGTAAAGGGAAGTGGGCAGCATTGTGTAGTGCTGGTCGTCGGCATCTTTTGCTGTGGTTGCCTTGTGTATGCATTGATCAGCATATATTCCTACCATGGCCCTAACTGTGTGGAGTTTGTATATTCTCCCTGTGATTGCGTGGGTTTCCTTCGGGTACTCCGGTTTCCTCCCACTCTCCAAAAATATACTGGTAGGTTATTTGGCTCCAAACATAAATTAACCCTAGTGTGTATGTGTGTACATGTGATAGGGAACATAGATTGTAAGCTCCACTGGGGCAGGGACTGATGTGATGGCCAACTATTCTCTGTAAAGCGCTGCGGAATATATGTGTGCTATATAAAATATAAAAATAAATGTTAAAGCATAAATTCATAAAATCTATAAAACTGATAATAAAATGAGCACTAAAGACAAATCTCAACACATTAGGAATGTGGGAGATGGAGGATAGTGGAGCGGGGGTGCAGAGTAAGTCAGAGAATGAGAATATATATGAGGTGAGTGTAGGATGGTGCATTGTTCTGAGCTTCATGAACAGACCTGGTCCACGCTGCAGACAAGTTTGACCTTATCCAGCTGTCAGAAGCCTCTTTTTGCTATGCATCACCCAGGGTGTCACCACAGGGGCTGTCTGCAGAGTCTTTATCCTCCTCAGTCAGCAAGTACCTTCTGCTAGGTGCTGCTTCCTTGGACCTCAGCTCTGCCTAAGAGGTCTCCTCTATGATATATGACAAATACTGGTGCAGACTCCAGCACATACTCTGTCCCTAAGCAGCATGGCTCCATTCTTGTCCCATTGCTACCTCAAGGCCCCAAGTCCTGGCATGGCTACACAGTGCAGCTGCTGTGCTCCTCACTCATAGGAATCACCACAATGTTCTCTATTTCTCACCCTGCCCCTCTATCCCTGACTGGGAAAATAACACCAAGATGTATCACCCCACCCCTCATCAGCAGAGGTCTTCTCCTTTGGTGATTCACAGCAGCAGTCTCCTTCTCCTGATCCTCCAGATCTGGTCTTCAGCCACGCTCCTCTAGCCATCATCCACTCTCCAACAGCAGGTAATTGGTCCTTTCCTCCAGATGCAAGTCTTACCATGCTTTGGCAGCACTTCCCTTCCATAAGCAGCAACATAACCTTCCTACTCTGTGGTGCTCCTTTTTATACTTCTGTCCACCACTTGGCCCACCTCCATAGCTCCAATCTCTCAAAGCCCACTGGCCCTGGGTGCTTCTGCCCTATGACAATGGTGACCAATCAGGTAGGGTGCATTTTCCAGGCCATGACTGTTTGCTGATTGACTGAGGTCCTACCAGCCCTCCCAGAGAGAGTCAGGGAGAAAGTAAAGGAGTAAAGGTCATCAGGGGAGATTCAGGGAGTAAAGGTCATCAGGAGTTCACTTAATGCTCCATATCACACAGTCTTTCTATTAAAACACCTATACAACAATAATAGGGATTATGGACATCTCAAGGGGCAATAATCTTTTGTCTTCACCCTTAATATTAACTTAATGGTAACTTAGGGTTACCACAGATGTCAGAATTGTCCCCCATTCTGTTGTATGTCCATGACCTACTTTACACCTTCATGTTTGTCCATCAATTAAATGTATCCTTTTGTCAGTATCATTAATATCAAAGTGAATTCTGTGTATCCAAAATGTTCCTCACACAACTGTCTGAGCTCATAACTAATCAGCACATCCTTCTCCATTCTCACGTCTCATTCCAATTAGAACTTGCATTAATATTAACTATCAGAGCAAAGCATCAACCTTACCATGTGATTCTTTCAGCAATTGCAAGTCTCTGTTCTTCCAACAAGGACAATGAGGATGCAAAGCGCACACCTAAATGATGACAGAAACAAGATAGTACTGAGATTTGTATCTACTACTGTGATCCACAGTTGTCATGGTCTGCACACATGACATGTGAGCTGATTGGAAATCACTAGGTAACACACATTATGGCTTCTCCTGCTTTTTTTAGCACTAATATATTTCATATTTATCATTGCTGGAGTGACTGGAATTACCTTGAACTCATGGATCGTTAGCATCAACATTATGAACTGGAGAAGAGGCGCACAACTGAGTCCACCTGACCAGATTCTCAGTGTTATGGGTCTGGTAAATATTGTAATGCAAACTGCGCTGAACGTGGACACGTTTCTCAGTCAAATGCAATATATCAGGATGTTTAGTCAAGGACAACACATTGCTCTAAGTGTTCTGATCTTTCTCCTTCCCTATAACACGTGGCTCACCGCCTGACTCTCCACTTACTACTGTCTGAGGATTGTCATCTTCACAAGAGGAATCTTCTCAGTGATGAAGATGAGGATATCTGGGCTTCTGCCAATGCTTCTGGTGGCATCAGCTGTCTATTGCTTCTCTTTGGCTATTCCATCACTGTGAAAATATTTCTACCAAAAACATTCAAGTACTAATAGGAAACACTACTTATAATTCTACTATTGTTTCTGGCAGCATCATAGATTCCCCAATCTATTTGCAATAGCCCTGGTGTGCACCTTACCCCTCATATTGACTCTAAACTTTAAATATAAACTCACAGTATATATATCATGTATCTCAGCATTGGATACATACACAAACACAGTGCACTTTCTTTGGATGTGATATTGCACAAGTGCACTTTATATGCACAAACTTATTTAATTGTGAACTGGCATGTCACTAATCTAAAGGTGAAGGTGTTTCCTAGACTTGTACAAAAAAAGGTTTTTCTATTAATGCACTCTATGTTTTTGGTTTGATATATTCAAACATCTTTTCCTAGAGTTCTGTGGTGGAAAAGAATGGAATCTGGGTTTCAGATACAACACTGATGTGATTTGAAATTTACACACTAATTGGCACTGCAGTCTCACATTTATTGAACTATATATATATTTATTTAGAATCTATGAAAGTCTATATCCCTTTTCCATAATTATTATGGAAGATGAATGGGACTTGTATCTGCAATTAGAACCCAGCACCAACTCTCTAGGGCATCTAATAGTGTATTGTTTAAGATTTATTGACACATACTCAGTACATACAGTAAGAACAGTATCAGAAAAGCATATCACAAGCACTTGAAAAGGACATTTTCACAAAGTTTAGTCCATATTCAGGTGCTGATTCCAAGAATGTGACAGTCAGCACCATCCAATGCATTTCATTGACCCTCAACTTCATCAGGGACAAATTCCTTCAGTTTTTACTACCAGAAACAATTTAATCAAGCTGTATTTTATATCAAAATGAAGTCACTGTAAAAGCTATATACGGAATGAGCTACACCAAATGCCTTTAGCGAGTTCTATTTAAATAAAATAAAATGATTCATTTTTGTGGACAAAACTTATTAGTGGTTGTAAATTTATATTAAACTATTGATACCTGCCAATCCATTAAAATAATATATTTATGTGATCACTACATCATGGTACAGTATAAAAAACTTGCCACAATGACATCAGCTCTTAGAGATATAGAAATGAACTATGTGATAAATGCAATGATTTATAGCAACCAATAATAAGTGACATTCTTTCCCCAAATTTGCCAAAATACTACGTCATTACTCTATGATGTTTCCACATTAAGGATACCCTCCTGGCTTCTGGCTACCTGCATAGCACCTACACAAGACCACAGCAGCAGATACAACTACACTGTGTGGAAAATATGTCATCCTAACAGCAAAGTTAACCAGGGACATATCTGTGCAATTTCAGTTACAAACATATCTGGAATGAACACATTAATTTTACCGTATTATAGTGCACATCATACTAGAGTAACCTTCTTAACTTTTTTGTGTGAATATAAAATATAGAGGTAATTGGCAGTAGTGCTTCCAGGTGAAGAATACTTTGATTTACTCAGGAATTACTAACCTCATCACACACAGTGATTACACAAGACTGAGACACCTTCAGTAACATGGAGTACCATCACAGCCTCACACACACTTACACAGGCTCTGACCTTACTCAGGAATTACTAACCTCATCACACACAGTGATTACACAAGACTGAGACACCTTCAGTAACATGGAGTACCATCACAGCCTCACACACACTTACACAGGCTCTGACCTTACTCAGGAATTACTAACCTCATCACACACAGTGATTACACAAGACTGAGAGACCATCAGTAACATGGAGTACCATCACAGCCTCACACACACTTACACAGGCTCTGACCTTACTCAGGATTTACTAACCTCATCACACACAGTGATTACACAAGACTGAGACACCTTCAGTAACATGGAGTACCATCACAGCCTCACACACACTTACACAGGCTCTGACCTTACTCAGGAATTACTAACCTCATCACACACAGTGACTACACAAGACTGAGATACCATCAGTAACATGGAGTACCATCACATCCTCACACACACTTACATAGGCTCTGATCTTACTCAGGAATTACTAACCTCATCACACACAGTAATTTCACAAGACTGAGAAACCAAGGGTAACATGGAGCACCATCACATCCTCACACACACTTACACAGGCTCTGACCTTACTCTGGAATTACTAACCTCATCACACACACAGTGACTACACAAGACTGAGAAACCATCAGTAACATGGAGTAACATCACAGCCTCACACACACTTACACAGGCTCTGACTTTACTCAGGAATTACTAACCTCTTCACA
Organism: Taudactylus pleione; assembly: GCA_031769625.1. Taxonomy (NCBI): domain Eukaryota; kingdom Metazoa; phylum Chordata; class Amphibia; order Anura; family Myobatrachidae; genus Taudactylus; species Taudactylus pleione. The sequence continues at coordinate 298,188 of JAUIMM010000362.1, read as the reverse complement.
CGCAGTGATTACACAAGACTGAGATATCATCAGTAACATGGAGTACCATCACATCCTCACACACACTTACACAGGCTCTGACCTTACTCAGGAATTACTAACCTCATCACACACAGTGACTACACAAGACTGAGAAACCATCAGTAACATGGAGTACCATCACAGCCTCACACACACTTACACAGTGTCACTACCCTGTCTAGTTGTCACCTTTTTGCCTTGAGACTTACCTCTGCCAGCTGCTCCATGGATCTGTGTTTGTAATTCTCCTGGGACATCTGCTCTGGCTGAATCATGCTGGCTGTGATATCTCTGTGTGTGCAGCCTGCTCTCCTAGCCAAACTGATTAATCACCTGGACCCTGCTCTGTCTGTGAGCATTGCTAGTCTTAATTGGAATCACAGGTGTGTTCCTGATTCTCAGAGCTGCAGAGATGAATACTCCTTTTGCATGTTGTGCCTTGCTCCACTCAGAATGCCACTGCCAGACCACCTGTCTGTATCCACCAATCGCTGCCAGACTCTAGGTTTATAGATCCTCCTCTAATAGCACTCAGTGCTTGAACATCTCGTTATGTCCCTTGGTGTATAACTTGTGCTATAGCTGTACCTCTGAGTACTAGTATATCTCAGGCTCCTGCTGGTTCCTTGACCAGTGTTATCCGTAAACCTGCTGCATCCAGCTATCCACGCTACCAGTCTCTCACCTACAGCTCCCAGGCCGCTCCAAGTAGCTTCCACACTACCATCTCTCACCCACGGCTCCCAGGCCGCACCAAGTAGCTTCCACGCTACCATCTCTCACCTACGGCTCCCAGGCCACTCCAAGTAGCTTCCACACTACCATCTCTCACCCACGGCTCCCAGGCCGCACCAAGTAGCTTCCACGCTACCATCTCCCACCCAAGGCTCCCAGACCGCACCAAGTAGCTTCCACACTACCATTTCTCACAACGGCTATCCAGCCGCTCCACGTAACCACCCAGCTATCAGCGTCTACCCATGGCTATCCAGCCACTATTGGTAGCCACCCAGCTACCAGCGTCTACCCACAGCTATCCAGCCGCTCCACGTAGCCACCCAGCTACCAACATCTACCCACGACTTCCCAAGCCACAAAAAGTAGCTTCCACACTACCATCCATCTGCAAGCTCATCTACTGGTACCCCGACCAGCTCAGTCAGCCTACCTGCCGGTCCCAGTCCGGTCTCTCCAAATTCCTTCTCGTCACATTCCAACATCTCAAGTTTCCAGTTCCAGTCACTCATCACCCAAGGCAGTTCTCACTGCTACCCACTTCTTTTATTAAAAGAGCTATTCATGTTCCCCATGGTTCCAGTCCAGCCGGACTCCAGTGATTCCAGTTCATCACCTGATACAGGTAACCCAGAAACACCAATTGTGACACACAGGCTCTGACCTTACTCAGGAATTACTAACCTCAGCACACACAGTGATTACACAAGACTGAGAAACCATCAGTAACATGGAGTACCATCACATCCTCACACACACTTACTCAGGCTCTGACCTTACTCAGGAATTACTAACCTCATCACACACAGTGATTACACAAGACTGAGAAACCATCAGTAACATGGAGTACCATCACAGCCTCACACACACAGTGACTACACAAGACTGAGAAACCATCAGTAACATGGAGTACCATCACAGCCTCACACACTTACACAGGTAGAACACAACAATCAGCCAATTGCTGCAGAATCAGGCCTACAGTACAAAGACGTACAGTACCTGCTGTGTTCATGAGCAAACAACTCTGAATCAGCAATTAAGTCACGGTTCTAGAATGGTACTTTTTAGTAGGTTAGTCAGGTTTAAAGTATCACTTGACCAGGATAATGTTATTAGGGCATAATGAGGGCTAGCTCCCATTTGGATAAGCATTCAGCAGTCCCTTGTTGATAGTTCTAACAAGTTAGTAGAGCAATTACTGCATGTGAGACATCCACTATAAGATTGCAACACAAAAACAATGTTTGCTGATTTGTCTAGAAGTATCGCAGCTTCTGCTTTTTCCCTAACTTACCGGTAGTCTTACTAACATGATAATAGCACCCAGAAGAGCATGCTAGTTCCTTTATTGCTATCTGTAGGATTCTGAATTATTTACATGTAAAGTAGCTGTCTATAAGTTGCTACCCCCCAGAACATTAGGTACACATATAGGACTATAAAATGCTTTATGCAATTGATGCCAATGTGACTGTCCTGGCTGGGAAATGACCGTCTCTTCAGGGCAGCAAAGATCTGAGAAAGATGCTGAGATAACGAGTTTTGGGTGATGACTCTGAGGATACTAGCTGAGTGGAATTAGATTGTACAGGTCGGACACACAGTGAAATAATTTCATATAAGTCTCCGAATGTTACTTAGTCTGGTCATACAGAAGCATCAACATTTTATATAGTTAACACAAAACATCTGTGAATCCTTAGCATAAAATTATGTGTATAGAGTGATTCCCCAATGGAAAAACCTTGGCCTGTGAAACATCCATGAGACCTACAGCTGCTACTTCTGATGCTGATCCTCCCCCAAACAAACTGTAATTGACACCCCGCATACATGCACAATTTGTTATAGATATCATTGCCCCCTCAAAAAATTCATATATCCAAAGCATAGCACATTTTTGTGTCCCTTTTATGTGAATTATAATTTACCCTTCACTAATTTGCTGTGATTTCTATCAACCTGTCCTGTTAGATGTGACTCATTTCTTGGGGAGTTTTTGTTGACAATTTTCACTTGATAAATACGGTCATTTATATTCTTGACATGAAAAAAGATCAGGGCCTGAGGTGTGTTTTGGCACCTCCTAATCTGACAGTATAGACATTAGTAAATACAATAAATACAATAAATGAGTAAATACAATGGGGTGGAATAAAAAAAGCTGGGAAAAATACGAGAAAAAGGAATTTGTCACAAACTGCCTTTTAATAAATGTAAACCACTGTTATACACTTGCGGCAATAGTGCATTTCCATTACAATCAGAAAAAACTCTCCATTTATTCTTTTTTTATTTTAACTGTATTTTTATTGATATAAAATAAATACAGTAAAAGCACAAAAAAATATCCATACATAAAAAATATTAGGAACATAATATGAAATGGTGACCACAAACAAAGAAAAGTAGAGATGAGTATTAGAACTAGCAGCCATAATCACATTTGTAAAAGAAATATTCTTAAATTGATTACTGATTAATTGTGTAAGAGAATCGTAACACAAATCCACAGAAAGACATATATAAATAAATAAAAATAAATTCACACCAATAAAATTAAAGAAATAAAGATTAAATAAATAAATAAATACAAAGTCTCTCTCCCCCTAGGAGAACCCCACACCCACTACCTCTTTAACAATGTTGAGAGTCAAGAGCGATAGGGAAAATCCTGTCAATTCTCTTTTGTCACAATTCTTATGTATTAGAATAAATCAGCACACCATGCAACAGACCTTACATGAAAAATTCTTACACACCCAGAGTAACAAAAGACATTGACATATATATATAGTACCAAACAGTTACAATATATATATATATCTTACCATACTGTTAAGAGAGAGGAAGACATACATTATATATGTATATATATATATATATATATATATATATTCTCCCTGTACTTGCGTGGGTTTCCTCCGGGTACTCCGGTTTCCTCCCACACTCCAAAAAATATACTGGTAGTTTAATTGGCTCCCCACAAAAAAAATTGACCATAGTGGGTATGTGCACATCATAGGGAATATAGATTGTAAGCTCCACTGGGGCAGGGACTGATGTGAATGGTAAGAAATTCTCTGTAAAGCGCTGCGGAATATGTGTGTGCTATATAAATAACTGGTAATAAATAATATATATCAAACTATTATGTATAAGTTTAATGTCGGTTACTGTTTATCATGTTGGTGACTATTTAACATATTACTGAAAAATAAACAAAATACTTGTTCCTTGTGTTCAATACTGATTTAAAAGTAGTTTCAAGATATGAATATCATGCATTTAGTTTGGAAAAGGAGTTCCATTTACTGGTTATATTTTGCAAGAAGTTTAATTTCAATTAATAATAGTTATTAAATGGTCGATTGTGTATGTGCCTCACTTTTATATAGAGAATAACAGCATGTTACCTTTACAGAGTGGATATACAAACATATATTAAGAATGCTATATTAGGGCACATATCAGCCATTAAGCACATGTAATCACTAATATAAGTCATTCACTCAGTGATAGCATCTCCTTTACAGCAGAAAGTTTGGGAGGAAAATATATTTTGAAAACGTAAGTTGCATAATACTTCTCATCAGTCCTCTGTATCTTCCAACACTGAGACATACAGGAGGCTTACTGACAGTATACACATATACCTGGCTAACAGACAATTATTATATTAACACAGTGCTAATTACATTATACAGCTCTGTACAGAACATGATTATCCATACAAGTCCCTGTCACAAGCTAAATGATCTACTATATTTATACTCTGTTTCACTTTGCGAGACGCCGATTATCCCACAAGAATTCTTTATGCCTGTGGGGGGAATCCAGAGACGCTGGTAGAAACCTACTGAAACACAGGGAGAATATATAAGCTGCCGTCAGAACATTCTGTGGTCACATGAGGGCAAATGAACTCCACGCTGCTACGCTACAATGCTGATTATTGTGCTGCCATAATGTCCATTTGCAAATATAGAGGAATACCATTAAATACATTATGCTTCCTGCATACTCTATAATAGTTTCAGACTCGCCTGAGATGTCATAGCAATGTCTATATGTAATCATTGTCCTCTCTGTTGTTAATGATCATTTCATTGGATGGACAATTATTTCTGTAATTGTGTTTCTCATCTGTATATATCAGATTCCATTACATCATGCTCTTCTTCCATTCACGTTTCACTAGTGCAATTAATCAAAACACACACAGGGAAAGTAGGTACTGGACAGATTTGCATGTATTATCCTGCTCCTTCCTCGTTCTGCCCAGCATGAAATCATTACACTACTGACACTTGCTTAGAGATTCTCTTATTATTCATTAAGGGAACAAGTGAAGTTGTCTACTTTTATATAATGGTGCCGGTGGAACAGATTGTGAGAACCATTATTACAGTTATAATCGGGATACCTGGGATCCTCATAAATATCGCCATCATCACTATGTACCTCAAACCCTGGAGAAGGATCACTAATCCCAGTGACAGTGACCAAATCCTGCTCTCTATGGCTCTCAGCAATGTCCTCCTGCAATTCTCAATGTTGCTTATCACTTACTTGTTTACTTTCCAGATACAAAGAGAGATTAACACAAAAATATTCTTTGTTGCTTTTTATGTCATGTTTGTCGTGTTCAACATGAGTTTTTGGAACACCACCTGGCTCTCCATCTGCTACTGTGTGAAACTCGTCAAGACAACCTACCGGATTGTCCTCTGGGTGAAAATGTGGTTTTCCTCTTCCATTAACAAACTGCTCATAGGATCAGCAATGTGCTCCGTTCTGTTGAATTTGCCCTTTTTCTGGACAGCAGAGATGATTTTTCTACAAAATACAAATAACACTGATAAGCCAATAAGTTTTACAATGAATGTGAATGTCCCTTACAGTGTATTGAATATGATATTAAGCTACACCTTACCTTTTACCCTGACTGTCACCTGTATAGGACTTAGTGTGACGTCTCTCCTGCACCATGTCTGGAGGGTCAGGCAGAACATGTCCGAGGTCAGCTCATCTCCTCAGCTCCAGGCTCTTGTCCGGGCGGCTGTGACAATGACCCTACGTGTGGTTTTGGACTTGACCTTCCTTATGATCATTATTTATTCTTTTGTTGTATCATTTAAGCTAGGACATGTTATAGATATATTCTTACTGCTGTTTCTCTATTCATATCCATCAGTACAGTCCTTCATACTAATCTTTGGAAACCCCAAATTGAAGAGAAGTCTCCTGGGGCAAGAGTCCACCTAGTCATTCAATAATTTGATGGATCATAGATGAGCAGAAGACAGTCACTCGATTTAAAACACATTTTTTGTAGCATCAAGTAAGAGATAGGTGAAAGCAACCAAAATACTGCATTACACACTCAGAAAGTTTTTATTTGTAATAAATATCTTTATATTGTGCATTTGTTTTTTTATATCAAATTTATTAAGATTTAGAAATAGAAAATATAGGCCCTCATTCAGAGCCACTCGCTAGCGGCAGTACGCTCGTTCCGAGCGATGTTCGCACATCTGCGCATTCGTACGGATCGTTATACGCATGCGCGAACCAGTCAGTGCGGCCGAAATTCATGTGCTCGCAATATAGCGAATGCCTGCTATTTTGAGTGACAGAATGAGGCGTATGTGGGTGGTAACAGGGGAAGGTGCTTGAAAATGGGGAGTGGAGATCCGAACGCAGGCGTGCTTAAAGGTCAAAACGGGCGTTTTATGGGTGTGCATAATTAATACAGCAGCGTCATTGACCACGTCACTGGGTTATTTTATAGCCAGAACTGCTCGCAAGATTGTGGTAGCAAAAACCAACCACAAGAATAGCGAGCAGTTCATACGCTGTACGATGTACTCGATTAATCTAATAAATAGCGGACATGACGTATGGTGCGAGCGGCCAGGGGGCGTTTTTAACAAATAAACGAGCGTATGTTTTGCTCGCTCGTTCAGACTTAGAGGTGTGAACAGACTGCAATTTGCGAACGGATCATTTGAATAGCCACCCCTTGTTTTTGAACGAACGACCGCAAATTGCGAACGGCTCTGAATCAGGCCCATAATCCACATATAGGCCCATATTCAACTTGGAGCGAAAAGCCGAGATCTGGGAAAAAAGTTTTGCCGATGACGGCATTTCGCCAGGCAGAATAGTATCGCCGTATTCAATTTGAAAGACTTTCCACCTAGGCGGAAAGTCAGTGCAATGTAATGGGAGATAAAGTTTCGCCTTTGAATAGCAGGCGGAAAAAAGTGCAGAATTGGGGTTTTGGGGTGCAACATTGCGGGAACCCCCGTGCAGCCTTCAGACAGTCCCCCAAAGGTAAACTGCATCAAAATAAAAAATAAAAAACACTTATGAACTTCCAAAAACAATCACTTTCAATTTGGGGGGGGGGGAAATGTTGGGGGACAAAGTCAAAAACTAGCGAACTAGACCCCAGGGGGGTCCCCAAGTATGCCCCTGGTGTTTTTTTTCATTGCAGGTGCTTGCAGCAGGTGGATTTTTCATGATTTTTTAAACTTCACTTTAGCAACTTTAAAATATGCTGCCCCCCATTTTCAAGTACCCCAAATTTGCCGGAATAAGTTATTTTCTGCAAAAAACACTCCAGAATACTATTCTGCAACACGTATAGAAAAACTCTATTTAGCAGCTATTTAACCAATTTAAAAAGACCAAATACCTTTAGCAAATAAAATAAAATCGGGGGGTACCATAGGGAACCCCAATGTCAGAGCATCTTTTGGGGGGTGTCAGGCTGATTTCCCCAAATCTGACAGAACTTTCCAGGTCCCGTTTTCACGTACTTTCAAATTGAATACAGGGATACGCGGGCATGTGCACGATTCTTTTCCGCCTGCAAAACAGTCGAAGCAGGCGGAAAGTCCAGGAGGCGGAGAAGTATCGCGGGTCATTTCAAATTGAATATGGCTCATAGATGTAGTTTTACTACCATTATAATTAATTAAGTATCTAGCTAATGGCTGTGACCTGCTTCCTTTCTGGAGAACCCAGGTGTCTAAGCTATGGTGTGGGGGGAGACAGCAACATAAAGTGTAATACACTGAGCAGACCTCACACACCTGTCAGACGCTAATAATGGAGATAAGAGAATAAAAAGTACATTTATATGAGCACATTAAGGGCCACCCACACTAATAAAGTATTTATCTCTATGCGATGAAATAACATTTGTGTCCTGTTTAATTATCATCCCTGTAAGTATTGTCATTTACTGCAGCTGATCTCACTGCCTCCCGTAGTGTAAGGTAACATACTGTGTCATGTTATATCTTTGTCATTGTGGTAAGGTTCTATTCAATAATACTAAATTGATACATATATACACATCTTTACATTACAGATATCATACAGTATATCCTGCCACTGTTATAAGACATTTTAGAGCTCCTATATTGAGTTTGCTTGTTTCATGCAAACATGTAATTGAAATTAATTTTTATTCTATTGCTTAGCAAGCTAATATTTATTTATTAACAGTTTCTTATATAGCGCAGCAAATTCCGTCGCGCTTTACAATTTGAATCAACATTAACATTATACTGGGTTGTAAAAAAGACATACATACATAAAAGACATACATACATACATACATACATACAAGACATACATACATACATACATACATACATACAAGACATACATACATACATACAAGACATACATACATAAGGGTAAGAGGGCCCTGCTCGCAAGATTACAATCTATAGGGAAATAGGTGTTGATACACAAGGAGAGGTGCTACATATTGCAAATTGGTCCAGCCCGATTGCAGAGGTTCTTGGTGGGCTGTATAATCCCATCACACTGGCCTAGGGTTAGGAGGATGTTACATTGAAGACAGAGAAGAAGTGAGAGGTGTTTACTATAAGAAGAGAGTTAGATAGGGAGCTATAAAAAGGTTAGGTGGGCGGTCCTGGAATCTGATAAGCTTGTCTGAAGATTTGAGTTTTCAGAGAACGCTTGAATGTTTGGAAACTAGTGGACAATCTTATTGTGCATGGGAGGGCATTCCACAGGGTGGGTGCAGCCCGGAAAAAGTCCTGTAACCGTGCATGGGAACAAGTAATGCGTGGGGATGAGAGGCGCAGATCTTGTGCAGAGCAGAGATGTCAGGTTGGAAGATATTTTGAGATTAAACTGAATACGGTAGAAGACCGGCAGCCAATGGAGGGACTGACAGAGTGGATCAGCAGACACTGAACATTTGGTGAGAAAGATCAACCTCGCAGCTGCATTCAAAATGGATTGTAGTGGGGAGAGCCTGTTTTTGGGAAGACCAATAAGGAGATTATTGCAATAGTCAATGCGGGAAATAATAAGTGCATGTATTACAGTTTTTGCAGTGTCTTGCGTAAGATATGGCAGAATTTTGGATGTTTCTTAGATGTATGTAACAGGATTTATAGACAGATTGAATGTGAGGAACAAAAGACAGTTTAGATTCAAGGATGACACCTAGGCAGCGAGCTTGTGAGGTGGGGTTGATTGTCGAGTTGTCAACAGTAATAGAGGTATCAGGTTGGGAACTGTTATTGGCCGGTGGAAATATAATTAATTCTGTTTTGGATATATTAAGTTTGAGGTGGCGAGATGACATCCAAGATGTAATGGCAGAGAGACAGCCAGTGACACGGACCAATACAGATGGTGACAAATCTGGGGAGGATAGGTAAATTTGAGTATCGTCCACGTACAGATGATACTGAAAACCAAATATGGCATTCAGCTTTACATTTGAATGACAGATGTGTCCCCATACCAGGGGCGTATCTACCCATTGGCCAGGATGGCACTCGCCAGGGGCGCCAACCAAAGGGGGGGCGTCATCTGGCAGTGCCACCAGCAGCCAAGGGGTGGACAAGTCCCCCGGCCCCACAAGTGTAGGGCAGACCGCAGTGAGAGCGCTCTGCCTTACACAGTTTACAAACAAACACACAGCCGCCAGCAAATAGTAATAGCAGCCAGCCAATGAGAGTCAGACAGACTCTCATCTGCTGCTGCATTGTCTGCGGAGGGAGCTGGCTGGAGCACACTCATGAGCTCCGTGTTCTGGCTCCCCCCACAGCATGTGATGGGAGAGATGTCATACATCATGACGTCTCTCCCATGCAGGAGAAGAGCAGGCCGGGACTCAGAGAGGACAGCGGTGGTCACGTCAGGAGCATTGATCAGGTAAGTTGAATTTTTTGTTTGTTTGCGTGTGTGTGTGTGTGTGTAAGCCTGGCTCTACAGGCAGGGGGTCACTGAAATAGGGGGTGGCTACTACTGGGGGCACTGTATAGGGGTGGCCACTACTGGGGGCAATTTGTGGGGGGTGGCAACTACTAGGAGTACTGTATAGGGGTGTCCACTACTGGGGGCAATTTAGGTGGGGGTGGCCACTACTGGGGGCAATTTAGGGGGTGGTGGCCACTACTGGGAGCACTGTATAGGGGTGGCCACTACTGGGGGGAATTGTATAGGGGGAACTACTACTGAGGGCACTGTATAGGGGGTACTACTACTGGGGTCTACTACTGAGGGCACTGTATAGGGGGTCGCCAGTCCATTACATTGCCAGGGGCATTTGGATCCCTAGATACACCCCTGCCCCATATACCTAGCGTCACATAGTATCATTGCGCCATACAGCACAAGCCTTGGTATTCAATATAGATTCATGTAGCCAACCTGCACCCAAGATTTAATTCATTTTATTTACATTGTTACCCCCAAGGGCATTCTGGATTACTTGATTACTTTATAATCACTATTTAGAGACTTTCTACCAAGACATCTATGTAATGATGAAGACATCTATGTAATGATGTAACATGATCATAGGGTTAATTGCACTTTGAAATGGAGATTATGGAGGTTTTCTACTCGAGTTCAGCTTCCTCGCCTATTTTGGTTTAGTTGACATAAGTATATTATAGATGGGAAAAGTTCTTACATTCTTAGCACCGTATTCAATTCTTTTCGCACCCGCGATACTTTTTCGCATGCAAAACTGCCGATGTCGGCATGCAAAAAGTATCGTGTGCGCTCCCGCTATTCGCCGTGTTCAATTCCAAAGGACACGAAACTCTCACAGGCGAAAAGTGTTGGCAAAATTGGGGAAATCAGCCTGACACCCCCCCAAAAGATGCACTAACATTGGGGATCAATCTAGATGTCTCCGATTAGCCCTACTGAAGCTATTTGGGGTACTTAAGTGCTGTCAATTGCTCCAAAATAGCGTCTTTGCACAAGTAGTGAAGAATAGCATTAAGCAGTTTTTTGGTGAAAATAAGTAGTCCTGTCAAATTTGGGGTACTTGAAAATGGGTGCAAGCATAGTTACAAATCGCTAAAGTCAAGTTTTAAGTGCTGCAAAAAATGCACTTTCAGCAAATACCTGCAATAAAAAAAGACCTCCCCCATACTATCAGACCCCCCAAAAGTCTATTTTGCTAGTTTTTGTGTTTGTTCCCCTACTTTGTACTTTTTTGCCCCCATTTTCAAAGTGCTTTTTTTGGAATGTTCCTCTCTTTTTTGCGTTTTTTTTACGCAGTTATCCTTTGAGGTGCTGACCAAAGGGTGCAGAATGGTTTCCACACCTTTGCACCTCAAAACCGCAATTATGCACTTTGGGCCTGATTCAGAGCCGGACGCAATTAGCGCTCGCTCGTCCAGAAAATAGGGGTGGCTATTCAAATGAACCGTTCGCTGTTTGCGGTCTGTTCACGCCTCTAGGTCTGAATGAGCGTACAAAACTTGCGGTCGTTTTTTAGGAAACTATGCCCCCTGGCCGCTCGCATCCTACATCATGTCCGCTATTTATTAGATTAATCGAGTACATCGAACAGGGTATGAACATTTCGCTATTCTTGGGGTTGGTTTTTGCTACCACAATTTTGCGAGCAGTTCTGGCTATAAAATAACCCACTGACGTGGTCAATGACGCTGCTGTTTTAATTCCCAGATCTCGGCTTTTCGCTCCAAGTTGAATATGGGCCTATATGTGGATTATGGGCCTGATTCAGAGCCGTTCGCAATTTGCGGTCGTTCGTTCAAAAACAAGGGGTGGCTATTCAAATGATCCGTTCGCAAATTGCAGTCTGTTCACACCTCTAAGTCTAAACGAGCGAGCAAAACATACGCTCGTTTATTTGTTAAAAACGCCCCCTGGCCGCTCGCACCATACGTCATGTCCGCTATTTATTAGATTAATCGAGTACATCGACCAGCGTATGAACTGCTCGCTATTCTTGTGGTTGGTTTTTGCTACCACAATCTTGCGAGCAGTTCTGGCTATAAAATAACCCAGTGACGTGGTCAATGACGCTGCTGTATTAATTATGCACACCCATAAAACGCCCGTTTTGACCTTTAAGCACGCCTGCGTTCGGATCTCCACTCCCCGTTTTCAAGCACCTTCCCCTGTTACCACCCACATACGCCTCTTTCTGTCACTCAAATTAGCAGGCATTCGCTATTTTGCGAGCACATGAATTTCGGCCGCACTGACTGGTTCGCGCATGAGTATAACGATCCGTATGCATGCGCAGTTGGGCAAACATCGCTCAGAGCGAACGAGCTGCCGCTTACGAGTGGCTCTGAATCAGGCCCTTTTTTCCACCGAGTATTCATTAGAGATGAGCGGGTTCGGATTCCAGAGATCCGATCCCACCCGAATTTAGCAGAACCGAGTCGGATCCAAGCAGGCTTGGAGTTTCCCAACTGACTTGGATTTCGAAACCGAGGCATAATGATAGAGTCTAAAATCTTGTGGTTTGCGAGCTTTCATCTCTATGATCAATGTAGTATATAAGGGACCACATGATGGATGCCATTTCACTCTGGCTGTGGAGACTGAACAGGGTGGGTGGGTAGTGTAGGGCTGGGAGAGGTGCTGGTGCTGTCTGCTGTGTCCTGGGCTGGTGTCTGCTGTATCCATCTGGGCTGTCTGCTGTGTCCTGGGCTGGTGCTGCTGATCCATTCTGGGTTGGTGTTTTTCATGTCTGCTGTATCCATCTGGGCCCAAGTTCTGGACTCAAAAAAAATAAAAAATATATAGTAAAAAAAATAAATTAAATTGTCTTTTATATTTTTCTGTGTGTGTGCGTGTGTGTGTGCGTGCGTGCGTGTTAGGCTTAACCACAGTGCCGCACAAGATCCAGCCAGCAACATAAGTTGCAAGCTAGTGCTGCCCAACTCCAGTCGTGATCAATCTGTGCTCTGGGCCCAAGTTCTGGAGCATAAAAAAAATACAAATATATTGTCTATTTTTTGTCAAATTTTATTTGTGTTTGTGTCAGCCACACCTGGCTGTCACTGTCATCGGCGTAGGTGCGCAGGGGTGCTGTGCTCCTGTCTGTCGAGGGGCTGCTGCCCAAAATAATAAACAATTTTTATTGTATGCATGTTAGCCACACCTGTCATCAGCGTAGCTGCGCAGGGGTGCTGTGCTGCTGTCTGTCAAGGAGCTGCATGAATATTGCAAAGAAAACTTTTTTTTTAAGTTATTGGGTTACAAAAAAATTTTTTTTTTCATCTTAAACATAGCAGAAATGTTATCCTAGCAGCTTATAAAGTTATATACTCAAAAAACTAAAGCCTGTATTTATTTACAAACCTATATAGAGTAGACATCCTAAATTCTAAAACTGTTCTATTCAAAAATGTAAACAAAAGTCAGGAGAGGCCTCAGAGAACATGAAGAAGATGCTCTAGCTGCTGAACTTCAAGGGATTTCTCCATCATGTTTTGCAGTGTGGAAAGGTTTCATTCACATGTTTTCTATAAAGCAGTTCAAAGTTACAGCCTTCAAAGTGCCTGGCTATAGCACCCACCTTACCAAAGATTATTACAAGCAAAGGATTCATCTGTCCGGAATCTGTCTGGGAATTCATGGATCATATTTGGCCTGAATGCACTAAGACATCCAGTGATTCTGTCACTGTGTTCTGTAGCTGACTTTATTACTACCTGAATCACAAACTGAAATACGGAATAGCAAGCACAGACAACATGGAGGCCTTTGTTATTCTGCTGCCAGCATGCCAACCAATACCTCCCAGACTACACTCACTGGGGGAGCAGGTCTTGATAATGACCATCCCCATCTGTTGCTAGGCCTTCTTCTTCCAAACCATCCATCCTGGACCCTGTCCAAAAAGGGGTGAGCTGGGTACAGAAAGAGGAGCTAGATGTCCCCAATGACATTTTTTTTTCATCTATAATAGATGATGTGGAGAGATAAGAGCTTCAGATGTTGGAACAGGGGCTCCCACCTATTTGGCTTCTCTTCAGATAGCAGAGCTCTGTTCCTCAGGAAGTGTCTATTCCTGAGCTGATAGGTAGTCTCTGTCTGTTGGTAAACACCATTCAGGAGATGGCAGCCTAAATTAACAACAACTGTAATTAATAATGTGTCCACTGATAACCAGCCTGATCCCTGAACAGCAACATACCCCATATGGCGAACTCATAACATGACACCCAGTTTTGCAGCCTCCTCTTCCTTATGACACTAATCCAGTCGCCATGGTTGATCAATCAGCCATATGTGCTCCACCCAATTTTTGGAATTCTACATTCTAGCATTCACATATCTAAGAAGTGGACAGTGGGAACAATGGCAATTTGAAGGCCACTAGCTAACTCTGTTTCTTTTAATGTCCCTGTACAGATGGGAAATTCCGTTACAGAACAGAAGATTTGCAAAGCATTATTTAAGTCAATTGTATATTTATTTTTGGAAAGCACGCTTCCTGGTCCCCTTCTGAGATGAAAAAAAATCAACTCCCAGCAGCAGCCATGCTCAAGGATTCTTCTGTGGCAAGGACTGATGTAAATATACATTATCACATTTTTTTGTAAATGCCTCCTCCCCTCCCCCTCATAAATTTTCTTTGGAATCAAAAAACTAAATTTAATTTACTACCAATCAACCCTTCCTGTCCCTGCCCTCCCTTCAACTACATACATACTCCAACTCCTTCAGGCCTCTCTTGAATAATTAAACTGCCATGTGTTTGTGCCGCCCACTGCTGCATTCAGCCAGCTGTCTTGGTGAAAATTTTGGGCCTAAACTAGATGAACAAATCAATATTGTGCGGTGGTCAAAATTTACTGAAAACGAGTGGTAATAAATGTTATTGAGGTTAATACTGTAGGAACAAAAAAAGGCCCATTTTATGTGATTTTAGCTGTTTTTTTTATTTTAAGAAAAAATCCAAAACCAAAACACTTAAACCAAACACGGAGGTGAGGTTTTGGAAAAACCAATCCAGATCCAAAACCAAAACACGGGGGTCGGCGCACAACTCTAGTATTCATAGGCAAAACTTTTTCGCCTATTACATTGCATTGACTTTGCGCGTGCAATTGAATATGGCAATTAGTTTCCGTCTGGTGAAAAAGCCGCAATCGGTGATACTTTTTCGCGGATTCTGACTTTTTGCTGGCAATTGAATACGGCCCTTAATCTGGATTTACTCTAAATTTTCAAAGATCTGATGCTTAAGTCAATTAAAATGATAGATGAAGAGTTTATTTTTTAGTAAGATACTGTATTAGCAACAACACAAAAGTTGTCAATTTTATTGATTTTTTTGAAGACTATGTAGAAATAAAAGGAAGTTCCTTTTCTATTCTCTATAACATTTTATTTTATTTTATCAAAATACCTCATTCAATAAATCATTATTCCAAATATACTAATAATCTTCTAAAATCATTCATAACATGACCCACCTCAACATCTGTGTGACAACTTTCCATCACATTGACGCCGGGTTAATCTGACTACTCTCCCTTACCCGTCCACATTCAGTTTAAATTATACCCCACAGCCTTGACAAGTTGTTCTGTATATGCCAGTAGATTATAATGTTCCATATGCTGTATTGGTTTTTGCTGTTTAGCAATGTATGATTGTCATCTCCTATATTTCCACCCCCTGTTCGCTTCCCCTCGCCATTTCCTTTTTTTTTTGTTACCAAGCTTCTCTTTGAAAATCTTTTTTTTAATAAAAAATATTTTGGAATAAAATCACAATATGTAACACTTAGGGCCGTATTCAACTGCCGGCGAAAAGTACAAATCCACGAAAAAGTATCACCGATTGCGACTTTTCGCCAGGCAGAAAAGTATCGCCATATTCAATTGCAAATACTCTCTGGATACATGAAAACGCAAAGCCTATGGATAGGTGTTAGAAAAAAGTGCAAAATCGCTATTTTGGGCTGCAAAGGTGGGGAAACCACTCAGCACCCTTGGGACAGCCCCCCCCCCAAAGGATAACTGCATAAAAAAATCATGGAACAGCCCAAAAACCTGTCTTAGAAAAAGGGGGTGGGAAAAATGTACAGTTGGGGTACAAATGTACAGTTGGGGTACAAGCGAAATAGACTTTAGGGGGGTCTGATAGTAGGGGTTTGGTGTATCTTTGATTGCAGGTGCTTGCTGAAAGTGCATTTTTGGCAGCACTTAAAACTTCACTTTAGCGATTTTAAACAATGCTTGCACCCATTTAGTCCTATAAAATTTGGGGTACTATTTATTTACTACAAAAAAAAAACTGCTTAATGCTATTCTTCACCACTTATGCAAAAGACGCTATATAGAGGCAATTGAAAGCACTTAAGTACCCCAAATAGCTCCAAGGGAGCTAATCGGGGACATCTATACTGATCCCCAATGTTAGTGCATCTTTTGGGGGTGAGGCTGATTTTCCCATTTCAGACAGCAGTTTTCGCCTGTTTGAGTTTCGCTGGGACGCGTTTTCGCGTCCTTTGGAATTGAATACGGCAAATAGCTGGAGCGTGCACGATAAGTTTCTACGGCTAAAACACGCAAAGTCGGCGAAAAGTGCGGCATGTGAAAAAGTATTGCGGGTGCGAAACTAATTGAATACGGCCCTTACTTGTAGAATGGTCCTATCGGTTTTCTCTGTAAGTTATAAACCACAGCACCTTTCCCCATTTCCCACCTTCCTTCCCAAACTACCCTCATTGTTACATTTTCTTATCCAACCTCTCCAGCCATTCACATACTGTCCAGTTCTCATTAAGAAGAACTCCGTCCTTTTTTCACCCACATGGATTCATTTTTGTCATAATACATCAAATATATTTGCCTTACACAATTTTAATGCTGCATCATTTTAAATTGGTTCACATTTGTATTACAATAAATTGAGACTACTTAAAAAAATTTATGAAATACAGTCAGGTCCATAAATATTGGGACATTGACAGAATTTTCAGATTTTGGCCTCTATTCACCACCACAATGGTTTTGAAATGAAACAAACAAAATATGCTTTAACTGCAGACTTTCAGATTTAATTTGAGGGTAATTACATCCAAATCGGATGAACGGTGTAGGAATTACAACAGTTTCTATATGTGCCTCCCACTTTTTAAGGGGCCAAAAGTAATGGGACTATCAACTCAAAAGCTATTTGATGGACAGGTGTGGGCTATTCCCTGTTATTTCATTATCAATTAAGCAGGTAAAAGGTCTGGAGTTGATTCTAGGTGTGACATTTGCATTTGGAATCAGTTGCTGTCAACTCTCAATATGAGATCCAAAGAGCTGTCACTATCAGTGAAGCAAGCCATCATTAGGCTGAAAAATCAAAACAAACCCATCAGAGAGATAGCAAAAACATTAGGTGTGGCCAAATCAACTGTTTGGAACATTCTTAAAAAGAAAGAACGCATCGGAGAGCTCAGCAACACCAAAAGACCCGGAAGACCACAGAAAACAACTCTGGTGGATGACAAAAGAATTATTTCCCTAGTGAAGAAAAACCCCTTCACAACAGTTGACCAAATCAAGAACACTCTCCAGGAGGTAGATGTATATGTGTCAAAGTCAACAATCAAGAGAAGACTTCACAAGAGTGAATATAGAGGGTTCATCACAAGATGCAAATCATTGGTGAGCCACAAAAACAGGAAGACCAGATTAGAGTTTGCCAAACAACATCTAAAAAAGCCATTACAGTTCTGGAACAGCATCCTATGGACAGATGAGACAAAGATCAACTTGTACCAGAGTGATGGGAAGAGAAGAGAAGGAAAGGAACTGCTCATGATCCAAAACTACCACCTCATCAGTGAAGCATGGTGGTGGTAGTGTCATGGCATGGGCATGTATAGCTGCCAATGGAACTGGTTCCCTTGTATTTATTGATGATGTGACTGCTGACAAAAGCAGCAGAATGAATTCTGAAGTGTTTCGGGCAATATTATATGCTCATATTCAGTCAAATGCTTCAGAACTCATTGGACGGCGCTTCACAGTGCAGATGGACAATGACCCGAAGCATACTGCAAAAGCAACCAAAGAGTTTTTTAAGGCTAAAAAGTGGAATGTTATGCAATGGCCAAGTCAATCCCCTGACCTGAATCCGATTGAGCATGCATTTCACTTGATGAAGACAAAACTGAAGGGAAAATGCCCCAAGAACAAGCAGGAACTGAAGACATTTGCAGTAGAGGCCTGGCAGAGCATCACCAGGGATGAAACCCAGCGTCTGGTGATGTCTATGCATTCCAGACTTCAGGCTGTAATTGCCTGCAAAGGGTTTGCAACAAAGTATTAAAAAGTGAAAGTTAGATTTTGGATTGTTTAGTTTGTCCCATTACTTTTGGCCCCTTAAAAAGTGGGAGGCACATATAGAAACCGTTGTAATTCCTACACCGTTCACCTGATTTGGATGTAATTACCCTCAAATTAAATCTGAAAGTCTGCAGTTAAAGCTCATCTTGTTTGTTTCATTTCAAAGCCATTGTGGTGGTGAATAGAGAACAAAATCTGAAAATTCTGTCAATGTCCCAATATTTATGGACCTGACTGTATAAATATAAATGTTAAAATATAAATTCTTAAAATCTATAAAACACTGACAAATAAATGAGCACTTAAGACAGATCTCAACACATTAGGAATGTGGGGGACGGAGGATAGTGTGGGGGGGGTGCAGAGCAAGTCAGAGAATGAGAGGGAGAATGGTTATCAAGCAGATAACCAAACAATCAAAGTGCTACTCAGACATAAGGAGACCTCCCTTCAGCAGCTGAGTACAGTACATATGTCTCTAACAAAGCCTCCTGTTTGGGAGAAGCAGAGGTGCCCTAGCTGGGACCATGTCAGCTTTATATATGCAGGTGGTGGTGCCAAAATAAAGGTCTCAGAGGCTACAAGGATGAGACAGAGATTCATCACAGACAAGCCAAAGGTCACTGAATATACTGAGTAGCTGGAGCAAGGTCACGAGCCTAATACTCTGGCGCCATACTGCTGATAGCGTGAAGTCTAGAAAGGGAAGATTCCATGATCCATGATGTCAGCCGTTACATGACTAAAGCTAGTGAAGTGACATGCACGAGCACCTCAAGGAAGGTAACAGACTACAGTGTGGAGCACAATCCTGCAGTGACCAACTGAGGACGGACCTGGTAAGCACATTTTGGATAATGCTTCATGACAGAACACTATTATCATATACCAGTGCCAGTTGTCCTTCTATAACAGTAATCAGTACTACCTCATGACATTAATCACAAAATGTTTAACAGCTACAACAGTAACCTACATAACAACTAATTTAAGTAGTTATAGTATTACGTATATAATATATATGAATTCAGAAAACAATATGTTATAATATATATCTACAAAAAAAAAAACATTATTGGCCAACTTCTCAGCAAAATGTCCCAATTGACTGTCTAACTCTGTGCTGCTGATTCTTAACATATATACCAGGCGAGTGTAGGATGGTGCAGTGTTCTGAGCTTCATAAACAGACCTGGTCCATGCTGCAGACAGGTTTGACCTTATCCAGCTCACAGAAGCAGCTTCTTACTATGCCTCACACAGGGGCTGTCTGGAGTGTCTTCATCCTCCTCAGGCAGCAAGTTCCTTCTGCTAGGTGCTGCTCCATTGGATCTCAGCTCCGCCTCAGAGGTCTCCTCTATGATACCATCTGACAAATACTGGTGCAGACTCCAGCACACACTCTGTCCCTCAGCAGCATGGCTCCGTCAGTGTCCCATTGCTACCTAAAGGCCCCAAGTCCTGGTGTAGCTACACAGTGCAGCTGCCGTGCTCCTCACTCATGGGAATCACCACAGCTCACTATGGGCTCTATTAATTAACATTATTTTTACTAAAATAAAGTGAAAAGGGTGTTTTGTGTTTTCACATTATTTTAGTATCACCTATAGCTATTACAGGGCAATTGGAGTAGAGTTTGTAACATTCTACTGCAACCCCTAATTATCACTTATTTTTAGTAAGCAGATCGCATTTCCCATAACTGTAATGGGAAATGTGATCTACCTGGTAGTTACTAAAAATAAATTGTAAAAAAAATACTGGGGAAAGCCCTGTGATAATAACGCCACCTGGAGGGCTATAATCTTTTTTTCCCCTTAATATCAACATAAGAGATACCAAGAGTGCCACAGATGTTAGAACTGTCCCCCAGTCTGTTGTATGTCCATATGTTTGTCCATCAATTAAATGTATCATTTTGTCAGTATTGTCAATATCAAAGTCAATTTTGTGTTTGCAAAATGTTTCTCACACAACTGTCTGAGCTCATAACCAATCAGCACATCCTTCTCCATTCTCACATCTCATTCTAATTAGAACTTGCATTAATATTCACTATCATAGCAAGGAATCAACCTTACCATGTGATTCTTTCAGCGATGGCAAGTCTTTGTTCTTCCAACAAGGACAATGAGGATGCAAAGCGCACACCTAAATGATGACAGAAACAAGATAGTACTCAGATTTGTATCTACCACTGTGATCCACAGTCGTCTTGGTCTGCACACATCACTGGTGAACTGATTGGAAATCACTAGGTAACACACATTATGGCTTCTCCTGATTTTTTACCACTAAAATATTTTCTATTTATCATTGCTGGAGTGACTGGAATTACCTTGATCTCATGGATCGTAAGCATCAACATTATGAACTGGAGAAGAGGCGCACAACTGAGTCCACCTGACCAGATTTTCAGTGTTATGGATCTGGTAAATATTGTAATGCAAACTGCGCTGAACGTGGACACGTTTCTCAGTCAAATGCAACATATCAGGATGTTTAGTCAAGGACAACACATTGCTCTAAGTGTTCTGATCTTTCTCCTTCCCTATAATATGTGGCTCACCGCCTGACTCTCCACTTACTCCGGGCACAAAAAAAGACAAATCACAGGTGCACAACTCCAAATTACTAATTATGTATAAATACATTATGCAATAAAATTTTGCAATAAATAAATAGAGGTTTTTAGCATAAACATGGCCAAGGTTATGGGCCTACCCACCATATCCAGGTAACCTCTGTAGGGTAGGTCACTAACATACTAGGGCTCAAATCCAGAGCACAGGACACCCCCAAACCAATTCAGCTGAGCCATCGCAGGGTATTGCTCTAATGAGAAAAGTGAACTGTAATGTAAGAAAGGTAATAGCATCTGCGGCTGCATGTATAGGATAGAAAAGTGAAAATAGAAATATAATAAAAAAACAGTAAAAGTGTTAAAATATGCAAAAAAGGAAAATGTATTATAATGTGAAGCCCTGAAGCAGACCAATCAAAGCAATCCAGGGGACCCACCGGGATATGGTGGGTAGGCCCATAACCTTGGCCATGATTATGCTTAAAACCTCTATTTATTTATTGACTTTACGAGGCAACACAGACTCTTTCTTCTTGATTATATACATTTCATTCTTCACCACAATTATTTTATTTTTTCTAACACTGTTTGGCTACAGTTGCTGGGCACAGCCATGGGGACCAGGTTTGCGCTGAGTTATGCAAACCTACATGTGTGGGAGAGCAAGTTTGGTGTGAGCCTGGTCTTATTGTTATTTGGGATGGAGATCTTGACACAATTTTTGGATTCTTCGCTCAGTTTTAATTTACAATTTAATAACACATTCAATAGAAGTAGCACTACCTTCTTGGCTGTGGTTCCTTAAAGCTATAGAGGGGTATATGATTTGTTCTACTTATTGTACAAATGTGGATTCAAAAGTCTTGTCTATGTTATAGTAGACTAAATAATTTATTCTTGAAACACAATATACCAACGTATGAGATTACAGCGCCAATAACTGGTGAACTCTTTTTTTAAAAGATGGTATCCTAAATCAATTACTACAAGATGCATTTAAACAAGTTAAGAGGATGGAACATTACCATCTGCTTAAACCAAAAATATAAGTAGACAAAACATCAGATATAAAATTTAGCTTTATTTGAACGATAGCTCTTATGCCATCAAGAAAATAATCAATGAAAACTATGAAATGTTACAGCAGGATAATAATAAGAAAGAAAGAGTGCTGGGAACTAATAAAAGATGTATATAACATAAATATGTAAACATAAATAATATTTAAGATCTATGCACATAATCAGGTGTGTGGGAGCTGTGGAGATAGCTGTAATATTCAATAATTTTAGAGTATTACTGTAAACTTCATTTTTACAAAGTCATACAGAGCAAGAAGTCACATAAAAAAACGGTCCAAATTAAACAATTAGTAGCAGTAACCAGCAGACTTTTGGTTAGTGATAGCAGCAAGTAAATCCTTTGTTTAATCTCTATTCAAGGAACTGTTAGTAGGTAAAGCATTGAGGGGTCTATTCATCAACATTGACAATGTTGCCAATAATATTATGGGGCAACATCGTCACGAGATTTTATCAATTATGATAAAATATGGCTGCTATTCAGAAATATTTTGAGCAGGGACAGCGGTTGTGGTAACACGCTGTCCCTGTGATGTCACAGAAGGAATTGTTATCAGGATTCTGAAATCAATCCCTTCTGTTGTTCCTCTGCGCAGGCTCAGTCATGCGCTCGAGAACAGTCTGCGTCCCTGCTTGCAGTGACCGCCGACAGGGTAAGTATAACTCCAGCCTGTCTGAACTGATTGATATGTGTATACAGGCTTTATACTAGCCTGTATACATGTATTTTTATGTGCTTTTATATTTAACATTTATATATAAATGTTAAATATTATTGCACATAAATATACATGTATACAGGCTAGTATAAAGCCTGTATACACATGTCAATCACTTTCGGCAGGTTTAAAAGGCTCTAAGTACTTACCTGCCGCCGATCACTGGAAACCAGGCGCGGAGACTGGTCGGGCTTACAAGATGCTGCAGGGACTTATGGGAACATTTCCCTCTGTCCCTGCAGTTTTTGGGATATTTAAGTATTTTCTTCATATAACATCATTCTGAAATGGTGTTATAAAAGGAAATATTTTAAGAGTGATTTAATGCTTTTTGCTTTGCTGAATAGCATAAAACGTTAAAGCACTGTGGTGATCAATGACTGCTCCTCAGTGGCATAACTAGGGTCTTCGGAGCCCAGGTCAAATTTAAGACTGGAGCCCCCCCTCCCCACACACACACACACAGGAAAATAAGTTTAGCGTGCCTTGGGCGCACAGCAAAAATGGACGTGGTCAAACAACGAATGGGCATGGCTACTGAAAATGGGGCGGGCCAACATGACACGCCACCAATTTCTTGTCAGTCTGGGAACATTCCTTACTATTCCATATGCACCTTACCTATGTAGTGGTTTCTCACACTGTGGAACTCTGAAGAAACACATCCTCCCTGGGATGATGGCATTTTCAGTCGGTATTCAATATTCATGTAGGTCACATCATCCAGAAGGTGCCTGTTTGTGTAGGAATATTAACAAGGTCATCAGCATACGATAGCGTTTCAACCAGACTCGTTCCCCCTGTGTAACTTCCTTCCCCCTGTGTCTCTCAGCCACACCATCATCTCACTGCATCATGTCTTAGCCAAACAATCATTTCCCTCTGTGTCATCTCTTCTTAGCCACACCATCGCCTCCCCCCATGCACCAACTCTCAGCACACCATCGCCTCCCCCAAGCACCAACTCTCAGCACACCATCACTCCCCCCACGTTGTCTCTCACAGACACACAATGACACAGATGCACACAGACATATACACACGCACTTACACATATACACCATGACACACACAGTTAATATACATACTGATTTATATATATATATACACATATACACACACACACACACTGACACTTACACCATGACACATACACACACACACAAAGCCTATACAGACACACTTACACATATACACTAATATACATACATACTGACACTCACTAACACATATACACACACACGCTATATATATATTAGTGTGTATATGTGTTAGTGAGTGTGTCAGTATGTATATGTGTAAGTGTGTCTGTATTTGCTTTCAGTGTGTGTGTGTGTATAAATATATATTATATATACACACACATACACACACACACTGAAAGCCTATAGAGACACAATTACACACAAAGCCTATACAGACACAAACACACAGTGAAAGCCTATACAGACACTTACACACACAGCATATAGATACACATATACATACACAAACACTGACATATATACACACGGACACATTTACACACACACACACACACACACACACACACACACACACTGATGCATGCACACATACACCATGACACATACACACACACACTATAAAATATTATATATATATATATATATATATGTGTTAGTGAGTGTGTCAGTATGTATGTATATTATCAGTGTGTGTGTGTATATGTGTAAGTGTGTCTGTATAGGCTTCAGTGTGTGTGTGTGTGTGTAAATATTATATACAGACACTGACACATTTACACACACTGACACATTTACACACACACACTGAAACCCTATAAATATATATTATATACACACGCACACACACACACTGAAAGCCTATACAGACAATTACACACAAAGCCTATACAGACACAAACACACAGTGAAAGCCTATACAGACACTTACACACACAAATAATATACAGACACACTTACATACACACACACAGCATATACAGATATACATATACATACACCATGACACATATACACACACAAACACTGACATATATACAGACTGATGCATGCACACATACACCATGACACATATACACACACACTATATAAAATATATATGTGTTAGTGTGTCAGTATGTATTTATATTATCAGTGTGTGTGTATGTGTAAGTGTGTCTGTATAGGCTTTCAGTGTGTGTGTGTAAATATATATTATATACACACATACACACACACACTGACACATTTACACACACACTGAAAGCCTATACAGAGACACACACTTACACACAAATTCAGCCAGCAGCCCCCCACATACAAAATGAATGCCCCCCCTCTAGCGGCAGCTTAGCCATCCAATATCCCCCCTGTGGCAACTGAGCTTAGCCATCCAATACCCCCCCTCCCCGGCGGTAGTTTAGCCATCCAATACATCCCCCCCAGTTTAGCCATTAGACGCCCATCCCAGGACCTTACTTGTGGTGAGCGGGCAGCGGTGATGGAGAGCAACGGGGAGGGAAGAATCACCCCTCACCCGACGTATACGGCAGCTCTAGTCCAGGACTCCAGTAGGTCAGGAGGAGGATAAAGCTGGCAGGAAGGCTGCCTAGGACGGACTGCGAGCCTCTGCTGCAGCTCCCCCTACAGGAAGCCAAGCCAACAGCAGGCTAGCAGGCACACTTGACTGCTTGTTAAAAAGCAGACTCAGGACACAATAGTGGTGTGGGGGAGGGCATGCGGGTATGATGCCCTGGCCGGCAGTGCCCCTTCTGCAGGGCTTGCCATGGCACCCAGGGCACGTGCCCCGCTCGCCCTGCCCTAGTTACGCCACTGCTGCTCCCTACAGTGCAATACTCTGCATATTAGGAAAATATGGAGAAGTTAATTACAGCATCTTCTCCATATACACATTGCTGAATAGGGCAAAAGCTTAAATAATGGGGAAATGAGTGTTTCTGCATTTTTTACGTAAATTATATCATGCTGAATAGACCCCTTTGTAGGTAAAGCTTTCAATACCAAACCACAATGTATGCAATCAAATAGATAATTAGTAGCAGCAATCAGCATACTTTTGGTTAATAAATAGCAGCAGGTAGTAGTCCTATAATCAGTCTCTATTCAACAAGCTGTCAGTCAGTAGATAGCACATTAAGGGCTCTATTTACTACAATCCGCATATTGAATGCGGATTGTAGTGTGATATTACCGAGTGAATTCGCATTGCGAATTCAGGTAATATCACAGGGATTTACTATAAATCCCTTGCAGGGACAGAGCTTGCGATAAAGCTCTGTCCCTGCGGATCCCATCTGCACTCTAGTCGCGGTATTTTCGGAAAAAATACAGCAACTAAGAGCACGCGCATGCGCCGACCGACCACCGCTACTACCCCCCCACCGACGCTAAGCCCCGCCCCCGGCGCTAAGCCCCGCCCCCGCGATCGCGGACCCCCGCGACCCCCCCTCCCTTCATTACACTTACCTGCATCCTCCTGGCCTCCGGTGGTCTTCTCCGGGCTTCCCGATCAGGTGATCTCCCATACTGCACTGGGGCCCGATCACCTGATGACCGGGCCCCAGTGCACTGTGGGAGACCAGCTGACCGGAGAGGAGCCATCACCGGAGGCCCGATCACCGGTCCATGGATTCAGTTAAGTAAAAAAAACATGTTTCATTTTTTTTTTCTTTTTCTTACAGCAATCAGCTTGCGGTCTGCTTAGACCACATAGCTGATTACTGGTACCGGCTCCCACCTCTGCTCTCCCCGTTAGAGCAGAGTGGGAGCCCGGTAACCGGGGGAGACCCTGGATAACGCCACCTCCAGGTGGCGTTATTATCACAGGGCTTCCCCCGGTATTTTTTTACAATTTATTTTTAGTAACTTGCACACAGATCACATTTCCCATTACAATTATGGGAAATGCGATCTGCTTTACTAAAAATAAGTGATACTGGGGGTTGGAGTAGAATTTTACTAATTCTACTCCAATTGCCCTGTAATAAATACAGGTGAAACTAAAATAATGTGAAAAGGGTGTGAAAACACCCTTTTTCACTTTATTTTAGTAAAAATAATGTTAATAAATAGAGCCCTAAGCCACAGTATTTGCAGTCAGAAATCAGTGCAGCAAGTTGTTAAAGGGATATATTCCTAATTATGCTGCAGTTTTAAGAACAAGCTGGGTTTACCTTATACACATTCCCAGATCCCAATTAGCAGTGGCCATCCGCGGTAATGGCGAGATGTTGGTAGGTCGGGTTAAATCCCGGCGTCCTGGTCTTTCAAGCGCTGCTATTAATTTATTGAAGGTGAGCAGTGTTCTCACCCTCCATACGCCCCTATAACTCCAGCAGTATGAAGCCCCACAGATGGAGGAAAGACAGGGCTGCGTGTTGTGGCTGCAGTAAGTTTGCTCAGTATCTGCGCAGCAGGATAACATTATGAAAACATGTGGACTTAAAAAACCATTAGTCATATAGAAAAAGAACAGATCATCTGGGCTCCAAGTTTTCTCCTATCTGACTATCAAAACAGAAAACCTTATGGGAGATTTTTGGTTACAACAAAAAGATTTCCTAATATGTGGAATCCAAAACTGCACCACAAGTAATATGTACTGAATAAACCAAAATACTTCGTATCAAAAGCCAATAATGTGCGGTACAGGATGAGATTAATAATGATATTAATGTGATTCCAAATACATCATAATTCTGTTTTAATGTGATTGTACACTGATATACATAGGTCACACCACTAAAACAATGTTGTATGGAGCCACATAGAAACATAGTTAATAAAGTACAGAATCCCAGTTTGTTTTAACACTTTATTACTTCCATAATGCAAATACTGAATGTTTGAAATATCACTTGAATCGATCCCTGTCACATTTCAAGAAATGATGTCACCCTGTTCCCTGTATCCAGGAGGCCTCAACCAGAGCCATAGCCAGGCATTATGGTGCCCTGTGCCAGAAAGAGCTTTGGTCTCCCCCAATGTGAACAAGGACAGTGCAAGCCACAGGCACATTGGGCCAGAAAAAGGTTGTGGTCTTGTAGGGAAAGGGCATGGCAACACTATAATACCCCCAATTCTCATTACACCACAATAAGTGCAATTTATTCACATTAAACTACCTTATCCATGCAGTAGTGCACCCTTACCCATTACATCACACAGCACTAATGCCTCTTACACCACACAGTACTAATACCCG
This sequence comes from Taudactylus pleione, assembly GCA_031769625.1. Taxonomy (NCBI): domain Eukaryota; kingdom Metazoa; phylum Chordata; class Amphibia; order Anura; family Myobatrachidae; genus Taudactylus; species Taudactylus pleione. Next base: position 270,215 of record JAUIMM010000362.1, on the reverse strand, counting down.
TTACACCACACAGTACTAATGCCCCTTACACATTACACCACACAGTACTAATGCCCCTTCCACATTACCCCACACAGTACTACTGTCCCTTACACCACACAGTACTAATGCCCCTTACACATTACACCACACAGTACTAATGCTCCTTACCCATTACACCACACAGAACTAATGCCACTTACACATTACACCACACAGTACTAATGCCCCTTACCCATTGCACCACACAGTACTAATGCCCCTTACACATTACACCACACAGTACTAATGTCCCTTACACCACACAGTACTAATGTCCCTTACACCACACAGTACTAATGCCCCTTACACCACACAGTAGTAATGCTCCTGACACCACACAGTACTAATGCCCCTTTCACATTACACCACACAGTACTAATGTCCCTTACACCACACAGTACTAATGTCCCTTACACCACACAGTACTAATGTCCCTTACACCACACAGTACTAATGTCTCTTACACATTACACCACACAGTACTAATGCCCCTTACACATTACACCACACAGTACTAATGCCCCTTACCCATTACACCACACTGTACTAATGCCCCTTACACATTACCCCACACAGTACTAATTATTATTATTATCGATTATTTATATGGCGCCACAAGAGTTCCGCAGCGCCTTACAAAGTACATAAACAAATAGGTTAATTTACAGTGACTTACAGTACAGTACAATACATTACATGACATGGATAATGTACATTGCTACATTCACGACCATAACACCAAGATAAGCAACAATGCAAAGCAACCAAGTGTTAGGTGCCCTGGTAGAGAGTAAGAAGTAGAAGAAGGTAGAGTAAGGAGAAGCACAAGAGGGTAGAGGGCCCTGCTCAAAGGAGCTTACATTCTAAGGGGGAGGGACAAACAGGGGTGACACAGATGGGGTAGGCAGGGGGGAAGGAGTATGTAGCAGCAAGTTAAGAAGAGAGTAGTACCCCTTACACCACACAGTAAAATGCCCCTTACCCATTATACCACACAGTACTAATGCCCCATACCCATTACACCACATAGTATTGATGCCCCTTACACATTACACCACACAGTACTAATGCCCCATACACCATAAAGTACTAATGCCCCTTCCACATTACAGCACTCAGTACTAATGCCCCTTACACCACACAGTACTAATGTCCCTTACACCACACAATACAAATGCCCCTTACACCACACAGTACAAATGCCCCTTACCCATTACACCACACAGTACTAATGACCCTTACCCATTACACCACACAGTATTGATGCCCCTTACACATTACACCACACAGTACTAATGCCCCATACACCACACAGTACTAATGCCCCTTCCACATTACAGCACTCAGTACTAATGCCCCTTACACCACACAGTACTAATGTCCCTTACACCACACAATACTAATGCCCCTTACACATTACACCACACAGTACTAATGCCCCTTACCCATTACACCACACAGGACTAATGCCCCTTACACATTACACCACACAGTAGTAATGCCCCTTACACCACACAGTACTAATGCCCCTTACCAATTACACCACAAAGTACTAAGGCCTCTTACACATTACACCACACAGTACTAATGCCCCTTACACATTACACCACACAGTTCTAATGCCGCTTACACCACACAGTACTAATGTTCCTTAAACATTACACCACACAGTACTAATGCCCCTTACACCACACAGTACTAATGCCTCTTACACCACACAGTACTAATGTCCCTTATACCACACAGTAGAAATGCCCCTTACACCACACAGTACTAATGCCCCTTACAGATTACACCACACGGTACTAATGCCCCTTACACATTACACCACACCGAACTAATGCCCCTTACACATTAAACAGTACTAATGTCCCCTAACACCACACAGTAGTAATGCCCCTGACACCACACAGTACTAATGCCTCTTACACATTACACCACACAGTACTGATACCCCTTACACCACACAGTACTAATGCCCCTTACACATTACACCACACAGTACTAATGTCCCTTACACATTACACCACACAATACTAATGCCCCTTACACATTACACCACATAGTACTAATGCCCCTTACACCACACAGTAGAAATGCTACTTAAACCACACAGTAGTAGTGCCCATTTCACCACACATTTCTAATGACACTTACCCATTACAAATGCCCCATACCCATTACACCACACTGTACTAATGCCCCTTAACCATTACACCACACAGTACTAATGCCCTTACACCACACAGTACAAATGCCCCTTACACATTACACCACACAGTAGTAATGCCCCTTACCAATTTCACCACACAGTACTAATGCCCCTTACACATTACCCCACACAGAACTAATGCCCCTTACACCACACAGTACTAATCTCCCTTACACCACACATTAGTAATGCTCCTTACACCACTCAGTAGTAGTTCCCCTTACACCACACAGTACTAATGCCCCTTACCCATTACAAATGCCCCTTACCCATTACACCACACTGTGCTAATGCCCCTTACCCATTAAACCACACAGCAATAATGCCCCTTACCCATTACACCACTCAGTACAAATGCCCCTTACACATTACACCACACAGTAGTAATGCCCCTTACCCCTTACACCACACAGTTCTAATGCCCCTTACACATTACCCCACACAGTACTAATGCCCCTTACAGCACACAGTACTAATGCCCCTTAGCCATTACACCACACAGTACTAATGCCCCTTACACATTACACTACACAATTGTAATGCACCTTACACCACACAGTACTAAAGCATCTTACACATTACACAGTACTAATGTCCCTTACACCACACAATACTAATGCCCCTTACATATTACACAGTACTAATGTCCTTTACACCACACAGTACTAATGTCTCTTACACCACAAAGTAATAATGCCACTTACACATTACACAACACATTACTAATGTCCCTTACACATTACAACACACAGTACTAATGTCCCTTGCACATTACACCACACAGTACTAATGCCCCTTACATATTACACCACACAGAACTAATGCCCCTTACACCACACAGTAGTAATGCTCCTTCCACCACACAGTACTAATGCCCCTTACACCAAACAGAACTAATGCCCCTTACACATTACACCACACAGTACTGAAGCCCCTTACACAATACAACACACATAACTAATGCCCCATACACCACACAGTACTAATGCCCCTTACACATTACACCACACAGTAGTAATGCCCCATACACCACACAGTACTAATGCCCCTTCCACATTACAGCACTCAGTACTAATGCCCCTTACACCACACAGTACTAATGTCCCTTACACCACACAGTACTAATGACCCTTACACATTACACCACACAGTACTGATGCCCCTTTCACATTACACCACACAGTACTAATGCCCCTTATCCATTACACCACACAGTAGTAATCTCCCTTACACCACACATTAGTAATGCTCCTTACACCACACAGTAGTAGTGCCCCTTACACCACACAGTACTAATGCCCCTTACCCATTACAAATGCCCCTTACCCATTACACCACACTGTGCTAATGCCCCTTACCCATTACACCACACAGCAATAATGGCCCTTACCCATTACACCACACAGCAATAATGGCCCTTACCCATTACACCACAAGGTACAAATGCCCCTTACACATTACACCACACAGTACTAATGCCCCTTACAGCACACAGTACTAATGCCCCTTACCCATTACACCACACAGTACTAATGCCCCTTACACATTACACTACACAATAGTAATGCAGAATACGCCACAAAGTACTAAAGCCCCTTACACATTACACAGTACTAATGTCCCTTACACCACACAATACTAAGGCCCCTTACACATTACACAGTACTAATGTCCTTTACACCACACAGTACTAATGTCTCTTACACCACAAAGTAATAATGCCACTTACACATTACACGACACATTACTAATGTCCCTTACACATTACAACACACAGTACTAATGCCCCTTACACATTACACCACACAGTACTAATGCCCCTTACACCACACAGTTGTAATGCCCCTTCCACCACACAGTACTAATGCCCCTTACACCAAACAGTACTAATGCCCCTTACACATTACACCACACAGTACTAATGCCCCATACACCACACAGTACTAAGCCCCTTCCACATTACAGCACTCAGTACTAATGCCCCTTACACCACACAGTACTAATGTCCCTTACACCACACAATACTAATGCCCCTTACACCACACAGTACAAATGCCCCTTACCCATTACACCACACAGTACTAATGCCCCTTACCCATTACACCACACAGTATTGATGCCCCTTACACATTACACCACACAGTACTAATGCCCCATACACCACACAGTACTAATGCCCCTTCCACATTACAGCACTCAGTACTAATGCCCCTTACACCACACAGTACTCATGTCCCTTTCACATCACACAATACTAATGCCCCTTACACATTACACCACACAGTACTGATGCCCCTTACACATTACACCACACAGTACTAATGCCCCTTACCCATTACACCACACTGGACTAATGCCCCTTACACATTACACCACACAGTAGTAATGCCCCTTACACCACACAGTACTAATGCCCCTTACCCATTACACCACACAGTACTAAGGCCTCTTACACATTACACCACACATTACTAATGCCCCTTACACATTACACCACACAGTACTAATGCCCCTTACACCGCACAGTACTAATGTTCCTTAAACATTACACCACACAGTACTAATGCCCCTTACACCACACAGTACTAATGCCTCTTACACCACACAGTACTAATGTCCCTTATACCACACAGTAGTAATGCCCCTTACACCACACAGTACTAATGCCCCTTACACATTACACCACACAGTACTAATGCCCCTTACACATTACACCACACAGTACTAATGCCCCTTACACATTAAACAGTACTAATGTCCCCTAACACCACACAGTAGTAATGCCCCTGACACCACACAGTACTAATGCCTCTTACACATTACACCACACAGTACTGATGCACCTTACACCACACAGTACTAATGCCCCTTACACATTACACCACACAGTACTAATGTCCCTTACACATTACACCACACAATACTAATGCCCCTTACACATTACACCACATAGTACTAATGCCCCTTACACCACACAGTAGAAATGCTACTTAAACCACACAGTAGTAGTGCCCATTTCACCACACATTTCTAATGACCCTTACCCATTACAAATGCCCCATACCCATTACACCACACTGTACTAATGCCCCTTAACCATTACACCACACAGTACTAATGCCCCTTACACCACACAGTACAAATGCCCCTTACACATTACACCACACAGTAGTAATGCCCCTTACCCATTTCACCACACAGTACTAATGCCCCTTACACATTACCCCACACAGAACTAATGCCCCTTACACCACACAGTACTAATCTCCCTTACACCACACATTAGTAATGCTCCTTACACCACTCAGTAGTAGTGCCCCTTACACCACACAGTACTAAAGCCCCTTACCCATTACAAATGCCCCTTACCCATTACACCACACTGTGCTAATGCCCCTTACCCATTAAACCACACAGCAATAATGCCCCTTACCCATTACACCACACAGTACAAATGTCCCTTACACATTACACCACACAGTAGTAATGCAACTTACCCCTTACACCACACAGTTCTAATGCCCCTTACACATTACCCCACACAGTACTAATGCCCCTTACAGCACACAGTACTAATGCCCCTTAGCCATTACACCACACAGTACTAATACCCCTTACACATTACACTACACAATTGTAATGCACCTTACACCACACAGTACTAAAGCACCTTACACATTACACAGTACTAATGTCCCTTACACCACACAATACTAATGCCCCTTACACATTACACAGTACTAATGTCCTTTACACCACACAGTACTAATGTCTCTTACACCACAAAGTAATAATGCCACTTACACATTACACCACACATTACTAATGTCCCTTACACATTACAACACACAGTACTAATGTCCCTTGCCCATTACACCACACAGTACTAATGCTCCTTACACATTACACCACACAGTACTAATGCCCCTTACACCACACAGTAGTAATGCCCCTTCCACCACACAGTACTAATGCCCCTTACACCAAACAGAACTAATGCCCCTTACACATTACACCACACAGTACTGATGCCCCTTACACAATACACCACACAGTACTAATGCCCCATACACCACACAGTACTAATGCCCCTTACACATTACACCACACAGCAATAATGCCCCTTACCCAATACACCACACAGTACAAATGCCCCTTACACATTACACCACACAGTAGTAATGCCCCTTACCCCTTACACCACACAGTTCTAATGCCCCTTACACATTACCCCACACAGTACTAATGCCCCTTACAGCACACAGTACTAATGCCCCTTAGCCATTACACCACACAGTACTAATACCCCTTACACATTACACTACACAATTGTAATGCACCTTACACCACACAGTACTAAAGCACCTTACACATTACACAGTACTAATGTCCCTTACACCACACAATACTAATGCCCCTTACACATTACACAGTACTAATGTCCTTTACACCACACAGTACTAATGTCTCTTACACCACAAAGTAATAATGCCACTTACACATTACACCACACATTACTAATGTCCCTTACACATTACAACACACAGTACTAATGTCGCTTGCCCATTACACCACACAGTACTAATGCCCCTTACACATTACACCACACAGTACTAATGCCCCTTACACCACACAGTAGTAATGCCCCTTCCACCACACAGTACTAATGCCCCTTACACCAAACAGAACTAATGCCCCTTACACATTACACCACACAGTAGTAATGCCCCATACACCACACAGTACTAATGCCCCTTCCACATTACAGCACTCAGTACTAATGCCCCTTACACCACACAGTACTAATGTCCCTTACACAACACAGTACTAATGCCCCTTACACATTACACCACACAGTACTGATGCCCCTTACACATTACACAACACAGTACTAATGCCCCTTATCCATTACACCACACAGTAGTAATCTCCCTTACACCACACATTAGTAATGCTCCTTACACCACACAGTAGTAGAGCCCCTTACACCACACAGTACTAATGCCCCTTACCCATTACAAATGCCCCTTACCCATTACACCACACTGTGCTAATGCCCCTTACCCATTACACCACACAGCAATAATGCCCCTTACCCATTACACCACAAGGTACAAATGCCCCTTACACATTACACCACACAGTACTAATGCCCCTTACAGCACACAGTACTAATGCCCCTTACCCATTACACCACACAGTACTAATGCCCCTTACCCATTACAAATGCCCCTTACCCATTACACCACACTGTGCTAATGCCCCTTACCCATTTCACCACACAGCAATAATGCCCCTTACCCATTACACCACACAGTACAAATGCCCCTTACACATTACACCACACAATAGTAATGCCCCTTACCCATTACACCACACAGTTCTAATGCCCCTTACACATTACCCCACACAGTACTAATGCCCCTTACAGCACACAGTACTAATGCCCCTTACCCATTACACCACACAGTACTAATGCCCCTTTCACATTACACAGTACTAATGTCCCTTACACCACACAATACTAATGCCCCTTACACATTACACAGAACTAATGTCCTTTACACCACACAGTACTAATGTCTCTTACACCAAACAGCAATAATGCCACTTACACATTACACCACACATTACTAATGACCCTTACACATTACAACACACAGTACTAATGTCCCTTGCACATTACACCACACAGTACTAATGCCCCTTACACATTACACCACACAGTACTAATGCCCCATACACATTAAACAGTACTAATGTCCCCTAACACCACACAGTAGTAATGCCCCTGACACCACACAGTACTAATGCCTCTTACACCACACAGTACTAATGTCCCTTATACCACACAGTAGTAATGCCCCTTACACCACACAGTACTAATGCCCCTTACACATTACACCACACAGTACTAATGCCCCTTACACTTTACACCACACAGTACTAATGCCCCTTACACATTAAACAGTACAAATGTCCCCTAACACCACACAGTAGTAATGCCCCTGACACCACACAGTACTAATGCCTCTTACACATTACACCACACAGTACTGATGCCCCTTACACCACACAGTACTAATGCCCCTTACACATTACACCACACAGTACTAATGTCCCTTACACATTACACCACACAATACTAATGCCCCTTACACATTACACCACATAGTACTAATGCCCCTTACACCACACAGTAGAAATGCTACTTAAACCACACAGTAGTAGTGCCCATTTCACCACACATTTCTAATGACCCTTACCCATTACAAATGCCCCATACCCATTACACCACACTGTACTAATGCCACTTAACCATTACACCACACAGCACTAATGCCCCTTACACCACACAGTACAAATGCCCCTTACACATTACACCACACAGTAGTAATGCCCCTTACTCATTTCACCACACAGTACTAATGCCCCTTACACATTACCCCACACAGAACTAATGCCCCTTACACCACACAGTACTAATCTCCCTTACACCACACATTAGTAATGCTCCTTACACCACTCAGTAGTAGTGCCCCTTACACCACACAGTACTAAAGCCCCTTACCCATTACAAATGCCCCTTACCCAATACACCACACTGTGCTAATGCCCCTTACACATTAAACCACACAGCAATAATGCCCCTTACCCATTACACCACACAGTACAAATGCCCCTTACACATTACACCACACAGTAGTAATGCCCCTTACCCCTTACACCACACAGTTCTAATGCCCCTTACACATTACCCCACACAGTACTAATGCCCCTTACAGCACACAGTACTAATGCCCCTTAGCCATTACACCACACAGTACTAATACCCCTTACACATTACACTACACAATTGTAATGCACCTTACACCACACAGTACTAAAGCACCTTACACATTACACAGTACTAATGTCTCTTACACCACAAAGTAATAATGCCACTTACACATTACACCACACATTACTAATGTCCCTTACACAATACAACACACAGTACTAATGTCCCTTGCCCATTACACCACACAGTACTAATGCCCCTTACACATTACACCACACAGTACTAATGCCCCTTACACCACACAGTAGTAATGCCCCTTCCACCACACAGTACTAATGCCCCTTACACCAAACAGAACTAATGCCCCTTACACATTACACCACACAGTACTGATGCCCCTTACACAATACACCACACAGTACTAATGCCCCATACACCACACAGTACTAATGCCCCTTCCACATTACAGCACTCAGTACTAATGCCCCTTACACCACACAGTACTAATGTCCCTTACACCACACAGTACTAATGTCCCTTACACAACACAGTACTGATGCCCCTTACACATTACACAACACAGTACTAATGCCCCTTATCCATTACACCACACAGTAGTAATCTCCCTTACACCACACATTAGTAATGCTCCTTACACCACACAGTAGTAGTGCCCCTTACACCACACAGTACTAATGCCCCTTACCCATTACAAATGCCCCTTACCCATTACACCACACTGTGCTAATGCCCCTTACCCATTACACCACACAGCAATAATGCCCCTTACCCATTACACCACAAGGTACAAATGCCCCTTACACATTACACCACACAGTACTAATGCCCCTTACAGCACACAGTACTAATGCCCCTTACCCATTACACCACACAGTACTAATGCCCCTTACCCATTACAAATGCCCCTTACCCATTACACCACACTGTGCTAATGCCCCTTACCCATTTCACCACACAGCAATAATGCCCCTTACCCATTACACCACACAGTACAAATGCCCCTTACACATTACACCACACAATAGTAATGCCCCTTACCCATTACACCACACAGTTCTAATGCCCCTTACACATTACCCCACACAGTACTAATGCCCCTTACAGCACACAGTACTAATGCCCCTTACCCATTACACCACACAGTACTAATGCCCCTTTCACATTACACCACACAGTAGTAATGCCACTTCCAACACACAGTACTAATGCCCCTTACACCACACAGTACTAATTCCCCTTACATATTACACCACAAAGTAGTTATACCCCTTACAGCACACAGTACTAATGCCCCTTACACATTACACCACACAGTACTAATATCCCTTACACCACACAGTACTAAAGTATCTTACATCACACAGTAGTATTGCCCCTTAAACCACACAGTACTAGAGCCCCTTACACATTACACAGTACCAATGTCCCTTACACCACACAATACTAATGCCCCTTACACATTACACAGGACTAATGTCCTTTACACCACACAGTACTAATGTCTCTTACACCACACAGCAATAATGCCACTTACACATTACACCACACATTACTAATGACCCTTACACATTACAACACACAGTACTAATGTCCCTTGCACATTACACCACACAGTACTAATGCCCCTTACACATTACACCACACAGTACTAATGCCCCTTACACCACACAGTAGTAATGCCCCTTCCACAACACAGAACTAATGCCCCTTAAACCACACAGTACTAATGCCCCTTACACATTACACCACACAGTACTAATGCCCCTTCCACAACACAGTACTAATGCCCCTTACACCAAACAGTACTAATGTCCCTTACCCATTACACCACACAGTACTCATGCCCCTTACACATTACACTACACAATAGTAATGCACCTTACACCACACAGTACTAAAGCCCCTTACACATTACACAGTACTAATGTCCCTTACACCACACAATACTAATGCCCCTTACATATTACACAGTACTAATGTCCTTTACACCACACAGTACTAATGTCTCTTACACCACACAGTAATAATGCCACTTACACATTACACCACACATTACTAATGTCCCTTACACATAACAACACACAGTACTAATGTCCCTTACCCATTAAACCACACAGTAGTAATCTCCCTTACACCACACATTAGTAATGCTCCTTACACCACACAGTAGTAGTGCCCCTTACACCACACAGTGCTAATGCCCCTTACCCATTACAAATGCCCCTTACCCATTACACCACACTGTGCTAATGCCCCTTACCCATTACACCACACAGTACTAAAGCCCCTTAAACCCTACACAGTACTAATGTCCCTTACACCACACAATACTAATGCCCCTTACACATTGCACAGTACTAATGTCCCTTACACCAAACAGTAGTAATGCTCCTTACACCACACAGTACTAATGCCCCTTACACCAAACAGTACTAATGCCCCTTACACATTACACCACACGGTACTGATGCCCCTTACACATTACACCACACATTACTAATGCCCCTTACACCACACAGTACTAATGCCCCTTACCCATTACACCACACAGTAGTAATGCCCCTTACCCATTACACCACACAGTAGTAATGCCCCTTACCCATTACACCACACAGTACTATTGCCCCTTACACATTACTCCACACAGTACTTATGCCCCTTACCCATTACACCACACAGTACTAATGCCCCTTACACATTAACCACACAGTAGTATTGCCCCTTACACCACACAGTACTAATGCCCCTTACCCATTACACCACACAATAGTAATACCCCATACACCACACAGTACAAAAGCCCCTTACACCCTACACATTACTAATGTAACTTACACCACACAATACTAATGCCCCTTTCACATTACACAGTACTAATGTCCCTTACACCAAACAGTAGTAATGCTCCTTATACCACACAGTACTAATGCTCCTTACACCACACAGTACTAACGCCCCTTACACATTACACCACAAAGTACTAATGTCCCTTACACCACACAGTACTAATGCCCCTTACACATTACACAGTAGTAATGCCCCTTACACCACACAGTACTCTTGCCCCTTACACCACACAGTGCTAATGCCCCTTACACATTATTCCACACAGTACTAATGCCCCTTAAACCACACAGAATTAATGCCCCTTACACATAACACCACACAGTACTATTGCTCCTTTCACCACAAAGAATTAATACCCCTTACACACTACACCACACACTACTAATGCCCATTACTGATTACACCACACAGTACTAATGTCACTTACACCACACAGTACTAATGCCCCTTACACATTACACCACACAGTACTGATGCCCCTTACACATTACACAACACAGTACTAATGCCCCTTATCCATTACACCACACAGTAGTAATCTCCCTTACACCACACATTAGTAATGCTCCTTACACCACACAGTAGTAGTGCCCCTTACACCACACAGTACTAATGCCCCTTACCCATTACAAATGCCCCTTACCCATTACACCACACTGTGCTAATGCCCCTTACCCATTACACCACACAGCAATAATGCCCCTTACCCATTAAACCACAAGGTACAAATGCCCCTTACACATTACACCACACAGTACTAATGCCCCTTACAGCACACAGTACTAATGCCCCTTACCCATTACACCACACAGTACTAATGCCCCTTACACATTACACTACACAATAGTAATGCACCTTACGCCACACAGTACTAAAGCCCCTTACACATTACACAGTACTAATGTCCCTTACACCACACAATACTAATGCCCCTTACACATTACACAGTACTAATGTCCTTTACACCACACAGTACTAATGTCTCTTACTCCACAAAGTAATAATGCCACTTACACATTACACCACACATTACTAATGTCCCTTACACATTACAACACACAGTACTAATGCCCCTTACACACTACACCACACAGTAATAATGCCCCTTACACCACACAGTTGTAATGCCCCTTCCACCACACAGTACTAATGCCCCTTACACCAAACAGTACTAATGCCCCTTAAACATTACACCACTCAGTACTGATGCCCCTTACACAATACACCACACAGTACTAATGGCCCATACACCACACAGTACTAATGCCCCTTACACATTACACCACACAGTAGTAATGCCCCATACACCACACAGTACTAATGCCCCTTCCACATTACAGCACTCAGTACTAATGCCCCTTACACCACACAGTACTAATGTCTTTTACACCACACAGTACTAATGCCCCTTACACATTACACCACACAGTACTGATGCCCCTTTCACATTACACCACACAGAACTAATGCCCCTTACGCATTACACCACACAGTAGTAATCTCCCTTACACCACACATTAGTAATGCTCCTTACAACCACACAGTAGTAGTTCCCCTTACACAACACAGTACTAATGCCCCTTACCCATTACAAATGCCCCTTACCCATTACACCACACTGTGCTAATGCCCCTTACCCATTTCACCACACAGCAATAATGCCCCTTACCCATTACACCACACAGTACAAATGCCCCTTACACATTACACCACACAATAGTAATGCCCCTTACCCATTACACCACACAGTTCTAATGCCCCTTACACATTACCCCACACAGTACTAATGCCCCTTACAGCACACAGTACTAATGCCCCTTACCCATTACACCACACATTACTAATGCCCCTTTCACATTACACTACACAATAGTAATGCACCTTACACCACACAGTACTTAAGCCCCTTACACATTACACAGTACTAATGTCCCTTACACCACAAAATACTAATGCCCCTTACACATTACACAGAACTAATGTCCTTTACACCACACAGTACTAATGTCTCTTACACCACACAGCAATAATGCCACTTACACATTACACCACACATTACTAATGACCCTTACACATTACAACACACAGTACTAATGTCCCATGCACATTACACCACACAGTACTAATGCCCCTTACACATTACACCACACAGTACTAATGCCCCTTACACCACACAGTAGTAATGCCCCTTCCACAACACAGTACTAATGCCCCTTACACCAAACAGTACTAATGCCCCTTACCCATTACACCACACAGTACTCATGCCCCTTACACATTACACTACACAATAGTAATGCACCTTACACCACACAGTACTAAAGCCCCTTACACATTACACAGTACTAATCTCCCTTACACCACACAATACTAATGCCCCTTACATATTACACAGTACTAATGTCCTTTACACCACACAGTACTAATGTCTCTTACACCACACAGTAATAATGCCACTTACACATTACACCACACATTACTAATGTCCCTTACACATAACAACACACAGTACTAATGTCCCTTACCCATTAAACCACACAGTAGTAATCTCCCTTACACCACACATTAGTAATGCTCCTTACACCACACAGTAGTAGTGCCCCTTACACCACAAAGTGCTAATGCCCCTTACCCATTACAAATGCCCCTTACCCATTACACCACACTGTGCTAATGCCCCTTACCCATTACACCACACAGTACTAAAGCCCCATAAACCCTACACAGTACTAATGTCCCTTACACCACACAATTCTAATGCCCCTTACACATTGCACAGTACTAATGTCCCTTACACCAAACAGTAGTAATGCTCCTTACACCACACAGTACTAATGCCCCTTACACCAAACAGTACTAATGCCCCTTACACATTACACCACACGGTACTGATGCCCCTTACACATTACACCACACATTACTAATGCCCCATACACCACACAGTACTAATGCCCCTTACCCATTACACCACACAGTAGTAATGCCCCTTACCCATTACACCACACAGTAGTAATGCCCCTTACCCATTACACCACACAGTACTATTGCCCCTTACACATTACTCCACACAGTACTTATGCCCCTTACCCATTACACCACACAGTACTAATGCCCCTTACACATTAACCACACAGTAGTATTGCCCCTTACACCACACAGTACTAATGCCCCTTACCCATTACACCACACAATAGTAATACCCCATACACCACACAGTACTAAAGCCCCTTAAACCCTACAAATTACTAATGTAACTTACACCACACAATACTAATGCCCCTTTCACATTACACAGTACTAATGTCCCTTACACCAAACAGTAGTAATGCTCCTTACACCACACAGTACTAATGCTCCTTACACCACACAGTACTAATGCCCTTACACATTACACCACAAAGTACTAATGTCCCTTACACCACACAGTACAAATGCCCCTTACACATTACACAGTAGTAATGCCCCTTACACCACACAGTACTCTTGCCCCTTACACCACACAGTGCTAATGCCCCTTACACATTATTCCACACAGTACTAATGCCCCTTAAACCACACAGAATTAATGCCCCTTACACACTACACCACACACTACTAATGCCCATTACCGATTACACCACACAGTACTAAGGCCCCTTACCCATTACACCACACAGTACTTAGGCCCCTTACACATTACCCCACACAGTACTAATACCCCTTACACCACACAGTACTAATGCCACTTACACCACACAGTACTAATGCCCTTTACACATTACGCCACACAGTACTAATGCCCCTTCCACATTACACCACACAGAACTAATGCCCCTTACACCACACAGTAGTAATGTCCCTTACACCACACAGTAGTTATGCCCCTTACACCATACAGTACTAATGCCCCTTACACAATACACCACCATACTGTACTAATGTCCCTTACACCACACAATACTAATGCCCCTTACACATTACACCACACAGTACTAATTTCCCTTACACCACACAGTAGTAATGCCCCATACACCACACAGTTAAATGCCCCTTAAACATGACACCACACAGTAGCATTGCCCCTTACACATTACACAGTAGTAATGCCCCTTACACCACACAGTACTAATGCCCCTTACACGACAGTGCTAATGCCCCTTACACATTATGCCCCACAGTATTAATGCCCCTTACTCCACACAGAATTAATGCCCCTTACACATTAAACCACACAGTACTAATGCCCCTTACACATTACACCACACAGTACTAATGCCCCTTTCACCACACAGTACTAATGCCCCTTACACATCACACCACACAGTACTAATGCCCTTTACACATTACACCACACAGTACTAATTTTCCTTACACCACACATGAGTAATGCCCCTTACAAAACACAGTACTAATGCTCCATACACATTACACCACACAGTAGTAATGCCCCTTTCACATTACACCACACAGTAGTAATGCCACTTCCAACACACAGTACTAATGCCCCTTACACCACACAGTACTAATTCCCCTTACATATTACACCACAAAGTAGTTATACCCCTTACAGCACACAGTACTAATGCCCCTTACACATTACACCACACAGTACTAATATCCCTTACACCACACAGTACTAAAGTATCTTACATCACACAGTAGTATTGCCCCTTAAACCACACAGTACTAGAGCCCCTTACACATTACACAGTACTAATTTCCCTTACACCACACAATACCAATGCCCCTTACACATTACACAGTACTAATGTCCCTTACACCACACAGTACTAATGTCTCTTACAACACACAGTACTAATGCCCCTTACACATTACACCACACATTACCAATGTCCCTTACATATTACAACACACAGTACTAATGTCCCTTACACATTACACAACACAGTACTAATGCCCCTTACACATTACACCACACAGTACTAATGCCACTTACACATTACACCACACATTACTAATGTCCCTTACACATTACAACACACAGTACTAATGTCCCTTACACATTACACCACACAGTAATAATGCCCCTTACACCACACAGTAGTAATGCCCCTTCCTCCACACAGTACTAATGCCCCTTACACCAAACAGTACTAATGCCCCTTACACATTACACCACACGGTACTGATGCCCCTTACACATTACACCACACAGTACTAATGCCCCTTACACCACACAGTAATAATGCCCCTTACACATTACACCACACAGTACTAATTCCCCTTACCCATTACACCGCACAGTAGTAATGCACCTTACACATTACTACACACAGTACTAATGCCCCTTACACATTATACCACACAGTACTAATGCCCCTTACACATTAATCACACAGTAGTAATGCCCCTTACACCACACAGTACTAATGCCCAATACACCACACAGTACTAATGCCCCTTACACATTACACCACACAGTAGTAATGCCCCTTACACATTACACCACACAGTAGTAATGCCCCTTACCCTTTACACCACACAGTACTAATGCACCTTACACATTACTCCACACAGTACTAATGCCCCTTACACATTACACCACACAGTACTAATGCCCCTTACACATTAACCACACAGTAGTAATGCCCCTTACACCCTACACAGTACTAACGTCCCTTACACCACACAATACTAATGCCCCTTACACATTGCACAGTACTAATGTCCCTTATACCAAACAGTAGTAATGCTCCTTACACCACACAGTACTAATGCTCCTTACACCACACAGTACTAATGCCCCTTACACATTACACCACAAAGTAATAATGTCCCTTAAACCACACAGTACTAATGCCCCTTCCACATTACAACACACAGTACTAATGTCCCTTACACATTACACCACACAGTACTAATGTCCCTTACACCACACAGTACTAATGCCCCTTACACATTACACCACACAGTAATAATGCCCCTTACACCACACAGTACCAATGCCCCTTACACATTACACCACACAGTACTAATGCCCCATACACCACACAGTACTAATGCCCCTTACACATTACACCACACAGTAGTAATGCCCCTTACACATTACACCACACAGTAGTAATGCCCATTACCCTTTACACCACACAGTGCTAATGCACCTTACACATTACTCCACACAGTACTAATGCCCCTTACACATTACACCACGCAGTACTAATGCCCCTTACACATTAACCACACAGTAGTAATGCCCCTTACACCACACAGTACTAATGCCCCTTACCCATTACACAACACAGTACTAATGCCCCTTATCCATTACACCACACAATAGTAATACCCCATACACCACACAGTACTAAAGCCCCTTTCACCCTACACAGTACTAATGTCCCTTACACCACACAATACTAATGCCCCTTACACATTGCACAGTACTAATGTCCCTTATACCAAACAGTAGTAATGCTCCTTACACCACACAGTACTAATGGTCCTTACACCACACAGTACTAATGCCCCTTACACATTACACCACAAAGTAATAATGTCCCTTAAACCACACAGTACTAATGCCCCTTACACATTACACCACACAGTACTATTGTTTCTTGCACCACAAAGAATTAATGCCCATTACACATTACACCACACACTACTAATTCCCCTTACCGATTACACCACACAGTACTAAGGCCCCTTACACATTACCCCACACAGTACTAATGCCCCTTACACCACACAGTACTAATGTCCCTTACACCACACAGTACTAATGCCCCATACACATTACGCCACACAGTACTAATGCCCCTTCCACATTACACCACACAGAACTAATGCCCCTTACACCACACAGTAGTAATGTCCCTTACACCACAAAGTAGTTATGCCCCTTACACATTACACCACACAGTACTAATTTCCCTTACACCACACAGTACTAATGCCCCATACACCATACAGTACTAATGCGCCTTACACAATACACCACACAGTACTAATGCCTCTTACACATTACACCACACAGTACTAATGCCCTTTTCACCACACAGCATTAATGCCCCTTACACATTACACCACACAGTACTAATGCCCTTTACACATTACACCACACAGTACTAATTTCCCTTACACCACACTTGAGTAATGCCCCTTACAACACACAGTACTAATGCTCCTTTCACATTACACCACACAGTAGTAATGCCCCTTTCACATTACACCACACAGTAGTAATGCCACTTCCAACACACAGTACTAATTCCCCTTACTCCACACAGTACTAATTCCCCTTACACATTACACCACAAAGTAGTTATGCCCCTTACACCACACAGTACTAATGCCCCTTACACATTACACCACACAGTAGTAATGCCCCTTATACCACACTGTACTAATATCCCTTACACCACACAGTACTAAAGTCTCTTACATCACACAGTAGTATTGCCCCTTAAACCACACAGTACTAAAGCCCTTTACACATTACACAGTACTAATGTCCCTTACACCACACAGTACTAATGTCCCTTACACCACACAGTACTAATGTCTCTTACACCACACAGTACTAATGCCACTTACACATTACACCACACATTACTAATGTCCCTTACACATTACAACACACAGTACTAATGTCCCTTACACATGACACCACACAGTACTAATGCCCCTTACACATTACACCACACAGTACTAATGCCACTTACACATTACACCACACATTACTTATTTCCCTTACACATTACAACACACAGTACTAATGTCCCTTACACATTACACCACACAGTACTAATGTCACTTACACCACACAGTACTAATGCCCCTTACACATTACACAACACAGTAGTAATGCCCCTTACACCACACAGTACCAATGCCCCTTACACATTACACCACACAGTAGTAATGCCCCTTACACCACACAGTACAAATATATCTTACACCACACAGTAGTATTGCCCCTTACACCACACAGTACTAATGCCACTTACACATTACAGCACACAGTACTAATGCCCCTTACACCACACAGTACTAATGTCCCTTACACCACACAGTAGTAAAGCCCCTTAAACCACACAGTACAAATTTCCCTTACACCACACAAAATTATTGCCCCTTACACCACACAGTACTAATGCCCCTTACACCACACAGTACTAATGCCCCTTACACCACACAATACTAATGCCCCTTTCACCACACAGTACCAATATCCCTTACACCACACAGTTCTAATGCCACTTACACATTACACCACACAGTACTGATGTCCCTTACACCACACAGAAGTAATGCCCTTTACACCACACAGTACTAATGCCCCTTACACATTACACCACACAGTACTAATGTCCCTTACACCACACAGTACTAATGTCTCTTACACATTACACCACCCAGTACTGATGTCCCTTAAACCACACAGTAGTAATGCCCTTTACACCACACAGTACTAATGCCCCTTACACATTACACCACACAGTACTAATGTCCCTTACACCACACAGTACTAATGCCGCTTACACCACACAGTACTAATGCCCCTTACACATTACACCACACAGTACTAATGCCCCTTACACCACACAGTACTAATGCCCTTCATACCACACAGTACTGATGCCCCTTACACCACACAGTACTAATGCCCCTTACACCACACAGTACTAATGCCCCTTACACCACACAGTACTAATGTCCCTTACACCACACAGTACTAATGCCCCTTACACCACACAATACTAATGTCCCTTACACCACACAGTACTAATGCCCTTTACACCACACAGTACTAATGCCCCTTACACATTACACCACACAGTAGTAATGCCCCTTATACCACACTGTACTAATATCCCTAAAACCACACAGTACTAAAGTCTCTTACATCACACAGTAGTATTGCCCCTTACACCACACAGTACTAATGCCCCTTACACATTACAGCACACAGTACTAATTCCACTTACACATTACACCACACAGTACTAGTGCCCCTTAAACATTACACCACACAGTACTAATGCCCCTTACACAATACACCACACAGTACTAATGCCCCTTACACATTACAGCACACAGTACTAATTCCCCTTACACATTACACCACACAGTACTAAGGCCCCTTACACATTACCCCACACAGTACTAATGCCCCTTACACCACACAGTACTAATGGCCCTTACAACACACAGTACTAATGCCCCTTACACATTACACCACAAAGTAATAATGTCCCTTAAACCACACAGTACTAATGCCCCTTACACATTACACCACACAGTACTATTGTTCCTTTCACCACAAAGAATTAATGCCCATTACACATTACACCACACACTACTAATTCCCCTTACCGATTACACCACACAGTACTAAGGCCCCTTACCCATTACACCACACAGTACTAAGGCCTCTTACACATTACCCCACACAGTACTAATGCCCCTTACACCACACAGTACTAATGCCCCATACACATTACGCCACACAGTACTAATGCCCCTTCCACATTACACCACACAGAACTAATGCCCCTTACACCACACAGTAGTAATGTCCCTTACACCACAAAGTAGTTATGCCCCTTACACCTTACACCACACAGTACTAATTTCCCTTACACCACACAGTACAAATGCCCCATACACCATACAGTACTAATGCCCCTTACACAATTCACCACACAGTACCAATGCCTCTTACACATTACACCACACAGTACTAATGCCCTTTTCACCACACAGCATTAATGCCCCTTACACATTATACCACACAGTACTAATGCCCTTTACACATTACACCACACAGTACTAATTTCCCTTACACCACACATGAGTAATGCCCCTTACAACACACAGTACTAATGCTCCTTTCACATTACACCACACAGTAGTAATGCCCCTCTCACATTACACCACACAGTAGTAATGCCACTTCCAAAACACAGTACTAATTCCCCTTACTCCACACAGTACTAATTCCCCTTACACATTACACCACAAAGTAGTTATGCCCCTTACACCACACAAAACTAATGCCCCTTACACATTACACCACACAGTAGTAATGCCCCTTATACCACACTGTACTAATATCCCTTACACCACACAGTACTAAAGACTCTTACATCACACAGTAGTATTGCCCCTTAAACCACACAGTACTAAAGCCCCTTACACATTACACAGTACTAATGTCCCTTACACCACACAGTACTAATGTCCCTTACACCACACAGTACTAATGTCTCTTACACCACACAGTACTAATGCCACTTACACATTACACCACACATTACTAATGTCCCTTACACATTACAACACACAGTACAAATGTCCCTTACACATTACACCACACAGTACTAATGCCCCTTACACATTACACCACACAGTACTAATGCCACTTACACATTACACCACACATTACTAATGTCCCTTACACATTACAACACACAGTACTAATGTCCCTTACACATTACACCACACAGTACTAATGTCCCTTACACCACACAGTACTAATGCCCCTTACACATTACACCACACAGTAGTAATGCCCCTTACACCACACAGTACCAATGCCCCTTACACATTACACCACACAGTAGTAATGCCCCTTACACCACACAGTACAAATATATCTTACACCACACAGTAGTATTGCCCCTTACACCACACAGTACTAATGCCACTTACACATTACAGCACACAGTACTAATGCCCCTTATACCACACAGTACAAATTTCCCTTACACCACACAGTATTATTACCCCTTACACCACACAGTACTAATGCCCCTTACACGACACAGTACTAATGCCCCTTACACCACACAATACTAATGCCCCTTACACCACACAGTACCAATATCCCTTACACCACACAGTTCTAATGCCACTTACACATTACACCATACAGTACTGATGTCCCTTACACCACACAGTAGTAATGCCCTTTACACCACACAGTACTAAAGCCCATTACACATTACACCACACAGTACTAATGTCCCTTACACCACACAGTACTAATGTCTCTTACACATTACACCACACAGTACTGATGTCCCTTACACCACACAGTAGTAATGCCCTTTACACCACACAGTACTAATGCCCCTTACACATTACACCACACAGTACTAATGTCCCTTACACCACACAGTACTAATGCCGCTTACACCACACAGTACTAATGCCCCTTACACATTACACCACACAGTACTAATGCCCCTTACACCACACAGTACTAATGCCCTTCATACCACACAGTACTGATGCCCCTTACACCACACAGTACTAATTCCCCTTACACCACACAGTAGTAATGCCCCTTACACCACACAGTACTAATGTCCCTTACACCACACAGTACTAATGCCCCTTACACCACACAGTACTAATGTCCCTTACACCACACAGTACTAATGCCCCTTACACCACACAGTACTAATGCCCCTTACACATTACACCACACAGTACTAATGCCCCTTACCCATTACACCACACAGTACTAATGCCCCTTACACATTATACTACACAGTACTAATGCCCTTACACCACACAGTACTAATGGACCTCATTCATATCTGGTCGCACAGAGCGTGCAGTCGGTCTGAATGAGGGGAGGACCTCTTGAATTTTCAAGACGTCCTCCTTTGCGGTGGTAAGGCTGTGGGTTAACACCCACATCCTTACGACCATCTAAGGTGATGGTCGCGATGGTCAAGACCATCGCGACCATCGGGCTTACGACGAGACCCTAGTTTAGGGTCTCCCTTGTCGTAAGCCCCGGAGAGCTTTTGGCTCTGTCTGAGCCGGAAGCTCTCCACTGACATCACTAGTGATGTCAGTGGGGCCGCCCCCAAACGGTAGGCATTCCCATGGGAACGCCGCCATTTGGGCTGCCACCCCCCCAGCCCAGCTTCCAAACGGGGCGAGCTGTCAATCAACATCGACAGCTCGCCCCCTTTGGATCGCGACCCGCTACGACTGGCGCTGTCGGTCGTAGCGGGTCTCACGCATGCACACGACGGCGCCGGCGCCATCATGCGCGTGCTCTGTGGGGGGCCATCGACCCGGTCCGAGCACATCGGCGCTAATGACTGGGTCTGAATGACCCCCAATGTCCCTTACACCACACAGTACTAATGTCCCTTACACCACACAGTAGTAATGCCCCTTACACCACTCAGTAGTAATGCCCCTGACATCACACAGTACTAATGCCCCTTACACATTACACCACACAGTACTAATGTCTCTTACACATTACACCACACAGTAGTAATACCCCTTACACCACACAGTAGTAATGCCCCTGACACCACACAGTACTAATGCCCCTTACACATTACACCACACAGTACTAATGCCCCTTACACCACACAGTACTAATGCCCCTTACACATTACACCACACAGTACTATTGCCCCTTACACCGCACAGTAGTAATGTCTCTTACACATTACACCACACAGTACTATTGCCCCTTACACCGCACAGTAGTAATGTCTCTTACACATTACACCACACTGTACTAATGCCCCTTACACCGCACAGTAGTAATGTCTCTTACACATTACACCACACAGTACTATTGCCCCTTACACCGCACAGTAGTAATGTCTCTTACACATTACACCACACAGTACTATTGCCCCTTACACCACACAGTACTAATGCCCCTTACACATTACACCACACAGTACTATTGCCCCTTACACCACATAGTACTATTGCCCCTTACACCACACAGTAGTAATGCCCCTTACACATTACACCACACAGTACTATTGCCCCTTACACCACATAGTACTATTGCCCCTTACACCACACAATAGTAATGCCCCTTACACATTATACCACACAGTCCTAATGCCCCTTACACATTACACCACACAGTCCTAATGCCCCTTACACATTACACCACACAGTAGTAATGCCCCTTACACATTACACCACACAGTACTATTGCCCCTTACACCACACAGTAGTAATGCCCCTTACACATTACACCACACAGTACTATTGCCCCTTACACCACACAGTAGTAATGCCCCTTACATTTTACAAACCATACAAATTATCAGCCTGGCGCTAGTGATTTGGATATAATTAATCAATGAAAACAGCTGCAAACATCTATGGGTCTGTGTACCCCAAATTAAGACCTCAAAAGGATGGTCAAATATAAAGAATAAATATAGATCTGGTGTTGTGCTAATAAAATACATAAAAACACTGGATATGGCAGAAACTCAAAAAATTATCCCTGAATACAATAACACATGTACTAAAATGTTACAATCAATCTGCAGAAAAATTGATACAATAGGTAAAACCACACATTTAAAACTTCTGAATATGAATCAGGCAGTATGCACATACAGATGGTTGTGATAACCACTGCATAAAATGGGCTACTCAAATACTATAGATATTTCACTATATGGTAGTCCAGAAATATAAAAAGGACAGTGGGTCCTAGATCCACAGTAGACGATTGGGAGACTGATTTTATTAAATCTCCATACGGAAATAGGTGCTAAAAATGGGCTACAGCCCAAGTTTTGTTTAATCACTTACTTTGCTCCGTGTATTACGGCTTAATTTCCGTCTCTCAGGATAAGCTGCTGCAGTGATGACCACCTGGTCCTTGTACAATGCAGCTTCACTGCTCCGTGTTGGAAGTGACAGGTGCCGCATTAGGAATAACTCCACATAGGACAGGAGCCGGTGAATGAAGCCTGCAATGAGATGGATGTAGCTGAGGCTGCTGATATACGCCTTACTTTCCCTCTAAGAGGGGTATTCAATATGAAACGTTAACTTCACTGCCGAAGTTAACGTTTCATATCGGAGTTTTTTTCTGCGTTAAGTCTGGTGCGCGCTCCCGCTTATCCCCGTATTCAATATAAAATTAACGAAAACGGGAAACTCCGAAGTCGGATTTGCGTAAAGTTACGAATTTTTCCTTAAAATAATTGTAAGACACCCCCTAAAGTTGTAAAAACATGGGGGAACACTATGGGTACCCCCGTTTTAGCCTTTAATTGAAAGTCGGGGATTTAAATAGCTGCAGAAGGTGTTTTTTTCCCGACATTGAAGAAGTGATGCAGAAGAGCACTTAGGTTATTTTTTTAGTTTTTTTAAGTGGTCCCATCAAATTTGTGGTACATGAAAATGGGTACTAGCATATTTTGATGTCCCTAAAGTAAGTTTTTTAAAATTCTGCATTTGTGCACCTGCCGCTATAATTCTCTTCTAGAGTACACCTGCCGCTAATAATCTATTCTAGAAAACACCTGCCGTTAATAATCTATTCTATAATACTCCTGCCGCTAATAATCTATTCTAGAATACACCTGCCACTAATAATCTATTCTAGAATACACCTGCCGCTAATAATCTATTCTAGGATACACCTGCCACTAATAATCTATTCTAGAATACACCTGCCGCTAATAATCTATTCTAGGATACACCTGCCGCTAATAATCTATTCTAGGATACACTTGCCGCTAATAATCTATTCTAGAATACACCTGCCACTAATAATCTATTCTAGAATACACCTGCCGCTAATAATCTATTCTAGAATACACCTGCCGCTAATAATCTATTCTATAATACACCTGCCGCTAATAATCTATTCTATAATACACCTGCCGCTAATAACCTATTCTAGAATACACCTGCTGCTAATAATCTATTCTAGAATACACCTGCTGCTAATAATCTATTCTATAATACACCTGCAGCTATAATTCTATTCTAGAATACACCTGCCGCTAATAATCTATTCTAGAATACACCTGCCGCTAATAATCTATTCTAGAATACACCTGCTGCTAATAATCTATTCTATAATACACCTGCAGCTATAATTCTATTCTAGAATACACCTGCTGCTATAATTCTATTCTAGAATACACCTGCCGCTAATAATCTATTCTATAATACACCTGCCACTAATAATCTATTCTAGAGTACACCTGCTGCTAATAATCTATTCTAGAATACACCTGCCGCTAATAGCCTATTCTAGAATACACCTGCCACTAATAATCTATTCTAGAATACACCTGCCACTAATAATCTATTCTATAATACACCTGCCACTAATAATCTATTCTATAATACACCTGCCACTAATAATCTATTCTAGAATACACCTGCCACTAATAATCTATTCTAGAATACACCTGCCGCTAATAATCTATTCTATAATACACCTGCCGCTAATAATCTATTCTATAATACACCTGCCACTAATAATCTATTCTATTATACACCTGCCACTAATAATCTATTCTAGAATACACCTGCCACTAATAATCTATTCTAGAATACACCTGCCGCTAATAATCTATTCTATAATACACCTGCAGCTATAATTCTATTCTAGAATACACCTGCCGCTAATAATCTATTCTATAATACACCTGCCACTAATAATCTATTCTAGAGTACACCTGCTGCTAATAATCTATTCTAGAATACACCTGCTGCTAATAATCTATTCTAGAATACACCTGCCGCTAATAATCTATTCTATAATACACCTGCCACTAATAATCTATTCTAGAATACACTTGCCACTAATAATCTATTCTATAATACACCTGCCACTAATAATCTATTCTAGAATACACCTGCCGCTAATAATCTATTCTAGAATACACCTGCCGCTAATAATCTATTCTAGAATACACCTGCCGCTAATAATCTATTCTAGAATACACCTGCCGCTAATAATCTATTCTAGAATACACCTGCCACTAATAATCTATTCTAGAATACACCTGCCGCTAATAATCTATTCTATAATACACCTGCCGCTAATAATCTATTCTATAATACACCTGCCACTAATAATCTATTCTAGAATACACCTGCCACTAATAATCTATTCTATAATACACCTGCCACTAATAATCTATTCTAGAATACACCTGCCACTAATAATCTATTCTAGAATACACCTGCCGCTAATAATCTATTCTAGAATACACCTGCCACTAATAATCTATTCTAGAATACACCTGCCGCTAATAATCTATTCTATAATACACCTGCCGCTAATAACCTATTCTAGAATACACCTGCCACTAATAATCTATTCTAGAATACACCTGCCGCTAATAATCTATTCTATAATTCACCTGCCACTAATAATCTATTCTAGAATACACCTGCCGCTAATAGCCTATTCTAGAATACACCTGCCACTAATAATCTATTCTAGAATACACCTGCCACTAATAATCTATTCTATAATACACCTGCCACTAATAATCTATTCTATAATACACCTGCCACTAATAATCTATTCTAGAATACACCTGCCACTAATAATCTATTCTAGAATACACCTGCCGCTAATAATCTATTCTATAATACACCTGCCACTAATAATCTATTCTATAATACACCTGCCACTAATAATCTATTCTATTATACACCTGCCACTAATAATCTATTCTAGAATACACCTGCCACTAATAATCTATTCTAGAATACACCTGCCGCTAATAATCTATTCTATAATACACCTGCAGCTATAATTCTATTCTAGAATACACCTGCCGCTAATAATCTATTCTATAATACACCTGCCACTAATAATCTATTCTAGAGTACACCTGCTGCTAATAATCTATTCTAGAATACACCTGCTGCTAATAATCTATTCTAGAATACACCTGCCGCTAATAATCTATTCTATAATACACCTGCCACTAATAATCTATTCTAGAATACACTTGCCACTAATAATCTATTCTATAATACACCTGCCACTAATAATCTATTCTAGAATACACCTGCCGCTAATAATCTATTCTAGAATACACCTGCCGCTAATAATCTATTCTAGAATACACCTGCCGCTAATAATCTATTCTAGAATACACCTGCCGCTAATAATCTATTCTAGAATACACCTGCCACTAATAATCTATTCTAGAATACACCTGCCGCTAATAATCTATTCTATAATACACCTGCCGCTAATAATCTATTCTATAATACACCTGCCACTAATAATCTATTCTAGAATACACCTGCCACTAATAATCTATTCTATAATACACCTGCCACTAATAATCTATTCTAGAATACACCTGCCACTAATAATCTATTCTAGAATACACCTGCCGCTAATAATCTATTCTAGAATACACCTGCCACTAATAATCTATTCTAGAATACACCTGCCGCTAATAATCTATTCTATAATACACCTGCCGCTAATAACCTATTCTAGAATACACCTGCCGCTAATAATCTATTCTATAATTCACCTGCCACTAATAATCTATTCTAGAATACACCTGCCGCATACTTGCAGATTAGCCCTGAACCTATTTCCCTATTGTTTAACAATTTTTTTCCATTTTTTTTTTGCACCCCAATTTTTAAGTAAATTTTTTGGGGTGTCCCTATTTTTTTTTTTACTTTTTTTGACACAGTTCTTTTTTAAATGTCATTCTGAGGGGTGCAGGCTATTTTTTTTAAGCCTGCACCTCTAAACCCCAATTCTGCACTTTTTTTCGACACTTATTCAATGGTGAAAAGTTATCCCCGTTTTTTATCAAAGACTTGTCAAAACTGCGATGTCTTTGAAATTGAATAGGGTGTAAAAGTAAAACCTGCGATAATGACGTCATAATTGCAATATTAATGCAAAAACGATGTTTTCGCTCCCATATTGAATACCCCTGTTAATCTTCCTAATACCCCTTTTACACCAGAGCAAAAACCTGGGTTTTTGCTGCGTCTACCCGGGTCGCAGCTCAGTGTAAGAGGGTCCCTGAAAAATAACCTGGGTCAAGTGACCCTGCAATCCAACCCAGGTAGTTACCAGGGTTGGACCCAGGATGGACCCAGGTAATGGTGCAGTGTAAACGGTGCAACCCAGGTTATCTGACCACGGTCATGCCTAAAATGAGCTGATTGGTGGTTGTGGAGCATTCACCTCCTACTTTTTATGACCTCACAGGTTTAGCAGGGCAGACCTGAGTTCAGTGTGAACAGGGCTGACCTGGGAGTAACCCAGATCAAAGGTGCAGTGTAAATGGGTCTGACCTGGGTCTGACCAGGGTTGGAACCATGTCCAAAAACCCAGGTTGGACCTGGGTTTTTGGTGGAAAAGAGGTATTAGTAACACACCAGATCCTGTAAACGAATGGGTATATGAACTAGGGATGTGCAGGCTCGGATAGGTTCGAGTTTGCACGTGGAGTTCGGATTTTTCCCTCCAAAAAAACGGAACTCAGAACGAGGCAAAACGTCATCTTACATGGACGAACATCATCATTCCTGGACAAAAGACAATATACAAGTACTACATATCATATTGGTGTCTTGAAAAACAATAATAAACCGTATCAAACAGCCTCTCAAACCTGAGCTTCTATTATGCAGGTATATTAAAAAATATAAACACATTGGTGGTGCGCTCTGGGTTATTACTTAATGGGTGGTGTAAAAATGAGTCCAACAAAATCCTTAATGATAATCTGTAGGTAGAGTGTTCTTTATAAAAATCTTAATGTCTCCCTGACCGGGAGATGTCTCTAAATGTGTCCACAATATCCAATAGACTCTCATGGGAATTCAAACATAAAGGGTCTTAGAAAAATGTCTTAACAAATCTGTGGGATGGGTGTTTTTATATAGTGTATAGTCTCAGATATAATCCCTTTCTTAATTCTGTAGGATGGGTGTTCTGCTTTAAACGTGACCTCTTCTCTCTCCTCTCCACCTCAAATGTAATGTATAGGCACAGTATCAGGAACAGGGTATACACAATGATGCAGGTAGGTAAGTGACTGATGTACTTACCAAATAGTGTAGTTAGTTCCTGCTGGTATCCCTCGTCCCGGTGCTTGTAGAGGTTATGATGGAGAATGGGGTAATATGTTTATAAGGAGACTATGAACTCCAATAGAAATAGAACTGCTTTTATTCCATATTAAAATTAGTAAGACTCACAGGAGTCTTTAACAGCAAAAGGTGGACAAATGGTTTAAGTCCCAAAATATACAATTTGCATGTAAATCTATCAAGTTCTGTATAGCAAAAAGGGGGCGTGGCCCAACGCGTTTCATCCAGAAAAATTGACTTTTCCAAGGTGCCTACCTTTCTCTGTGTTCCCTCTTAAATATGCTGTCTGAATGCTCTGTCCTCGCCGCCGCTGTTCACTTCCGGGTTTGGGGTAGCGTCATCATCAGCTGGAGTAACCTGAGTTGTAAACACTATAGTGTTTAATGCAGTCACAGTTTTGTGTCTTGCGCATGCGTGGACTTTGGCGGCCATTTTGGTGGGGATATTTATCTACTGGCTTGAGGATATGGGTACTGTGGTGGCCATTTTATTGGTGGGATGCATCTATATTAATTGGATTGTGGGCATGAATGTGTCTCCTCACAGTGCGCGGCCATATTCTCAGTTGTATGTACTAAAAAACTCCTACTATTCTTGTTAATCAGAGTAGTAATTTGTAATAAATCTATATTGATCCAGTATTATAAAGGTCATATTTCTCTTAGATGATGTTCTGTATATAAAGAGTAGTTATATCCTTACTCTTTCTGTTGTATTACATCCTAATCCATATATCATGCTATAATTAAATTGTCTCATGTAAAAATTATAAAAATTATTAATGATGCTTCTCATTAGAGATTAGACAATGTCTCAGTGTCAGTCAATGTATTACAGGGGATTATGGTCATGGTGATGTCAGGGAAAATCTTATCCTGTCATTAATGGTTTGTTAATTGCCCAAAGTATTATGCATGTAGACGTTATGTGCATTGTATGCTGCATTTGGAATTATGGATCTATATTTAATCCTTCTGGGATCAGAGTATGTAGATTAAATATCCATTTGCTTTTTGTATTTTATCAATCCTCACATTATGATCCTCTCCCCTCCAATATGGCATGACCTGGTCTACTGCTAAAAACCTCAAACCCTTAGGGTTGCTGTGATGTTCTTTCCTGAAGTGATCTGAAACACTGTGTTGTTCGAAACCTCTCTTAATATTTCGAATGAGTTCTGCTACTCTCGTTTTTAGATTTCTGTAAAAGTTCTGTATATCAAAAAGGGGGCGTGGCCCAACACGTTTCATCCAGAAAAATTGACTTTTTCAAGGTGCCTACCTTTCTCTGTGTTCCCTCTTAAATACGCTGTCCAAATGCTCTGTCCTCGCCGCTGCTGTTCGCGCCCACCGCACTTCCAGGTTTGGGGTAGCATCATCAGCTGGAGTAACCCGAGTTGTAAACACTAGAGTGTGTAATGCAGTCTCCGTTTTGTATCTTGCGCATGCGTGGACTTCGGTGGCCAATTTGGTGGGGATATTGACGATGTGCTATTTATATGGCAGGGAGACGAAGATTCTCTAAAGGAGTTCACACAACACTTAAAGCATAATAATCAGAATTTGATTTTTACTACCAATTATGATAAGGAGAGGGTAGAATTCCTCGACTTGGATATATACATACATAATTCAAGTACACAGACTAAAACACACTATAAAAAAGTTGATGTTAAAAGTTATATCCTTGCAGAAAGCAAACATCACCCTAGTTGGAGTCAGAGTATTCCACAAAGCCAGTTTACATGCATACGCAGGTATTGTACAAATTTAGAGGGCTATGGGCCTGATTCAGAGCCGGACGCTCTGACCAGAGCACTCGCTCTGAATCAGGGCCCTCCTACCTCAACTTGAAGCGGCCTCTTGGACGCTCGCATAGCTGTGGGTTACCACCCACAGCTTATGCGAGCGTCCATGATGATGGTCGCGATGGTCAAGATCATCGCGACCATCGGGCTTGCGACGAGACCCTGCGGTAGGGTCTCGTTGCCGCAAGCCCTGGAGTGATTTTGGCTCTATCAGAGTGATGTCAGTGGGGCCGGACCCAGCTCCCTCCATCGTGCGCATGCGCATTTAGGTACCATCAACACGCTTGCGAGCGTCTTGCGCTCGCGAGCGGGTCTCAATGAGACCCTATGATCTACAAGGAAAAAATCTAGTAAACCAATTTAAAGAAAAACATTATGATGAAATACAAGTAAAAAAAGTATATGAGGAGACATGAACAAAACCAAGAGAACAACTACTTATATATAAAGATAAAAAGAAACAGGAGGACAGGGGAAGCAACAAAATTGACTTCATTACTAACAATACAGACTCAGCCCCCAAAATAAAGTAAATTTTAAATAAATATTGGTCTATTTTACATCTGGACAAAAAATTGAAGAACATTTTACCTGTTAAACCAGATGTAGTTTATAGGAAAGCACCATACTTGAAACGTAAATTAGTTAAAAACCATTTAAGAACCAACAGACTTGGGAAACAAACCACAATAGTTGGGAAGACTAACAAGACAGGTTTCTATCATTGTGGCGGCTGCCCACACTGCATTAGTTTAGGCTACAGAAGCAACTCTACTGTAGAGAGCATTATCAGCACACAAACCCAACAAGAGTATAGGATACGCCACACACTGACTTGTGATAGCAAAAACGTGATTTACGTACTAGAATGTCCATGCAATTCACAGTACGTGGGACGCACCACTAGAAATCTAAAAACGAGAGTAGCAGAACACATTCGAAATATTAAGAGAGGTTTCCAACAACACAGTGTTTCAGATCACTTCAGGAAAGAACATCACAGCAACCCTAAGGGTTTGAGGTTTTTAGCCGTAGACCAGGTCATGCCATATTAGAGGGGAAAGGATCATAATGTAAGGATTGATAAAATAGAAAGCAAATGGATATTTAATCTACATACTCTGATCCCAGAAGGATTAAATATAGATCCATAATTCCAAAAGCAGCATACAATGCACATAACGTCTATATGCATAATACTTTGGGTTAATTATCAAACCATTAATGACAGGATAAGATTTTCCCTGACATCACCATGACCATAATCCCCTGTAATACATTGACTGACACTGAGACATTGTCTAATCTCTAATGAGAAACATCATTAATAATTTTTATAATTTTTACATGAGACAATTTAATTATAGCATGATATATGGATTAGGATGTAATACAACAGAAAGAGTAAGGATATAACTACTCTTTATATACAGAACATCATCTAAGAGAAATATGACCTTTATAATACTGGATCAATATAGATTTATTACAAATTACTACTCTGATTAACAAGAATAGTAGGAGTTTTTTAGTACATACAACTGAGAATATGGCCGCGCACTGTGAGGAGACACATTCATGCCCACAATCCAATTAATATAGATGCATCCCACCAATAAAATGGCCACCACAGTACCCATATCCTCAAGCCAGTAGATAAATATCCCCACCAAAATGGCCGCCAAAGTCCACGCATGCGCAAGACACAAAACTGAAACTGCATTACACACTATAGTGTTTACAACTCAGGTTACTCCAGCTGATGATGATGCTACCCCAAACCCGGAAGTGCGGTGGGCGTGAACAGCGGCGGCGAGGACAGAGCATTCAGACAGCATATTTAAGAGGGAACACAGAGAAAGGTATGCTATACAGAACTTGATAGATTTACATGCAAATTGTATATTTTGGGACTTAAACCATTTGTCCACCTTTTGCTGTTAAAGACTCCTGTGAGTCTTACTAATTTTAATATGGAATAAAAGCAGTTCTATTTCTATTGGAGTTCATAGTCTCCTTATAAACATATTACCCCATTCTCCATCATAACCTCTACAAGCACCGGGACGAGGGATACCAGCAGGAACTAACTACACTATTTGGTAAGTACATCCGTCACTTACCTACCTGCATCATCGTGTATACCCTGTTCCTGATACTGTGCCTATACATTACATTTGAGGTGAGAGAAGAGGTCACATTTAAAGCAGGACACCCTACAGAATTAAGAAAGGGATTATATCTGAGACTATACACTATATAAGAACACCCATCCCACAGATTTGTTAAGACATTTTTCTAAGACCCTTTATGTTTGAATTCCCATGAGAGTCTATTGGATATTGTGGACACATTTAGAGACATCTCCCAGTCAGGGAAAGGAGCATTTTTAAGACATTAAGATTTTTATAAAGAACACTCTACCTACAGATTATCATTAAGGATTTTGTTGGACTCATTTTTACACCACCCATTAAGTAATAACCCAGAGCGCACCACAAATGTGTTTATATTTTATGTTTATGTAGAGGTGGGATACATCTATTGAGTGGAGCTGCTAGGGATATTACAACAAGTTTTTCTAACAAGAGACAAGAGATCTAGAGCGCTGTTAATTCCCTTCCTCATACGTCATATTAAAAAATATATATATATATATATATATATATATATATATATATATATATATATATATATTCTGTAGAAATACAATTCTATATTAAAAAAAGAAAGAAAAGAATTGTGACCTAAAACTCTGGTGGGAATCGAACTCACAATCTCCCACTATTAAAATCCTAAACCCTGACATTACCTCTACACCACTTAGGGGTCTATGAACTAAGCAGTGAAAATTGATAAGTCTGTGCTAAGTGCCAGCCAATCAGCTTCCAACTGTCATCTCACAGGCTGTGTTTGAAAAATTACAGTTGGGAGCTGATTGGCTGGCACCTTATCACTTTCTTATCACTTTTCACTCTGTCACTTATCACTGCTTAGTACATAGACCCCTGAGTCTGTTATGAACAAACATTAATCCATCACACTGAAGTTCCCTTACTTCTCATAAAACAGTATTAAGTGATGTAAAAGTGCAATTACAAAGCTAACACAAACCCAAATGCTCTAGATGTTTTAGATGAAATGTTGAACAGAATAGTATAAATCAAATACATGAATAGAATAATTAAAGACATATAGCTGCTAGTTCTCTCTAAATCCAAACCAATAGAATCCCTATTTAGCCTTGATCTACAATGATATTAGTATTCCATGTCATGAATTGCCAAGTTTATATTGAATACTAAAGATTATAAAAAAATATAAAAAAAATTATAAATATAAGCTCAAATGGAATTAGAACTCGCCATCTCCCACTGAATTCATTCTAAACCTAGACGCTACCTCTAAACAGTAGAAGTGCCCCTTACACATTACGTCATACAGTAGTAGTGCCCCTTACACATTACATCATACTGTAGTAATGCCCCTTACACATTACGTCATACAGTAGTAGTGCCCCTTACACATTACGTCATACAGTAGTAGTGCCCCTTACACATTACATCATACAGTAGTAGTGACCCTTACACATTACGTCATACAGTAGTTGTGCTCCTTACACATTACGTTATACAGTAGTAGTGCCCCTTACACATTACGTCATACAGTAGTAGTGCCCATTACACATTACGTCATACATTAGTAGTGCCCCTTACACATTACATCATACAGTAGTAGTGCCCCTTACACATTACATCATACAGTAGTAGTGCCCCTTACACATTGCGTCATACAGTAGTAGTGCCCCTTACACATTATGTCATACAGTAGTAGTGCCCCTTACACATTACGTAATACAGTAGTAGTGCCCCTTACACATTACGTCATACAGTAGTAGTGCCCCTTACATATTACATCATACAGTAGTAGTGCCCCTTACACATTATGTCATACAGTAGTTGTGCCCCTTACACATTACGTCATACAGTAGTAGTGCCCCTTACACATTACGTCATACAGTAGTTGTGCCCCTTACACATTATATCATACAGTAGTAGTGCCCCTTACACATTACATCATACAGTAGTATTGCCTCTTACACATTACATCATACAGTAGTAGTGCCCCTTACACATTACATCACACAGTAGTAGTGCCCCTTACACATTATGTTATACAGTAGTAGTGCCCCTTACACATTACATCATACAGTAGTAGTGCCCCTTACACATTACATCATACAGTAGTAGTGCCCCTTACACATTACATCATACAGTAGTAGTGCCCCTTACACATTACATCATACAGTAGTAGTGCCCCTTACACATTACGTCATACAGCAGTATTGCCCCTTACACATTAGGCCAAACAGTAGTAATGCCCCTTATACATTATGCCACACAGTACAAATTCCCCCTATTACTGATTATGCACAGTACAATATGATGGAGATACAGAACTCTTCTCAGCTGGTCTGGATTTCCAGGCTAAATTGGAAAAACATGTTTATTCTGTTCATAGCAGAGATCTGGCGCTTTTGTTGATGTAATTCTGTAAAATGTATACATCATAAAGCAGATCATAAGGTGCAGCCTATACACAATTAACCCCAACCCTGAGGTCTCTCAGCACTTACCTGTACAGAACCTCCAGCTCCTCGTGTCACTGTGGTAGCTGGGGTAAGCCACAATCTCTGTTCTCTCTTGTGCAGCCTCCTCTGAACTGGGATGCAGCCCAATGCAGAAGGAATGGCTCCTTGGCACAGGGCTCTCTGGGACTGGAGTGGGAGAAACATAATGATGTCTCTCCTTGTCCCAGTAAAAACAGTATGCCAGGGTTCAGCCTAGGATTGGTTGTTACTCACCTTTGCACCAGTTTCTCCTGACTGCTCGTGTGGTTAGACATTAGGTGCGGCGGTGAGTGATGCACTGAGGATTCTTCCTTAGGTGCTAAGGGATTTCCATATGCGGTGCTGTGTCGTGGAGATTGTGGTCTCCGTCATGGGCGCCGCCATGACAGTCCTTCTCATGTGACAGTATCTCCACCAATGGTAGCATATTCTTGGTCAGCTGACGCTGTTCACCTATCACCTGCTACCTATGGGTATATACCTGGCCCCAGAACTCCAGGAAGTTGCCTGAACAGCATTTGTTATTCTTAGTGTATACTAGTTTGCGCCTCATTCCAGGTTCCCTGAGTTTACCTCCGTGTTTTCTCCAGTGCATTGACTATGTCTGCCGGAGTTCTACCCTGTGCTACCTCCAGTGCAACGGTGTATCATTCCCCTCTCAGCCTGTGTTCCACTCGGTATTGTCATTTCTGCCAGTGAGCTAAGTTCATGCTACCTTTAAGTGCAACAGTGCATCATTACAACTACACCTGTGTATTACTTAGCGTTTCCTTCTGGAGCAACAGTGCATCTTAACAAATCTGCCTGTGTACAACTTTGCATCTCCCTCCGGAGCTACAGTGCGTTATACTTCCTCTGCCTGTGTCCTATACCAAGGAGTCCTGATTCAGCGCAATTGTGCGTCTATACACCTCTACCAGTGGGTACCTCAAGTTCCAATTCCTTGTGCAACTATGCCTCCTGGAAGGCATATTCCTCGGGCCACCATCTTTGACTCTCTATTCCCATGGAGTTTGGACACCAGATCAAAGGACAGCAACCTGCCTGCTGGGTGCAGCTAAATACCCATATTTCAATTGGTAGGGGTCACTGGTGAAGACCTCCCAGCAGGTTAGACTCCGCACCATTGATAAGGTCTCATCAACATCCAAATCCTGTGGATGAGGAGATCGTACATTCAGGCCCCTCACCTCCGATTCCTGCCCCAACCTAGGACCTCTGCCTCCAATCCCTCAGTGGCAAGCGTGACACAGTGCAGCAGACAGGAAGCGGGCGGAGCTGAAGGAGAAAGCAGCTGCAGTGCTGCCTGCCTGCAATGTGTATTAGTAGCGGTGTGGCCGGCAGTGAAGGAGCCGGGCACACCGCTAAAATTATACATTGCAACGGGCGGGGTAGTTGAGAAGGGGTGATTGCGGGTGGAGGCGTAATGGTTTTGCCCACACGGCATGTGTGCTCTGTGCGGGTGCACTGGTTGCACCACCCTAGTTAAGGCCCTGGCCTCAAATAATCATAAGAACTTAATTACATCATCTAAAATGTGTCCCTCATTTTTGTTTCCTTCACACGGTTTGCTGGTGTCCCTTTTTGCTTCTTCCTATATGTATATATGTTTATATTGCGAACAGGCTTTTTTTACATTTATAGAATATTTTCCTTACGACTCAACATACTTTTGTATTTATTTTCTTACTACAAGTTAGTGATCCCATTTTTAGAACATATCATGGAATCCTGCAATTGGCCTTTTACATTTGGTAAATGATATGTGAGGATGTGATGTTCTATCATTTATATTTTTTGCATGTAAGATGTTTTTACCATACCGTGAGTCATTTGCCTGACAGTATATAATTACTAGCACTCTGAAATGGGCCTATTTACAAGTAGCTCTCTTTAATCTATCTAAATGAGACATGACAACAATTATGCATTGCCTTTATAGAGCTGTGGTTTCCTGACGCCAACCACTCTAAAGATCATCTGTTGTATTTTTCGACTATTTATATTCATGAAGGTTGGTTAGAAGTCACTTTATATGGTGCAGATTACTAAAGCCCCCTTCTGTTTTTGTAATTTACATGCTGTTTACATTTAATAGAACCTTAATGGAACCATTAGATATGCAACTAGGATGCAGGTCACGTGACTTCAACTATGGATTAATACTCCAGTCAATAGAGTACAACTGCCCTCTGTTTCAGTACCATCAAGTCACATGATTGCAACCCCATAAATGGGAGTCACATGACCGCAATCTGCCCAATGACCTGTAGCTGTCTCCATGACACAGTATATATGGCTGTAGCCTGCTGATAGGTGTTTCAAATCAAAAGTTATGGCTGCAGATACTAAGCCTTATATGGGAAACCCTCAATCTTTAACGTACCATGTTGTTATCTGTGTCCTAAAGCTATCTAAGATATCAGTATATATGTGTTTTTAATGTTCTGCCATCTCCGGGATTGTTTGTTTATATCACATGACTGGCATTTAGCTTGCGCTCATCCTCCTACTGTTTATTTTCAAAGGTTTTTAAAAAGTTATTAATCCTTTACCAAAGTCCTTTTTAAATAAAGGAGCAGTGAAATAGAGTAGGAAAGGTTGTATCTATATTGTTTACCAGTTTTCTAAGTTATATTTCTGAGGACAAAAACAAGATTAGTCACATGTGTCTGAGATTAGCTAATGAATGCTTAAGTATTTAAATAGCACACTGCAAGTATAGCACCTTATTGCTGACAAAGCTGTTGGTATTCCAAAGAGAGACGCGATTGGTTGTGGTGCAAGTACCATCCCAGGACACTTTGCTATTCACCACTAAAGGCCTTTTCACAACAGATAACTTGGAACTACTGTCCGGGAGCAATAACCCAGGTCCATGCAGGTGCCGGATTACAGCAACCAATCTCTTTGCCATTGGGACTCCACTTGGACTAACAATATCCATCTTCCTTACTGCTGGACTTACTATCCTCAGCCTGTCATTGGTGTCATACCACCTACATTTAATGAGCACTTCTATATTGTGGTGAGCTGCACCATTTATTCCTCAGGACATTCTGTATGCCTTCCCTGGGAATTCTATTAGAGCAGAATTTCCCAAACATTGTCCTCAAAGCTCCCCAACAGTTCAGATTTTTGAGATATCCATGGTTGAGCAAAGGTACCTCAGTCAATTTGATTTAACCACGTGAGCCCAATCATGGATATTTATGAAACCTGAACCATATTTGCTGTTGCTTGTTTTTTTTTTTATTAGAGATTTTATGTTATTACAGCACATTTATATATTACTAAATATTGTTAAAATGTATTTGGTCCACAAAGATTTCATCTTGTTATCATACCTCCCATCATTTTAATATAGCAAGGAAGAAAAGTGTCTCTGAACAGGCTAGTCTGCCTGCTCTCCCAGGTGTGAGACACTCAGCCACAAACAAACCATGCTTATATTAGCCCTTTCCAGCTGCAAGCGCTAATGAGCCTGTTACCAGGCTGAAAGGCCCAAAACCTGGAGTAGCCTGTGGATGGAGCCCTCCCTCTCTTCACATCCACACCCCCAGGACCCAAACCAGCTTTTCCAAAAGCCGACACTCTGGTCTGCTTACAAAACAGACTTCTCCTGGGGTTTTTTAGAACACATAGGCCAAAAACCTAGGACAAATGTACCTGCCATTGACCACTTTACTAGTGCCTCTATCACTATATATATATATATATATATATATAATATATATAT
The DNA here is from genome assembly GCA_031769625.1 of Taudactylus pleione. Lineage (NCBI taxonomy): Eukaryota > Metazoa > Chordata > Amphibia > Anura > Myobatrachidae > Taudactylus > Taudactylus pleione. The sequence continues at coordinate 229,308 of JAUIMM010000362.1, read as the reverse complement.
ATATAATTATAGTAATTTGCCACATGTGAGTGCAGTGATTATCTCTTACATTTCTCCCTCCCAGAAACATTACAATGGTAAGTGGGTGGGGGGATAGCTATAGCGTGTCTTTGCCCCAGGAGCTAACCATCTGGATGTATGATTACAAAGGACTGTTTTATAACACAACCCAAAGATATGATCTACATATCTGATGAGGTACATAACTTTTTCATTAAAGTACAGTACAGGGCACAATTCCATTAATGTACATACAGTAAAAAAACAAATACACATTTTAGCCTAACTATAAGACAGAAGCTGACCTGACCGCATTACCAGCTCTATATAACCTCACTGGGAGGCATCTGTGCTACAAATACACTATTAGTAAAATCACCGCAGATTTGTTTATTTTACAATGTAACACAAAGCCCTGACATTTACATAGTTTCAAAGATGATTTGCATTGAAAGCATTGGCCATTTGTTTTGTGGAATGACCACATTGAATCATGGTGGTTTTCCCATGCCCAAATTATAACATGATACAGCAGTGACAGCACACAACAATACACACAACACACACAACAGTACACACAATACACACAGCAACACACACAACAACACACACAACAACACACACAACAATACATGCACACAATACACACAACACACACCACAATACATATACACAGCAACACACACAACAACACACACAACAATACACACAACAACACACACAACAATACATATACACAGCAACACACAACAACACACACAACAACACACACAACAACACACACAACAATACATATACACAGCAACACACACAACACACAACAATACACACAACAACACACACAACAATACATACACACAACCATACATACACACAACAACACACACAACAATACAGCGAATGCATCAGTACTATATTACTGAGTGATAGGACAGTTAGTATGTGGTGCTGTGTGATGCTGCGGCCATTATAATCTCTGTGCGGGTGCTCCAAACAAATCCGAATAATGATGATTACAATGCAGAGAGTACCAGTAAAAAATAAAGAAAGAAAATAAATGCATACAGTTAATGTATTAGATAAATTAATAATTATTATGATAAAAGACATTTTAGAAAGCAGATTTAAGTAAATACACTTCTGTCTCCTAAGGCATTTTGTTCACCACTGTTGGTACTTTTGTTCTTGTGTCATTATGGGCTCATGATCACTGGATCTGTGCAGGAGATGGAGATATTCATGTTATTATTTGCATGTTCAGAACACACAGTTTGTTGCTGTATAACCAAAGACTAGAAAGCACAGGAGTTTCCGCATTAATGAAAAATAATCCATTTAATTTATAAAAAGAAGTTGGAAAATTAAAATGATGAAACATATCAGCCTGTGTCCTCTTTTCAGTGCTGCCTATGGTAAATAACAAAATATAATTATCTAACAGGATTATGCTTATAAAATAATACAATAAAAAAATAATAAAAATGTACAGTTTCCTTATAATGAAATCTATGAACAATTGAATAGATCTGGGAATGTCTTCAGCCGCTTTACCTGGTCTTATTAGTTAGTAAATGCTTAAGTTTATGTTTCTTTGCTATGAGAGCAATAAAACATCATCGGTGTCATATTTAGAAAACCCAATGTAAGCACAATGACAATGAGTAATACACGCGCGGTACCTGTAATCCTCACAGTAGTTTCTCATTCCTGTGCCGCTGTGCTGGGCCTCATGCCTGCTTTAGTTTACTGGTCTCCAAGGATCCTAAGGGGGATATTTACTAAAGTGCGGGTTCAGAGAAGTTGAGGTATTGAACAGAGGAGGTTTTCTGCGCTAAATTTGTGTACGTAAAAGCAGCTCAATAAAACACAAGCAGCTTATGAACGAAAGATTGAGCGCTAATATGTGTCAATTAAAATAAATAAAAAAGAGGTTTAAAAAAAAAGAGGTTTAAATGGGGAAAAAAAAAATAAAAAAAAAATGTTTAGATGGGGTTGGGATAGAATTAGGGTTGGGCTATATATAGGATTAGAGTGGAATGATACAGAGAGGAGAAAATACAGGGGAGGGAATAAGGAGGAGAAAGTGGATGCGATCCAGCACATTAGTGTTTATGCTCTTTTGAAAATTGTGGGTTTGGAACTGTCCCTATTCCTTACCCAACTTAGTCCGGGTTCTTCAGACTGATAGCGCTGTCCTCCCCGGGCCAGCTTCTTACTTCCACGTGTGTGGCGATGATGTTAATCGATGCGTGCTCCTTGTGTCGGCTGTTCAGCTGTATCTAATTTGCCCGCTTGTCACATCCTTGTGTCGGCTGTTCAGCTGTATCTAATTTGCCCGCTTGTCACATCCAAAGTAGCGCTTGGCTACTTTTTCAAGGAAACACAAGAAGTGGAGGTGTTAGCACAGGGGGTGCAAATGAGGTTTAATGGAAAAGCTCAGCTCACAATAACACAAGTCATTTGTCCTGAACCCCAAAGTATATCAGGCATATTCACTGGTTAAGTGGCAATGGGCGGGTTACTCAGCCATGGAGGTGTGGGCCACACAGATTGGAAGAAAATGCATGGTCACATGAAGGAGGAGTAGAAAAAGTAAGATGCCACCAGAAAATATAGTATATGTTCCCATTCTGGCAAGTGGTGGTGAGTGGGAGCTATATAGTTTGGGCTCCAAAGCAATGAAGGGTATATATGAAGATGATAGAGAGAATGCAAGCCTGGAGTTACTGCTGAATGTGGGTGCTAGTGAGGGGAATGGCAGACAGTCCAGGGAGGACTCATCCTCAGCTGGAAACCTCAGGGAGTGCTACAGAACCTTGCTTTGAGGAGCTAAAGTATTTAGTTCCATTGCAGAAAGACATTTCAAGGGAGAGCCCGGGCCATGATGAAAAGCAGATCGGGATTGAACAGGTTGCAGCTAATGGATAAGCCAAAGGGGTCTGCTCATCTGTAGTTCCATAAGCACATGGTTTTTGGGCTTGGTGGGCAGAGCCTGTTGAAGGATGGAACCAGGGCATAAAGGAGATGCAGTTCCCTTAAGGCCCCTAGTGATTTAGATTAATTTTATTAGACCTAAACAGACAGAAGGAATGTGTCACTGAAGTGTATGGTTTACCATCAGCTTTAGGTCACAGGTCCCAGGACTAGATCGTGATTCCTAGCAAATCCCAGGACTAAGCTAGTGGCTGTCTGGGTGAGAGTGGAGCAGCAGTTAGTGCTTTGTACACTGCAGGGATTTGGGGGAACCCAGATAAAGAAAAACTTATGGCAGCATCAATAAAAAACTCACGTCTTCCTAATTTACCCACCAGTCATGGCTCTATACTATTTATAGTGAAGTTAGTACTCACAGCTAGTAATTAATAACAATAATGAACTAAATAAATCAATAAGCCAGAATAGGTTGACTATTTGTTTTCCCTGCAAACACTACGCTGCTAACAGGTAACTCTCTGTCATTTTCCCAGTGGTTTTGCATGCTGCTTATTTACTAAGGTCCAAACTACAAGAGAACAACTAGATTTAAAGACACCACTGAACATACCATCATCCCATCTCTTTTCCACGTAAAGCAGACAAATCACTGGATTTATTAAGAATAAGTTAGAAAAACCATTAAAAAAACGCTGCTAAAACTGCCACAGAAAATAAATAGTCTTTGACAGGCAAGATTGATGGAATGATAGCCGCTGGTATGAAATACCAACAGTCAGGATCCCGACAGGGTAAACATACCGACACTTTGCGGTCAGTATGCTAACCCTCTCCCTGTTCCTACCCTAACCCTTAGTGCCTGAACCTAATCTCCCCCTCCCCGCACCCTAAACCTAACCCACCCCCCTTAGTGCCAAACCCTAATCCTCCCCCTAGCACCTAACTCTTACCTCTAAACCTCTCCCAACCACATGACTTACCTTCGGCATCCCGGCGGTCGGGATGGTGGTGTCAGGATTCTGACTGGCATCGGTATCCTGGCCCTGGTAATGTAAGCGTCTGCATCCCGACCACTGGAATGCCAAATGCATTCGGTAAAAGGGTTGCTCATGATGCTTAAGGGCAGGGCCATAAAAGGGCTAAACAGTGCCTTGTGCCAACCCCTCCCCCTTGGTGCATGATGTCATGACATCGCACATAGGGGTCGGGACCACCAGCACCCGGAAGTGAAGAAGTGCCCTGTGTCTTCAAGATGCTTCAGGCAGCTGTACACACATCAGGGCGCCTGCCTGTAGCCTCCTAAAGACATTACAGGCGGCACTGCGGCATCGATACTGCCTGCACGATTGTCGTTCCAGGCTCCCTGCCAGAAACAGGGGCCGTGAGGCAATGACAGTGCCGCACATAGAGCTCTGTACGGCAGCATCGGTCACACTCCCCAAGTTACGGCCCTTCCTAAAGGGACACAAATGTGACCTACTCTTCTGACAATTGTCTCAGCACTTACTGTATGTATATTTGCCGCATTCTGTTACTTGGAGCACTGCAGAAGAATGCTTTAGGGATAGGATGCCAAATTCTGGTGGTAAAGGAGCTTAAACCAAGTCCAAAGCCAGGGTTTAGTACACATGCAATCAAGTCCGGACAGGGATCTAAAGGGGTAAAGCAAAATCACAGTCAGACACAAAGTCAAAGATGTCAGAGCCAAAATCATAGTCAACCACAATCCTAGATCAAAGTCCAGGATAAAAATAGTAACTGAGGAGAATCAGATAAATTATGGGATATACCTCAATAATCGGGACATGAGGAGAGGGCTACACATTGTAACAACAGCTTGTTAGGAGGACCCAATGGGAGGAGCAGCAACCACAGGTTCCGTGGATGATACACAGGCAGTTTTTGTGTCATTCTGAATACCTAGGTCATACAGATGATCAACCTTAGCCCATACCGTTTATACATTTGTATGAACAGGTAAAAAAACATTATCAATCCAATATGGAAGTTCACAATCTGTATCAGTCCTGCTCAAACTCATGTGTCCACTTTATTTTTTGCAACTGGGTCCTTCCAGACTGGCTCATTCAGCACTGTAGGCATCGCCCAGCCTTGAAGTTAATTATTATGTATCAATCAGCTTCTTCAGCCAGGAGTCACAATGACATTAGTCTGAGGTAGCTTTCTATAGTCTTGCAGGAGTACCCAATGTTACAAGCTATAGACTGTACACATATATTGATGGTTGTTAGATCTGGGCAACAGAACCTAATTGTTTGCAAGCATGTTGATGGCAAAGTATCATATATAATACCTGCTATGGTTCTATGTTTAGTAAATGGCATGTTTACCAGCAGACTCCTGCCCAGCGCAAACACAATGAGGTGCACAAATCCATTTGATGAGTGATAAAGTGAACATTTGGACTATTGAACACCAGCACCAGATAGTCATGATAAGTCTGGTGGTGTGCTCTTCTACAGCCCTACAAAGGTCTCCGATATTGATGTGTATTACTGTCTGCTGTATAATGTTGCATTACAAAACCCCTCCCCATTAGATATTACACTAGACATAACCCTGCAGGGGTATGGCAAGATGTGCAACACAGAGGGGGGATTAGGCAGATTGATGGCTACTTAGCTTATATATATTTCATAGAAAAATGTCGTTATGACAATCTTAATTTACAGGTTATTGTTGAATATTGTGTCTCCATTCTATGACTTAATTCTTTATTTCAAATTTCTGTTGTGAAACAAACACACTTAGCCAAATGTTTGCTGATTTTTTAAATGGGTAAAAACATTAAAATTTCAAAACATTGATTTTTTTTCCTAAAAGAAATAAAAGAATAATGGAACAATAACAATTTTAAAATGATATCTGTGGCTGGGTCCCTGTCCCATTGCCGGCTTCCCCACTACCCCACTTGGCTAAGATGGCGACTGTGGCATGGAAGGGGATAACCTGGCTGCGGTAGTGCAGAATGTTAATGCCAAGTCCTGGAGGAAGAGATCCCAGGGCTGGTGCTGGTGTATGACAACAAAGGAAGCCAAGTGCTGCCGGGCTGTGTTAGCAAACCCAATGCTGGGCGCTGGGCACAGTATATAAAACAGAAAGAGATACATATATAAGTATTAAATAAACTGAATTGTTGCAGTGCGGTGGCATGTATGCGTTATGCCCCACTCCCATATAGAACCAGAATGTCTTCCCCTGCAGCCTCATGACTCAAACTTAGGTCAGGAGTTGAAGAGTTGTTTGCCAGAACAGCCAACTAATTATTTTCCTGGGGCTCCAAATCGCTTGTCACAAGCCTCTGGAACAAAAATTCCGCCAAGGAAGGTGACAAGTTCTTCCAGCAGAATCGTGGACATAAGTCTTGGAGAGAACCATCCCCTACTCCATTGTTGCCAGCACCTAGGGAGCGTTTACTTGCCCAGCTGGTCTCATACACAGAGGAACAACCACTCCCCACTATCCATTTGGGATCATTTTAAATGTGTGCATGCATCTTGCATGCACAGAGCATGCACTTAATTGCAGTTTAATTGGTTAAGGGACCCAAGGCAGGGTTACCCCCTGTGGTATTGTGTTAGAACTTAATAAAAAATAGGAGCTACAAGCCGTGAATGTGTGTATCCTCTGACCCCCCAGAGAGGATAGTACTTTTGTGTGGTCTTGTATGCTGTGATTGTCCCATGCACCTATAACAAGGGACTAGTCTTTTTAAAGTCTTATGAACAATAAAAATATTGCCTTGAGATGCCTGCATCTGATTGTATCCTGTAACTACCAGAGGAGTAACAAATGCTACTCCATTCTCTGGCTGTTCTGGGTTGAGAACAATGTTTTTGCCATTTACCCAGGAGATGTTGTGGTAGTGTGTCCACACATATCCAGAAGTAGGTGGTAAGAGGTGCTGGTGTAGGAGCCCGGTGGTGGCAGCAAGTTACCCACCCAACATTCAGTGGAAGGAGTCAGTGACAGGTGGTTACTGATGGTGAGAGGGAATCCCTAGAAGTTGCAAAATATGTCCACTCAGATTACTCATGGACAAGTAACCACCCTCTAATCTATCAGTGTCAAAAATCATCTGGTCACAATTTCAATTTAGAACAATGAAATGAATAAACAATGTTTTGTGCTCTTTAACATTTTAGTAATCTCATTTAGATATCATATTATGTGAGCTACAGTATGTTAAAGGATCTCTCAGCTTTGCAGAGGGCTGGTACGAACTCCATGCCAAAGGGAGTGGTAGAGGTAAACATCCATCAATTTGGGAGCACTTGGATATTAATCCAATTCTCAGACAGCAGTATGAATATTTTGCAAGTGCAGTTGCTATCCTGTTGAAGGCCACATTTTATGGGGCCTCCATATGGTGAATCTGTTTCAAATGTTTTTTTGACTCATTTGGTGCATTTTTTGTTTGCATAAAATGTGTTTGGGTGGCCTGGAGCTGTGCAATTGATTTGGGCATATCAAATCTAGGGGTGGCTTCTGTGGAGGTATCTCAGATGAATCATCATGTTGTGGGGTGTTGTGGGGAGAAAATGGCAAAACATTTGAAGCTCAAATATTGGTCCTCCTCTTCTTCTGCAGGCGGTGCCTTTTATCATGTGAATGCTTTAAAAAAATTAAGCCATGTAAGTATGTTTGCATAATAATTCCAACAGTAATTAATTATTAAAGTTTGCTTGGAAGGGAGCAGGGGGCTAAAGATAGATATGTATTTCTCCATGAACATGTAGAAGAAAGCAGTCTCAGCAATAAGTCATATACCAGGACTCAGGACCTCATTCAGAGTCGGTCATTGCGACCGCACGGTCGTACGCCACCGATGTTTGCTGAACTGCGCATGCGTAAAGTTCGCAATGCGCATGCGCAAACTAGCTGCTATGATCAGAAATTTCTCTCTCCTTGAACACAGCCAGGTCGGTAGTTTGAGTGACAGATTGAGGCGTTTGTGGGTGGTAACAGGGGAAGGTGCTTGAAAACGGGGGAGTGGAGATCCGGACGCAGGCGTGCCTAATTATGTGAACAGCGTTTTATGGGAGTGCATACGGTTTATGGGAGTGCATAACTAACAAAGTAGTGTCATGGCACACGTGACATGGGAGGTTTGTACACTGACCTGATCATAGTGCTTAAGAGAGGGTATGGTCAACCTTAAGCTCTACGACCAGTTTTGATGGTTCCCGATGGTCTCGATTAATCCTTATATGCCCGGAGATGACGTGTAATGCGTATGAGAAGGGGGCGTATTTTTTGTCTTCCGGCCGCTTCCTCCCTTTGGTCGGCCAGCTACCGATCCGAACTTAAGGACGCAACATGCGAGTGCATCATTCGCATATCCGGCCCCTTTTCCTGTATGACCGTGCGGCCGCAACGACCGACTCTGAATGAGGTCCTCAATCCCTAGAACTTTTGTTTATCCTGGATATAGTGACCAAGGTGATACATATCAGAAAATTCTTTGGAATAAGAGGTTATAGTAATGCAGTGTCACAATTAGAAATGTGCGTGGACCCCTGTGTTTTGGTTTTGGTTCTAATTCATCATCTTGTTTTGGTTTTGGTTCTAATTCATCATCTTGTTTTGGTTTTGGTAAAACCATCCACAAGTGTTTTGGTCGGATTCAGTTGTTTTGGATTCTTCAAAAATAGATGAAAATCAATAAAAAAATAATAACAAAAATCAATAAAACAGTTTTTGGACCTGTTTCAATGCAATCCAAAACTGACCTCACAGTGGAGTGTTCCGGCAGAACTTTGACCCAGAGAGCCTGTTCTGGGCCTTCCACTGGATGGATTTGGATGAAAACATCACAGAAGGGTGGCAATTGGTCTGGAATGCATAATGGAGTGATTGGGGTCCTGGTCGGACATAACGGTGGAGTACTCCAAGGAGGGCTTTGACTCAGGGAGCCTGTTCTAGGCCTTCCACTGGATGGGATTTGGATGAAATTACATAATTTGGATGAAAACTTCAGAGTGGTAACATTGGATCCCACAAGACATACTAGGGGGTTAAGGTCCCAGTCAGACTTCCTGTTGGAGTACGCTGGGCAGAAGTTTGACCCGGGGAGTTTGTTCTGGCCCTTCCTCTGGATGGATTTGAATGAAACTTCAAAAGGAGGTGGAAATTGCTCTGGGATGCCTAAAGGACTAGTTGTGGTCCCGGTTGGACCTCACAACAGAGTGAGCGGGGAGAACTTTGACCCAGGGAGCCTGTTTTAGGAACTCTAGTGGATGGATTTGGACGACATTAAATAATAAATCTTAATAATGTGAAGATTTAAACCTGGGCAATGCAGGGTACTTCAGCTAGTCTATACTGTATATTAATTTTATAAGGTCTTTTACTCTAAGACCTATTTTGAAAGAATGGCTGAATGTAAAAATATGGTTGAGTTATCAAAATACATTTCTATCTATGTAGATGTGCCAGTTGAAGAGAAAAATAAGATTGAGGCAATGGTTCGGGCGTGGCAGAGTGGCAAGTTTCGGGTGTAGTAGGTATTACCGCCGGACACAGGGCCGGCGGTTCAAATCCCGACAGCGGCAGCCCGGTAAGGGTGAAAATCCCGATCATCCCTAAGGTAAGTATCGCTAACCTAATTCCCCCCTAACCCTCCCTTAGGGGTGCCTAACCCTAACCTCCCCCCCGTGCCTAACCCTAATTTCCCCTCTAAATGCCTAAACCTAACACCCCCTTCCCCGCTGCCTAAACCTAAGTCCCCCGGGGGGATGCCTAATCCTAACCTCCCCTGGGGGTGCCTAACCCCCCTTCCCTTAGCCTAAACCTAACCCTCCCGGGGGGTGCCTAACCCTAAGTCCCCCAGGGGAGCCCTAAACCTAACCCTCCCCCCCATGAGATTCGAACCCGGAGTGCCCAGAGGAAACCCTTGCATGCACAGGGAAAATATACAAACTCCACACAGTTAGGGCCATGGTGGGAATCGAACACTCGACCTCAGTGCTGTGAGGCAGTAATGCTGACCATTACACCATCTGTGCTGTCCAACTAAATGACTCTAACTGATTCTATTCTGATGGCAAAACAGCATGAAATGATGCTTGAAGTCAACTATTTAGTCTACAAGTATAAGATGATGGCAGAAGTTGAACTGCCACTTATTGCAGGCAGGGAGCCACACGAAGTTTGAATGCTTTTACTATCAAAACAGCCTGACATCCATGACCAGAGCAAGAATTGATTCAATTTGCCTTTAGCAGATGAAATCGCTGTCATTTTCACAACCAAAGATGGTGATCCTCCAGAAAACTATGACTTGAAGGTCTTCCCTAAGGGATCTGAGACTGAATACTTAAAAAATATCAACTCACTGCATCAACTCGCTGACTCGATGTTATACTCCTTACGGAGAACACGGATGGGAAAGGAATAGGCCACATGAAAAACAGAACAATGGCAAATTCAGAAAAGTTACTCCATCGCAGTATGTGGCTTATAGAATGGCTACACGGAAATCACTTTTTGTTTTACACCACTCTGGCAAGTTGTGGCTACAGTACTTAGTTGATCAGTATGTATGAGTTGAAGGTGAGCGTCTCATGTGCAATATGACACAGCTTAAGCAAAATAAACTCAGAGTTGAGACATTTGCTGGCCTACAAGACTACCTATTCATCGAGGGTGAAGTACAACCTGGGAAAATCATCATCTTGCCTTCTTCCTTCCAAGGTTCACCCAGAAACATGAACATGCATTACCAAGATGGTATGGCTTTAGTCAGAGCCTTCGGCAAACCATCGCTGTTCATCACTTTCACGTTTAATTCAAAATGGAAAGAGATAACTGAGAATCTTGGATACGCAACTCAGTCCAACTTTAGACCTCAACTTATTGTTTGAGTATTCAAAGCAAAACTTGATAAGCTCATCTCTGAATTGACCAAGAAAGAAGTGTTTGGAAAGGTGATCTATTACCTATATGTCATCAAATTCCAGAAACGAGGACTGCCTCATTGCCACATGCTTCTCACCCTGGCAGAAGAAAATGCAATATGTGAGATTGAACACATTGACTCAGTAGAACTTCCACCATCTGACAGGACTTTCCTGTTCCAAGTTGTGAACTTTTGCATGATCCAGGGCCCTTGCTGGGAGTTCAATCCAATGTCACTGTCTACGAAAAATAGAAAATGTATGAAGAATTTCCTGAAACCATAAACAGCTGTGACAAAGGAAAACTGCAACAGTTATCCCATCTACAAGCAAAGAAATGATGGCGGAAACTTTCTAACCAAATTTAATGGTAATTTTCTCGAAATCACAAATGAGTGGGTGGTGCTGTATAACCTGTACTTGAGTGAGAAATTCCAGGCTCATATCAATGTAGAAGTATGTTTGACAGCTAAAGCACTAAAGTACCTACACAAATATATCTACAAAGGCTACAATAGTACGAATGTCAAGACGGTGAACGTTGCCCTAGATGAACGAGCTGATTATGATAAGATTACATGATTTAAAATTATATCAATTTAATATGATGAGTTGCAATAATATACAGTAATATAATAAAAAATGATAAAGATTATAAAGATTGATCCTGCAAATTAATTTAAAAACAATCAATAGGAAATACATATAAAAAAACAATATAGACTAGTCATTCTAAAACAATAAATCGGTAAATTAATAATGAAAAAATGAAAAATGAGTTGTAGTGCATTAGAGAATTGTAGTGTTCTTTAAAAGTTTAAAGAGTGTTTGGACCCGGGTTCATGATAAAAATTGTTGTACGTGAAATAATAAGGTGCCAGTTGTTTCAATCTGGATGTATATAATACCTGTAGATCAGATACACTGTGTCCACCGTAAGTTTATAGATACATCCGTGCTGTTTAGCTAGGAATAGCGGGCGGCAGGGGGCGTCTAGTGATCAGTATAGACTCCAGCGGCTAAATCTCACTGTGGCTGTGCGGTTCCCCGCTAAGCTCCACAGATAGCCCGGACGGCTGTGTCAACCCTCGCTAAGTATCGGGCACAGGCTGCCGGATTCCAGTGCGGCTACTGAGCCGCTGGAGTCTATACCGATCACTAGACTCCCCCTGCCACCCGCTATTCTCAGCTAAACAGCACGGATGTATCTATAAACTTACAGTGGACACATTGTATCTGATCTACAGGTATTATATACATCTTGATGGAAACAATTTGCACCTTATCATTTTAAGTAAAACAATTTTTATTATGAATCTGGGTCTTATTGATTTTTTTTAAATTCATTTGCAGGATCAATCTTTATTATCTTTATAATTTTTTATTATATTATATTATTGCAACTCATCATATTACATTGATATAATTTTAACCAGCGTGGTACTGTTTTTCTTTTATCCTTTTTTGTGTGGTTGAAGGTTCTCCCCTTTTATCTTTGACCGCTGCAGGTTATCTGTGAAGTGCCAGTTTAATGTTTGAGCACTGAGGTTTTTTCTGTTTTACTGTTAAGATTACATGACTTGTCAACATGCGCTACTGTACGTGAGTGCACCTGAGACATGTTGGAGGCTACTTGAGTTCCTAATGCAATAAAAATCACTTACAGTCTAGAAGTTAGCTATTCATCTGCCAGGACTTCACAATGTCTACAGTACATCCTAGAGGACACAGACATCGCTGACTTGGTCTGACGAGAACATACCAAGACAACTTTAAAAACATTTTTTGAACTCAATTACAATGACCCCGAAGCCAGATCAATTTTGGACCAGGACATCCTGAAAGTGTATTTATTTGACAGCAAACTTTGTAAAAGAAGGCAAAGGAATCATTTAGCTATTGGCCGTGTCTACACTCTCAGCCTGAAACTTGAGGAAACCTTCTCACTTCATCTTCTATTGGTCAGTGTCCTTGGGCTGACATCTTTTGATGACCTGAAAAACTTAAATAGAACAGTCCACAAAACTTTCAAGCAAGCTGCTATTGCATGGAATCTTTATGAATCTGACACAGATTATGAAATTGCACTAGAAGAAGCTTCCTCTCACCAGATGCCCAAACAGCTTAGAGCAATGTTTGCTTAACTTTGTGCTTTATGTGGACTAAAAGAGCATATGGCACTTTTCTTGAAACTTGAGATAACTTCAACTGAAGACTTCCGTAGAACTCACTCACTAGAGATTAGCCGCAACAAGGTGATTTCTGAAATAGGTACTTGTGTCACATTTGTTGAGCTTCAGAGATTTAGGTCTGCCATAAGTCTCACTAGAAGACAAACTGTCCTTGAAGCAGAAACTGAACAAGCGATTGCTGACATTTTGATTTCCAATCTTAATTCAGAACAAAAAGTGATTTTTGATCGTATAGTGGCGGGCATCACTAACCAAGAAACAAGCGCGAATGCCGTTTTCATTTCTGGTGCTGCTGGTTGTGGAAAGTCTTTTTTGTATGAAGCATTGTTACATTTCTTTCATGGCAAAGGCATGAAATGCTCCTCTGTAGTATGGACAGACATCGCAGCAATGCTCCTGCCAGGAGGACGTACCGTACAAGCCACAGCATCTTCAGATTTCTGATTTATTTGTTTGAGAATTCAGTTAGTTCTAGCAAACCAAGTTTGGCTCCTTCTCTCTATTTCCCCCTCTCCCTCTTCCCTCTCTTTCACTCTCTCTGTACATCTTGCTCTCCCCTCCACCCCTCCTCCCTCATCCCATCTCTCTCCCTCTCTGTATTTCTTACTCTCCCCTCCCCCTCTATCTCCCTTTCTCTCTCCTCTCTCCCCTTGATCTCCCTCCCCCCAATCTCTATTGCCGCTCTCCCTCTCTTTCTCTCTCTCTCCCTCTCTTTCTCTCCCCCACTCTCTCTCTCCCCCTCTCTGTTTCTCTCTCAGGGGCCTATTCATCATTACTAAAAATGCTCTGGAGGTAATTAGGTTTAGAGCTCACATGGAGTTCTACCTAATTACCGGAGGAATTCATCATTCCTACTCCCTATAACTATCTATTCTGGTAGCTGTCATTTTTGTGATGACAGCTTCTCGGGAAATATATTCTTTTCCCTGTCTACTCTAACTTTTTTTTTTAAAACTTTGCTGTGTTCTGCCGGGAGAAAACATTCGTAGCAGCAGCCGGAGCCGGAGGAGGGATAGGGGAGTGATGGAGGGAGCCGAGGAGGACCTGCCCAGCTGACAGCAGGTAAGTGTAACCCACTATACGCCACCTGAGAGTGGCAGATAGTAACACCATTAAATTCCAAAAATACATAATTTTCGGAATATGATGACTAGCCTAATTTCTAGATCCCCATACTAATGTACTAATATACTAATGTACCCATACTAATGTACTAATGTACTAATGTACCCATACTAATGTACTAATGTACTAATGTATAAGGAGTGTGGAAATTAACGCAGGTGGACTTAACCAGGAGATATCAGTGACATCTCCTGTGTTAAGTGTCTTCATGAATACTTTAAAAACGGTAATTAAGGAAAATGTCCTTAAAACCATTATTTTAGTGTTGATGAATAGGCCCCTCAATCACTAGCCAGGATTTAAATATTTCACTGAATAATGTAAGTAGTGAGAATGTCCTCATACCCATTACTGTGTGCCCATTTGCAGTTGCTATGAGTGAATGAATCATTTGTTGGTTCATATACTGCAGGTTGCATGATAATTGGCACATACCACACAGCTATGGAGAATACCTCATGGATCCTTCACATTATAGAGCAGTGGTTCTCAAACTCGGTCCTCTGGACCCCACACAGTCCATGTTTTCCAGGTCACCCAGCAGGAGCACAGGTGTATTCATTACTCACTGACACATTTTAAAACATTCACAGTTGGAATTAATTATTTCACTTGTGATTCTGTGAGGAGACCTGGAAAACATGTACTGTTTGGTGTCCTGAGGGCCGAGTTTGAGAACCTGTATTATAGAGGAAGAGGGTAGGGAGGTGAAGGGACAGAAGATATTTTACAACAAAATCACATCTTACAGGTCTGAATGGAGACAGAAATCTAGGACATCAACGTCTTTTAATCTGTTCAGTACAGAAAAGTTCAGACAAGTAATTAAAGTCATCGGATTCTTGAGAAATCACCTTCTTGAGAAAGATACAATTGAAACGCATTGATAGTGGGACCAGTGAGGGCAGCTAAGCTGGGTCTGATCAGCCTTCTGACTGGGAAGTTTCTGATTACAATGACTAAGTTATATACCTGATCCCCCATTACATCTGGTAGGGAGCCTGTACCTCTGGGACTGGTCTTTTTATTGTTGCATTGACTGTATTTATAATATGTCTGTTTGATGAGCACTCTGCTTCATGTTTTTTTTATAATTTAATTATTTTTAGAAAAATACATTGTTGGCACTATATACTGTATATTTTTTTTCTTCTATGTACATGGGGCCTGATTCAGAGCCGGACGCTATTTGCGCTCGCTCGTCCAGAAAAAGGGGCTGGCTATTTAAATTAACCGTTCGCTCTTTGCGGTCTGTTCACGCCTCTATGTCTGAACGAGCGAACAAAGCATGCGAACGTAATTTTGAATAAAACGCCCCCTGGCCGCTCGCATCATACGTCATGTCCGCTATTTATTAGATTAATCGAGTACATCGGACGGCGTATGAACTGCTCGCTATTCTTGTGGTTGGTTTTTCCTACAACAATCATGCGAGCAGTTCTGACTATAAAAAAACCAAGTAACGTGGTCGATGACGCTGCTTTAGTAATTATGCACACCCTTAAAACGCCCGTTTTGACCGTTTGGCACGCCTGCGTTCGGATCTCCACTCCCCGTTTTCAAGCACCTTCCCCTGTTACCACCCACAAACGCCTCATTCTGTCACTCAAAATAGCAGGCCCTCGCTATATAGCGAGCACACGATTTCAGCCGCACTGACTGGTTCGCGCATGCGTATTAAAATCCGTATGCATCCGCAGTTGTGTGAACATCAGTCGGAATGAACGAGCGGCCGCTTACGAGCGACTCTGAATCAGGCCCATATATCATTGAAGTTCACAAGTGTATCTGAGGTGGGAATGAGATGTAGATCTGAACCTGTGTTATGGTGCTTATTCCATCTGGAAGGATAATCGGGTGTGTGACACTTCTGACAGCTGGGGAGAAGGGCACTAGCACCATCTAATGGCTGAAGAGTTATACACACAGTGATAAGATATTATCCAACCAATTGCACTATGCATTATTATATATGTTCCCCTGGGTTTTCATGTGGATGAGTGTCTAAAAAAGATGCATAAAAATTCATTAAAAACAGGGGATAACAATTTATTAACAATAAAAATGGGTGGACTCAAAATATTGTCTATTCTAAAGTCTTTGAATGAAAGTAAAACTGTAAAACTGTTGATTTCGAGGGGTTTCTCCTAGTATGAGGTGATACAGTAAATAAGGAATCTAACAATTATTCCAAGTTCCATGGTAGTGTAATTGAAATTTAAAAATAATCCCGTTAGCACACTGCAAACAAAGCTGAAAAAAGACTTTAATACTACATGTAATAGAAACCCAGAGATCTGTGTTGCATATATTTGCAAACACAAGGTTAAGCACCGGAGTGTATAATAGCTTCACTGTACCCTAATGGTATATGATAATAGCACCCACTCAGGGTCATATAATTGTATACTGTTGTGCCACATGATAACAGCACACACATAGATATATTTCATTTCACCATTTCACTTAGCAGGTGCCCCAGGAACATCCAAATAGCACTACAGGAACCAGCACACCCTCCCAATGCTGGTCCCATCCATGCTTCTCAAAACAGCAATACAAGAAAAGTGTTTGCTTATATTAACCTCATGGTTTTTCACAGGTGCTTGGAAAGGGAGGGGGTCTCTCTGGACTACAGAAAAGAAAAAGATTCCCTCCAGCACTCTGCAAAAACCAGCAAAAAGACTTGAATACTACATGTAACAGAAATCCAGAGGCCTTTGTGGCATAGATTTGCAAATACATGGTTAAGAACTGGGCCGTGTCAAGACTCTGGACCTTATTCAGAGTAGGGGTGTGCACCGGCCACTTTTCGTGTTTTGTGTTTTGGTTTTGGATCTGGATCTTTCTTCATGTTTTGGATCTGGATTGGTTTTGCCAAAACCACCCTTCCGTGTTTTGGGTTCTGGGTTTTGTGTTTTGGATCTGTATTTTTTTGAAAAAAAGCATAAAAACAGCTAAAATCACAGAATTTGTGGGTTTTTCTGCTCCTATGCTATTATTAACCTCAATAACCTTAATTTCCACTCATTTCCAGTCTATTCTGAACACCTCACACCTCACAATAGTGTTTTTATATCCAAAAGGTTGCACCGAGGTAGCTGGATGACTATGCTTAGAGATACGAGTGGGCGGCACAAACACGTGGGCCATCTAGGAGTGACACTGCAGTGGCAGACAGGATGGCAGTTTGAAAAACTAGGCCCCAAACACTACATAATGCAAAGAAAAAAAGAGGTGCAAGATGGAATTGTCCTTGGGCCCTCCCACCCACCCTTATGTTGTATAAACAGGGCATGCACACTTTAACAAAGCAATCATTTCAGCGCCAGGGTCTGCCACACAACTGTGGCTGAAATGATTGGTTCGTTTGGGCCCCCACAAAACAAGCTGGCAATTAATCTGTCCCTGCACAAACTGGCTCTACGGAGGCAAGATGTCGTCCTCATCCTCCTCATCCACCGATTCCTCACCCTCTTCAGTGTTGTGTACATCCTCATCCTCACAGAGTATTAATTCGTCCCCGCTGGAACCACAGGTCCCTCTGTACGTTCTGGAGGCTGGTCTCCCTGGAAGAGTTGATAATTCATTTTATGAACATCATCTTCTCCACATTTTGTGGAAGCAACCTCCTACACCTTTCGCTGACAAGGTTCCCGGCTGCACTAAACACTCTTTCGGAGTACACACTGGAGGGGGGGCAACTCAGGTAAAATAGAGCCAGTTTGTACAGGGACCTCCAAATTGCTTCTTTTTCCTGCCAGTACAGGTACAGACTGTCTGACATGCCTACTTGGATGCTGTCACCGATGTAATCCTTTAATAGACAGACGCACGCTTGTCGCTGCTGCTTTAAGGATGCTGGTGTGGCTACAGCCCACACATTTCACAAAGACAGAAAAAAAAAGAAGAATATTTTTATTGTTTGTGGAGCACACTTTGAGGGTTACACCACCCTTTAACAGACAGACGCACGCTTGTCGCTGCTGCTTTGAGGATGCAAGTGCGGCTACAGCCCACACAATTCACAAAGACAGAAAAAAAAATAAGAATTTTTTTATTGTTTGTGGAGCGCACTTTGAGGGTTACACCACCCTTTAACAGACAGACGCACGCTTGTTGCTGCTGCTTTGAGGATGCAGGTGGAAACTAGACGGGATTTGGAACCGGGGACACACTACCTCCATCAATTGTCTAAATCCCACTGCACTAATGGCGGATACCGGACGCACGTCTAACACCAACATAGCAGTCAAGGCCTCAGTTATACGTTTTGCTTCAGGATGACTGCTGTCGTACTTCATCCTCATCGCTAGGGACTGTTGGAGGGTCAATTGTTTAGTAAAAGTAGTGGTGTTCCTACTTCCTCTCTGGGATGATGAACAACTCCCAGCAGCAGCAACAGCACTAGGAGGAAGTGGTTCTTGATCTTTCCCTATTTTATTTTTATTGGAGAAAGTTTTGTCCTCCATTTATGTTATATTGATATATACGTGCGGCTAAGGCGCACACAAACACAGACAATATTTTTTTTATTTTTGCTGGAGAGTAGTGCACTTTGTGGGTTACACCACCCTTTAAGAAATGAGCCAGCCGGCTCTTTACTTATGGGATACAGGCGCACGCTTGGCGCTGCTCCTTTGTTGATGCACGTGCAGCCACAATGCACACAATTCACAAACACAGAAAATATTTTTTTATTTGGTTTGGAGTGTACTTTGGGGGTTACAGCACCCTTTAACGGTCAAGCCAGCCGGCCCTTTACTTATGACACAGGCGCACGCTTGGCACTACTTTTTTGATGCACGTGCGGCTACTGCGCACACAATTCACAAACACAGAAAATATTTTGTTATTTGGTTTGGAGTGTACTTTGGGGGTTACAGCACCCTTTAACGGTCAAGCCAGCCGGCCCTTTACTTATGACACAGGCGCATGCTTGGCACTACTTTGTTGATGCACGTGCGGCTACTGCGCACACAATTCACAAACACAGAAAAAATATTTTGTTATTTGGTTTGGAGTGTACTTTGGGGGTTATAGCACCCTTTAACGGTCAAGCTAGCCGGCCCTTTACTTATGACACAGGCGCACGCTTGGCACTACTTTGTTGATGCACGTGCGGCTACTGCGCACACAATTCACAAACACAGAAAAAATATTTTGTTATTTGGTTTGGAGTGTACTTTGGGGGTTACAGCACCCTTTAACGGTCAAGCCAGCCGGCCCTTTACTTATGACACAGGCGCACGCTTGGCACTACTTTGTTGATGCACGTGCGGCTACTGCGCACACAATTCACAAACACAGAAAGAGTATTTTTTTTTTTGGTTTGGACTGGAGTGTACTTTGGGGGTTACAGCACCCTTTAACAGTCAAGCCAGCCGGCCCTTTACTTATGACACAGGCGCACGCTTGGCACTACTTTGTTGATGCACGTGCAGCTACTGCGCACACAATTCACAAACACAGAAAAAAAAAAATTTTTTAGCACTTGGGGGGAGCACACCTGATGGACAGAGCACCCCCTGGACAACACTACAGCACCCCTTTAGGACTGGGACACTGCACAGGACTTTGGAGTGGACACAGCCCCTATGGAGAACTGACTGCACAACACAGTCCAGCAAGCCCCTATGGACTTTGAAGTAGTGGACACAGCCCCTATTAACAACAGCAGCACAGCACAACACAGCCAGCCCCTATGGACTTTGAAGTAGTGGACAACAGCAGCACAGCGCAGCACAGCACAGCATAACACTACTCTGCACTACACTACGCTACACTACACAGCCCAGCCAGCCCTAACTCCCACCCTCCCTCTTCACTGTCCACAGCCGAGTGAGAAAATGGCGCCGACGCGGGTACCTTATATAGGATCCAAAACCCGCAAGACCCGGAAAGCGGGATGATGACGTTTTGCCTCGATTTCAGATCCGAGTCAGGGGGTAAAAGTCGAGCCTGACTCGGATCTGACTCGGAACGGGGGGGCTCGGTGGGGTTCGGATTTCAGAAATCCGAACCCGCTAACCCCTAATATGGATACACTAGGGGGGTATGGCATACAGAGTCACAGTGCTTATACTGTATATGGTAACACTAGGGGGGTATGGCATACAGCGTCACAGTGCTTATACTGTACATGGATACACTAGAGGGTATGGCATACAGTGTCACAGTGCTTATACTGTATATGGTAACACTAGGGGGGTATGGCATACAGCGTCACAGTGCTTATACTGTATATGGATACACTAGGGGGTACGGCATACAGTGTCACAGTGCTTATACTGTATATGGATACACTAAGGGGGTACGGCATACAGCGTCACAGTGCTTATACTGTATATGGTAACACTAGGGGGGTACGACATACAGCGTCACAGTGCTTATACTGTATACACTGGGGGGTACGGCATACAGCGTCACAGTGCTTATACTGTATATGGTAACAATAGGGGGGTACGACATACAGCGTCACAGTGCTTATACTGTAAACACTGGGGGGTACGGCATACAGCGTCACAGTGCTTATACTGTATATGGTAACAATAGGGGGGTACAGCATACAGCATCACAGTGCTTATACTGTATATGGTAACATTAGGGGGTACAGCATACAGCGTCACAGTGCTTATACTGTATATGGATACACTAGGGGGGTATGGCATACAGCGTCACAGTGCTTATACAGTATATGAATACACTAGGGGGGGTATGGCATACAGCATCACAGTGCTTATACTGTGTATGGATATACTAGGGGGGTATGGCATACAGCGTCACAGTGCTTATACTGTATATGGATACACTAGGGGGGTACGGCATAGAGCGTCACAGTGCTTATACTGTATATGGCAACACTAGGGGGGTACTGCATACAGCGTCACAGTGCTTATACTGTATATGGTAACACTAGGGGGGTACGGCATACAGCGTCACAGTGCTTATACTGTATATGGATACACAAGGGGGGTACGGCATACAGCGTCACAGTGCTTATACTGTAGATGGATACACTAGGGGGGTACGGCATACAGCGTCACAGTGCTTATACTGTATATGGATACACTAGGGCAGTATCACAGTGCTTATACTGTATATGGATACACTAAGGGGGTACGGCATACAGCGTCACAGTGCTTATACAATATACGGATACACTGGGGGTATGGCATACAGCGTCACAGTGCTTATACTGTATATGGGTACACTAAGTGGTACGGCATACAGCGTCACAGTGCTTATACTGTATATGGATACGCTAGTGCAGCGTCACAGTGCTTATACTGTATATGGATACACTAGGGGGGTACGGCATACAGCGTCACAGTGCTTATACTATATATGGATACACTGGGGGTACGGCATACAGCGTCACAGTGCTTATACTGTATATGGTAACACTTGGGAGGTACGGCATACAGCGTCACAGTGCATATGCTGTATATGGACACACTGGGGGGTACGGCATACAGCGTCACAGTGCTTATACTGTATATGGTAACACTGGGGGGTACGGCATACAGCATCACTGTGCTTATATTGTATATGGATACACTAGGGGGGTATGGCATACAGCGTCACAGTGCTTATACTGTATATGGAAACACTAGGGGGGTATGGCATACAGCGTCACAGTGCTTATACTGTATATGGATACACTAGGGGGGTACGGCATACAGCGTCACAGTGCTTATACTGTATATGAATACACTAGGGGGGGTATGGCATACAGCGTCACAGTGCTTATTCTGTATATAGTAACACTAGGGGGGTACGGCATACAACGTCACAGTGCTTATACTGTATATGGTAACACTAGGGGGGTACTGCATACAGCGTCACAGTGCTTATACTGTATATGGTAACACTAGGGGGGTACGGCATACAGCGTCACAGTGCTTATACTGTATATGGATACACTAGGGGGGTAAGGCATACAGCGTCACAGTGCTTATGCTGTATATGGATACACAAGTGGGGTACGGCATACAGCGTCACAGTGCTTATACTGTATATGGATACACTAGGGGGGTACGGCATACAGCGTCACAGTGATTATACTGTATATAGATACACTAGGGCAGCGTCACAGTGCTTATACTTTATATGGATACACTGGGGGGGTACGGCATACAGCGTCACAGTGCTTATACTGTATATGGTAACACTGGGGAGGTACGGCATACAGCGTCACAGTGCTTATACTGTATATGGATACACTGGGGGGTACGGTATACAGCATCACAGTGCTTATACTGTATATGGCTACACTAGGGCAGCGTCACAGTGCTTATACTGTATATGGATTCACTAGGGGGGTACGGCATACAGCGTCACAGAGCTTATACTGTATATGGATACACTGGCGGTACGGCATACAGCGTCACAGTGCTTATACTGTATATGGTAACACTGGGGAGGTACGGCATACAGCGTCACAGTGCTAATACTGTATATGGATACACTGGGGGGTACGGCATACAGCGTCACAGTGCTTATACTGTATAGGGTAACACTGGGAGGTACAGCATACAGCGTCACAGTGCTTCTTCTGTATATGGATACACTGGGGGGTATGGCGTACAGCGTCACAGTGCTTATAGTGTATTGGGATACACTAGGGGGTACTGCAAACAGCATCATAGTGCTTATACTGTATATGGGTACACTAGGGGGGTACAGCATACAGCGTCACAGTGCTTATACTGTATATGGATACACTAGGGGGGTACGGCATAAAGCATCACAGTGCTTATACTGTATATGGATACACTAGGGGGGTATGGCATACAGCGTCACAGTGCTTATACTGTATATGGATACACTAGGGGGTACGGCATACAGCATCACAGTGCTTATACTGTATATGAATACACTAGGGGGGGTATGGCATACAGCATCACAGTGCTTATACTGTATATGGATATACTAGGGGGGTATGGCATACAGCGTCACAGTGCTTATTCTGTATATGGTAACACTAGGGGGGTACGGCATACAGCGTCACAATGCTTATACTGTATATGGTAACACTAGGGGGGTACTGCATACAGCGTCACAGTGCTTATACTGTATATGGTAACACTAGGGGGGTACGGCATACAGCGTCACAGTGCTTATACTGTATATGGATACACTAGGGGGGTAAGGCATACAGCGTCACAGTGCTTATGCTGTATATGGATACACAAGGGGGGTACGGCATACAGCGTCACAGTGCTTATACTGTATATGGATACACTAGGGGGGTACGGCATGCAGCGTCACAGTGATTATACTGTATATGGATACACTAGGGCAGCGTCACAGTGCTTATACTTTATATGGATACACTGGGGGGGTACGGCATACAGCGTCACAGTGCTTATACTACATATGGATACACTGGGGGTATGGCATACAGCGTCACAGTGCTTATACTGTATATGGATACACTAGGGGGTACGGCATACAGCGTCACAGTGCTTATACTGTATATGGTAACACTTGGGGGTACGGCATACAGCGTCACAGTGCTTTTACTGTATATGGATACTCTAGGGCAGCGTCACTGTGCTTATACTGTATATGGATTCACTAGGGGGGTACGGCATACAGCGTCACAGAGCTTATACTGTATATGGATACACTGGGGGTATGGCATACAGCGTCACAGTGCTTATACTATATATGGTAACACTGGGGAGGTACGGCATACAGCGTCACAGTGCTTATACTGTATATGGATACACTGGGGGGTACGGCATACAGCGTCACAGTGCATATGCTGTATATGGATACACTGGGGGGTACGGCATACAGCGTCACAGTGCTTATACTGTATAGGGTAACACTGGGAGGTACGGCATACAGCGTCACAGTGCTTCTTCTGTATATGGATACACTGGGGGGTATGTCGTACAGCGTCACAGTGCTTATAGTGTATTGGGATACACTAGGGGGTACTGCATACAGCATCATAGTGCTTATACTGTATATGGGTACACTAGGGGGGTACAGCATACAGCGTCACAGTGCTTATACTGTATATGGATACACTAGGGGGGTACGGCATACAGCATCACAGTGCTTATACTGTATATGGATACACTAGGGGGGTACGGCATACAGCGTCACAGTGCTTATACTGTATATGGATACACTAGGGGGTACGGCATACAGCATCACAGTGCTTATAGTGTATTGGGATACACTAGGGGGGTAAGGCATACAGCGTCACAGTGCTTATACTGTATATGGTAACACTAGGGGGTACGGCATACAGTGTCACAGTGCTTATACTGTATATGGTAACACTATGGGGGTACGGCATACAGCGTCACAGAGCTTATACTGTATACACTGGGGGGTACGGCATACAGCGTCACAGTGCTTATACTGTATATGGTAACACTAGGGGGGTACGGCATACAGCGTCACAGTGCTTATACTGTATATGGTAACACGAAGGGGGTACGGCATACAGCGTCAAAGTGCTTATACTGTATATGGATACACTAAGGGGCTATGGCATACAGCGTCACAGTGCTTATACTGTATATGGTAACACTAGGGGGGTATGGCATACAGCGTCACAGTGCTTATACTGTATATGAATACACTAGGGGGGTATGGCATACAGCATCACAGTGCTTATGCTGTATATGGATACACTAGGGGGGTACGGCATACAGCATCACAGTGCTTATACTGTATATGGATACACTAAGGGGGTATGGCATACAGCGTCAAGGTGCTTATACTGTATATGGTAACACTAGGGGAGTACGGCATACAGCGTCACAGTGCTTATACTGTATATGGTAACACTAAGGGGGTACTGCATACAGCGTCACAGTGCTTATACTGGATATGGTAACACTAGGGGGGTACGGCATACAGCTTCACAGTGCTTATACTGTATATGGATACACTGGGGGGTATGGCATACAGCATCACAGTGCTTATACTTTATATGGATACACAAGGGGGGTACGGCATACAGCGTCACAGTGCTTATACTATAAATAGAAACATTAGGGGGGTACGGCATACAGTGTCACAGTGCTTATGCTGTATATGGATACACTAGGGGGGTACGGCATACAGCATCACAGTGCTTATACTGTATATGAATACACTAGGGGGGTATGGCATACAACGTCGCAGTGTTTATACTGTATATTGATACAATGGGGAGTACAGCTTACAGCGTTGCAGTGCTTATACTGTATATGGTAACACCAGGGGGGTACAGCATACAGCGTCACAGTGCTTATACTGTATATTGTAACTAGGGGTGTGCACCGGCCACTTTTCGTGTTTTGTGTTTTGGTTTTGGATCTGGATCTTTCTTCGTGGTTTGGATCTGGATTGGTTTTGCCAAAACCACCCTTCCGTGTTTTGGGTTCTGGGTTTTGTGTTTTGGATCTGTATTTTTTTGAAAATAAGCATAAAAACAGCTAAAATCACAGAATTTGTAGGTTTTTCTGCTCCTATGCTATTATTAACCTCAATAACCTTAATTTCCACTCATTCCCAGTCTATTCTGAACACCTCACACCTCACAATAGTGTTTTTATGTCCAAAAGGTTGCACCGAGGTAGCTGGATGACTATGCTAAGCGACACGAGTGGGCGGCACAAACACGTGACCCATCTAGGAGTGACACTGCAGTGGCAGACAGGATGGCAGTTAGAAAAACTAGGCCCCAAACTGTACATAATGCAAAGAAAAAAAAGAGGTGCAAGATGGAATTGTCCTTGGGCCCTCCCACCCACCCTTATGTTGTATAAACAGGACATGCACACTTTAACAAATCAATCATTTCAGCGCCAGGGTCTGCCACACAACTGTGGCTGAAATGATTGGTTCGTTTGGGCCCCCACAAAACAAGCTGGCAATTAATGTGTCCCTGCACAAACTGGCTCTACGGAGGCAAGATGTCATCCTCATCCTCCTCATCCACCGATTCCTCACCCTCTTCAGTGTGTACATCCTCATCCTCACAAAGTATTAACTCGTCCCCACTTGAATCCACCCCCACAGGTCCCTCTGTACCTTCTGGAGGCTGGTCTCCCTGGAAGAGCTGATAATTCATTTTGATGAACATCATCTTCTCCACATTCTGTGGAAGCAACCTCCTACGCCTTTCGCTGACAAGGTTCCCGGCTGCACTAAACACTCTTTCGGAGTACACACTGGAGGGGGGGCAACTCAGGTAAAATAGAGCCAGCTTGTACAGGGGCCTCCAAATTGCCTCTTTTTCCTGCCAGTACAGGTATGGACTGTCTGACATGCCTACTTGGATGCTGTCACCGTTGTAATCCTCCACCATTCTGTCAATGGTGACAGTATCATATGCAGTGACAGTAGACATGTCAGAAATTGTTGCCAGGTCCTTCAGTCCGGACCAGATGTCCATACTTGGTCCTGCCTGCCCTGCATCACCGCCAGCGGGTTGCTTAGGATACCTAAGTTTTTTCCTGGCAGCCCCAGTTGCGGGAGAAAATGAAGAAGGAGCCGTTGACGTGTCACGTTCCGCTTCAGCTGACAGTGTGTTCACCAGCAGGTCTTTGCACCTCTGCAGGCTTGTGTCGGCCGGAAAGAGAGACACCACATAGGCTTTAAACCTAGGATCAAGCACGGTGGCCAAAATGTAGTGGTCTGAATTCAACAGATTGACCACCCTGGAATCCTGGCAAAGCGAATGAAGGGCTTCATCCACAAGTCCCACATGCCGAGCGGAATCGCTCCATCTTAGCTCCTCCTTCAATTTCTCCAGCTGCTTCTGCAAAAGCCTGATGAGGGGAATGACCTGACTCAAGCTGGCAGTGTCTGAACTGACTTCACGTGTGGCAAGTTCGAAGGGCTGGAGAACCTTGCACAACACGGAAATCATTCTCCACTGCGCTTGAGTCAGGTGCATACCCCCTCCTTTGCCTATGTCATAGGTGGATGTATAGGCTTGTATGGCCTTTTGCTGCTCCTCCATCCTCTGAAGCATATAGAGGGTTGAGTTCCACCGCGTCACAACCTCTTGCTTCAGGTGATGGCGGGGCAGGTTCAAGAGTGTTTGCTGGCGCTCCAGTCTTCGGCACGCAGTCGCTGAATGGCGAAAGTGGCCAGAAATTTTTCGGGCCACCCAAAGCGTCTCCTGCACGCCCCTGTCGCTTTTCAGAAAATTCTGCACCACCAAGTTTATTGTGTGAGCAAAACATGGGACGTGCTGGAATTTGCCCAGATGTAATGCCCGCACAATATTGGTGGCGTTGTCAGATATCACAAATCCCCAGGAGAGTCTAAGTGGGGTAAGCCACTGGGCGATGATTTCCCTCAGTTTCTCTAAGAGGTTGTCGGCGGTGTGCCTCTTACTGAAACCGGTGATACACAGTGTAGCCTGCCTTGTAACGAGCTGGCGTTTCTGAGATGCTGCTACTGGTGACGCTGCTGCTGTTGCTGCGTAAGGTGATACATCTACCCAGTGGGCTGTCACAGTCATATAGTCCTTAGTCTGCCCTGTTCCACTTGTCCACATGTCCGTGGTTAAGTGGACATTGTGTACAACGGCATTTTTCAGGACACTGAGGACACTTTTTCTGACGTTTCTGTACAGTCTCGGTATCGCCTGCCTAGTGAAGTGGAATCTAGACGGGATTTGGAACCGGGGACACACTACCTCCATCAATTGTCTAAATCCCACTGCACTAATGGCGGATACCGGATGCACGTCTAACACCAACATAGCAGTCAAGGCCTCAGTTATACGTTTTGCTTCAGGATGGCTGCTGTCGTACTTCATCCTCCTCGCTAAGGACTGTTGGAGGGTCAATTGTTTAGTAAAAGTAGTGGTGTTCCTACTTCCTCTCTGGGATGATGAACGACTCCCAGCAGCAGCAACAGCAGCAGCGGCAGCAGTAGGCGTAGCAATGCAGGATCCTCCAGAGGAATCCCGGATAGGAGAGTCAGTCATGCCAGTGACATGGCCTGCAGGACTACTTCCGATCCTGACTAAGGAGGAAATTGACGAGGAGGGAGTTGACGGTGTGGTTTGCAGGCGCTTGGATACAACAGGACAACGGGATTTAGGTGTCCCTGGACTGCTTACGGTCTTAGCCAAAGTTTCTGAACTTGACAGTAACTTTTTATGAACGCGCTGCAGGTGCCGTATAAGGGAGGATGTTCCTAGGTGGTTGACGTCCCTACCCCTACTTATTTCACCTTTACATATGGTACATATGGCAAGACAGTTGTTGTCCGGATTTGGATAAAAATATTGCCAGACCAAAGAGGTGGAATGTTTGGTCTTCTGCCCAGGCATGACCGTGATGGGCTTTTTCATCCCACGGACAACAACTGTCTCCCCCGGAGCCTGATTTAAACAAACCACATCACCATCAGAATCCTCCTCGCCAACTTCCTCCTCAGCGCCAGCTACACCAGTATCCTCATCCTGTTGTACTTCAACAGTGACATCTTCAATTTGCATATCAGCAAGTGGACTGTGGGTGCTCCTTTCAGCACTTGCAGGGGGCGTGCAAATGGTGGAAAGAGCCACCTCTTCCCGTCCAGTGCTGGGAAGGTCAGGCATCGCAACCACCACCACACTTGGACTCTCCTTGGGGATTTGTGATATCTTCTTAGAAAGCACAGTTCTTCGCTGTGCTTTTGCCAGCTTAACTCTTTTGATTTTTTTAGTGGGAGGAGGGCTTCCATCGTCATGTGAAGCTGAACCACTAGTCATGAACATACTAGGGATCGACCTTAGCCGTTCCTTGCCACTCCGTGTCGTAAATGGCATATTGGCAAGTTTACGTTTCTCTTCAGCTGATTTAAATGTCTTTTTCAAGGTCATTTTCCTGAACTTTGCCATTTGGGATTGTATGTGCCCTCTACTATGACATTGGGCATCGGCCTTGGCAGACGACGTTGATGGCATGTTATCGTCTATGTCATGACTAGTGGCAGCAGCTTCAGCACTAGGAGGAAGTGGTTCTTGATCTTTCTCTATTTTATTTTTATCGGAGAAAGTTTGGTCCTCCATTTATGTTATATCGATTTGATATATACGTGCGGCTAAACACAGAAAATAATTTTTTTTTTGGTTTGGACTGGAGTGTACTTTGGGGGTTACAGCACCCTTAACGGTCAAGCCAGCCGGCCCTTTACTTATGACACAGGCGCACGCTTGGCACTACTTTGTTGATGCACGTGCGGCTACTGCGCACACAATTCACAAACACAGAAAATATTTTTTTTGTTTGTTTGGACTGGAGTGTACTTTGGGGGTTACAGCACCCTTTAACGGTCAAGCCAGCCGGCCCTTTACTTATGACACAGGCGCACGCTTGGCACTACTTTGTTGATGCACGTGCGGCTACTGCGCACACAATTCACAAACACAGAAAATAATTTTTTTTTGGTTTGGACTGGAGTGTACTTTCGGGGGTTACAGCACCCTTTAACGGTCAAGCCAGCCGGCCCTTTACTTATGACACAGGCGCACGCTTGGCACTACTTTGTTGATGCACGTGCGGCTACTGCGCACACAATTCACAAACACAGAAAATATTTTTTTTTTTGGTTTGGACTGGAGTGTACTTTGGGGGTTACAGCACCCTTTAACGGTCAAGCCAGCCGGCCCTTTACTTATGACACAGGCGCACGCTTGGCACTACTTTGTTGATGCACGTGCGGCTACTGCGCACACAATTCACAAACACAGAAAATAATTTTTTTTTTGGTTTGGACTGGAGTGTACTTTCGGGGGTTACAGCACCCTTAACGGTCAAGCCAGCCGGCCCTTTACTTATGACACAGGCGCACGCTTGGCACTACTTTGTTGATGCACGTGCGGCTACTGCGCACACAATTCACAAACACAGAAAATAATTTTTTTTTGGTTTGGACTGGAGTGTACTTTCGGGGGTTACAGCACCCTTTAACGGTCATGCCAGCCAGCCCTTTACTTATGACACAGGCGCACGCTTGGCACTACTTTGTTGATGCACGTGCGGCTACTGCGCACACAATTCACAAACACAGAAAATAATTTTTTTTTTGGTTTGGACTGGAGTGTACTTTGGGGGTTACAGCACCCTTTAACGGTCAAGCCAGCCGGCCCTTTACTTATGACACAGGCGCACGCTTGGCACTACTTTGTTGATGCACGTGCGGCTACTGCGCACACAATTCACAAACACAGAAAATAATTTTTTTTGGGTTTGGACTGGAGTGTACTTTCGGGGGTTACAGCACCCTTTAACGGTCAAGCCAGCCGGCCCTTTACTTATGACACAGGCGCACGCTTGGCACTACTTTGTTGATGCACGTGCGGCTACTGCGCACACAATTCACAAACACAGAAAATAATTTTTTTTTTGGTTTGGACTGGAGTGTACTTTGGGGGTTACAGCACCCTTTAACGGTCAAGCCAGCCGGCCCTTTACTTATGACACAGGCGCACGCTTGGCACTACTTTGTTGATGCACGTGCGGCTACTGCGCACACAATTCACAAACACAGAAAATAATTTTTTTTTGGTTTGGACTGGAGTGTACTTTCGGGGGTTACAGCACCCTTTAACGGTCAAGCCAGCCGGCCCTTTACTTATGACACAGGCGCACGCTTGGCACTACTTTGTTGATGCACGTGCGGCTACTGCGCACACAATTCACAAACACAGAAAATAATTTTTTTTTTGGTTTGGACTGGAGTGTACTTTGGGGGTTACAGCACCCTTAATGGTCAAGCCAGCCGGCCCTTTACTTATGACACAGGCGCACGCTTGGCACTACTTTGTTGATGCACGTGCGGCTACTGCGCACACAATTCACAAACACAGAAAATAATTTTTTTTTTGGTTTGGACTGGAGTGTACTTTCGGGGGTTACAGCACCCTTAACGGTCAAGCCAGCCGGCCCTTTACTTATGACACAGGCGCACGCTTGGCACTACTTTGTTGATGCACGTGCGGCTACTGCGCACACAATTCACAAACACAGAAAATAATTTTTTTTTTGGTTTGGACTGGAGTGTACTTTCGGGGGTTACAGCACCCTTAACGGTCAAGCCAGCCGGCCCTTTACTTATGACACAGGCGCACGCTTGGCACTACTTTGTTGATGCACGTGCGGCTACTGCGCACACAATTCACAAACACAGAAAATAATTTTTTTTTTGGTTTGGACTGGAGTGTACTTTCGGGGGTTACAGCACCCTTAACGGTCAAGCCAGCCGGCCCTTTACTTATGACACAGGCGCATGCTTGGCACTACTTTGTTGATGCACGTGCGGCTACTGGGCACACAATTCACAAACACAGAAAATAATTTTTTTTTGGTTTGGACTGGAGTGTACTTTCGGGGGTTACAGCACCCTTTAACGGTCAAGCCAGCCGGCCCTTTACTTATGACACAGGCGCACGCTTGGCACTACTTTGTTGATGCACGTGCGGCTACTGCGCACACAATTCACAAACACAGAAAATAATTTTTTTTTGGTTTGGACTGGAGTGTACTTTCGGGGGTTACAGCACCCTTTAACGGTCAAGCCAGCCGGCCCTTTATTTATGACACAGGCGCACGCTTGGCACTACTTTGTTGATGCACGTGCGGCTACTGCGCACACAATTCACAAACACAGAAAATATATTATTTTTTTAGCACTTGGGGGGAGCACCCCTGATGGACAGAGCACCCCCTGGACAACACTACAGCACCCCTTTAGGTCTGGGACACTGCACAGGACTTTGGAGTGGACACAGCCCCTATGGAGAACTGACTGCACAACACAGTCCAGCCAGCCCCTATGGACTTTGAAGTAGTGGACACAGCCCCTATTAACAACAGCAGCACAGCACAACACAGCCAGCCCCTATGGACTTTGAAGTAGTGGACAACAGCAGCACTACACTACACTACACTACACTACACTACACAGCCCTAACTCCCACCCTCCCTCTTCACTGTCCACAGCCGAGTGAGAAAATGGCGCCGACGCGGGTACCTTATATAGGATCCAAAACCCGCGAGACTCGGAAGGCGGGATGATGACGTTTTGCCTCGATTTCAGATCCGAGTCAGGCGGGAAAAGTCGAGCCTGACTCGGATCGGACTCGGATCGGGGGGGCTCGGGGGGGTTCGGATTTCAGAAATCCGAACCCGCTCACCCCTAATTGTAACACTAGGGGGGTACAGCATACAGCGTCACAGTGCTTATATTGTATATGGATACACTAGGGGGGTACGGAATACAGCGTCACAGTGCTTATACTGTTTATGGTAACACTAGGGGGTATGGCATACAGCGTCACAGTGCTTATACTGTATATGGATACACTGGGAGTTAAGGCACACAGCGTCACAGTGCTTATACTGTATATGGTAACACTAAGGGGGTACGGCATACAGCGTCACAGTGCTTATACTGTATATGGATACACTAGGGGGGTACAGCATACAGCGTCACAGTGCTTATACTGTATATGGTAACACTAGGGGGGTACAGCATCACAGTGTCACAGTGCTTATACTGTATATGGTAACACTAGGGGGGTACGGCATACAGCGTCACAGTACTTATACTGTATATGGATACAATAGGGCAGCATCACAGTGCTTATACTGTATATGGTAACACTAGGGGGGTACAGCATCACAGTGTCACAGTGCTTATACTGTATATGGTAACACTAAGGGGGTACGGCATACAGCGTCACAGTGCTTATACTGTATATGGATACACTAGGGGGGTACAGCATACAGCGTCACAGTGCTTATACTGTATATGGTAACACTAGGGGGGTACAGCATCACAGTGTCACAGTGCTTATACTGTATATGGTAACACTAGGGGGGTACGGCATACAGCGTCACAGTACTTATACTGTATATGGATACAATAGGGCAGCATCACAGTGCTTATACTGTATATGGATACACTAGGGGGGCACGGCATACAGCGTCACAGCGCTTATACTGTATATGGATACACTAGGGGGTACGGCATACAGCGTCTCAGTGCTTATACTGTATATGTAAACATTAGGGGGTACGGCATACAGCGTCACAGTGCTTATACTGTATATGGATACACTAGGGGGGTACGGCATACAGCGTCACAGTGCTTATACTGTATATGGATACACTAGGGGGGTATGGCATACAGCGTCATAGTGCTTATACTATATATAGATACACTGGGGGTATGGCATACAGCATCACAGTGCTTATACTGTATATGGATACACTGGGGGTACGGCATACAGCGTCACAGTGCTAATACTGTATATGGACACACTGGGGGGTACGGCATACAGCTTCACAGTGCTTATACTGTATATGGATACACTGGGGGGTACAGCATACAGCGTCACAGTGTTATACTGTAAACGGATACACTGGGAGGTACGGCATACAGCGTCACAGTGCTTATACTGTATATGGATACACTGGGGGGTACGGCATACAGTGTCACAGTGTTATACTGTATATGGATACACTGGGGGGTACGGCATACAGCATCACAGTGCTTAGACTGTATATGGATACACTTGGGGGTATGGCATACAGCGTCACAGTGCTTATGCTGTATATGGATACACTAGGGGGATACAGGATACAGCATCACAGTGCTTATCCTGTATATGGATACACTAGGGTGGTATGGCATACAG
Source organism: Taudactylus pleione (assembly GCA_031769625.1). Classification (NCBI taxonomy): domain Eukaryota; kingdom Metazoa; phylum Chordata; class Amphibia; order Anura; family Myobatrachidae; genus Taudactylus; species Taudactylus pleione. The sequence goes on along the minus strand of JAUIMM010000362.1, from coordinate 195,478 downwards.
CGTCACAGTGCTTATACTATAAATAGATACTTTAGGGGGGTACGGCATACAGTGTCACAGTGCTTATACTGTATATGAATACACTAGGGGGTATGGCATACAACGTCACAGTGTTTATACTGTATATGGATACAATGGGGCGTACGGCATACAGCGTCACAGTACTTATACTGTATATGGATACACTTGGGGGGTACAGCATACAGCGTCACAGTGCTTATACTGTATATGGTAACACTAGGGGGGTACAGCATCACAGTGTCACAGTGCTTATACTGTATATGGATACACTAGGGGGGTATGGCATACAGCGTCACAGTGCTTATACTGTATATGGATACAGTGGGGGGGTACGGCATACAGCGTCACAGTGCTTATACTGTATATGGATATACTAAGGGGGTATGGCATACAGCGTCACAGTGCTTATTCTGTATATGGTAACACTAGGGGGGTACTGCATACAGCGTCACAGTGCTTATACTGTATATGGTAACACTAGGGGGGTACGGCATACAGCTTCACAGTGCTTATACTTTATATGGATACACTGGGGGGTATGGCATACAGCATCACAGTGCTTATACTTTATATGGATACACAAGGGGGGTACGGCATACAGCGTCACAGTGCTTATACTATAAATAGAAACATTAGGGGGGTACGGCATACAGTGTCACAGTGCTTATGCTGTATATGGATACACTAGGGGGGTACGGCATACAGCATCACAGTGCTTATACTGTATATGAATACACTAGGGGGGTATGGCATACAACTTCACAGTGTTTATACTAGGGGTGAGCGGGTTCGGATTTCTGAAATCCGAACCCCCCCGAGCCCCCCCGATCCGAGTCCGATCCGAGTCAGGCTCGACTTTTCCCGCCTGACTCGGATCTGAAATCGAGGCAAAACGTCATCATCCCGCCTTCCGAGTCTCGCGGGTTTTAGATCCTATATAAGGTACCCGCGTCGGCGCCATTTTCTCACTCGGCTGTGGACAGTGAAGAGGGAGGGTGGGAGTTAGGGCTGTGTAGTGTAGTGTAGTGCTGCTGTTGTCCACTACTTCAAAGTCCATAGGGGCTGGCTGTGTTGTGCTGCTGTTGTTAATAGGGGCTGTGTCCACTACTTCAAAGTCCATAGGGGCTGGCTGGACTGTGTTGTGCAGTCAGTTCTCCATAGGGGCTGTGTCCACTCCAAAGTCCTGTGCAGTGTCCCAGTCCTAAAGGAGTGCTGTAGTGTTGTCCAGGGGGTGCTCTGTCCATCAGGGGTGCTCCCCCCAAGTGCTAAAAAAATAATATATTTTCTGTGTTTGTGAATTGTGTGCGCAGTAGCCGCACGTGCATCAACAAAGTAGTGCCAAGCGTGCGCCTGTGTCATAAGTAAAGGGCCGGCTGGCTTGACCGTTAAAGGGTGCTGTAACCCCCGAAAGTACACTCCAGTCCAAACCAAAAAAAAATTATTTTCTGTGTTTGTGAATTGTGTGCGCAGTAGCCGCACGTGCATCAACAAAGTAGTGCCAAGTGTGCGCCTGTGTCATAAGTAAAGGGCCGGCTGGCTTGACCGTTAAAGGGTGCTGTAACCCCCAAAGTACACTCAAGTCCAAACCAAAAAAAAAATTATTTTCTGTGTTTGTGAATTGTGTGCGCAGTAGCCGCACGTGCATCAACAAAGTAGTGCCAAGCGTGCGCCTGTGTCATAAGTAAAGGGCCGGCTGGCTTGACCGTTAAAGGGTGCTGTAACCCCCAAAGTACACTCCAGTCCAAACCAAAAAAAAAATTATTTTCTGTGTTTGTGAATTGTGTGCGCAGTAGCCGCACGTGCATCAACAAAGTAGTGCCAAGCGTGCGCCTATGTCATAAGTAAAGGGCCGGCTGGCTTGACCGTTAAAGGGTGCTGTAACCCCCAAAGTACACTCCAGTCCAAACCAAAAAAAATATTATTTTCTGTGTTTGTGAATTGTGTGCGCAGTAGCCGCACGTGCATCAACAAAGTAGTGCCAAGCGTGCGCCTGTGTCATAAGTAAAGGGCCGGCTGGCTTGACCGTTAAAGGGTGCTGTAACCCCCAAAGTACACTCCAGTCCAAACCAAAAAAAAAATTATTTTCTGTGTTTGTGAATTGTGTGCGCAGTAGCCGCACGTGCATCAACAAAGTAGTGCCAAGCGTGCGCCTGTGTCATAAGTAAAGGGCCGGCTGGCTTGACCGTTAAAGGGTGCTGTAACCCCCAAAGTACACTCCAGTCCAAACCAAAAAAAAAATTATTTTCTGTGTTTGTGAATTGTGTGCGCAGTAGCCGCACGTGCATCAACAAAGTAGTGCCAAGCGTGCGCCTGTGTCATAAGTAAAGGGCCGGCTGGCTTGACCGTTAAAGGGTGCTGTAACCCCCGAAAGTACACTCCAGTCCAAACCAAAAAAAATATTATTTTCTGTGTTTGTGAATTGTGTGCGCAGTAGCCGCACGTGCATCAACAAAGTAGTGCCAAGCGTGCGCCTGTGTCATAAGTAAAGGGCCGGCTGGCTTGACCGTTAAGGGTGCTGTAACCCCCGAAAGTACACTCCAGTCCAAACCAAAAAAAAATTATTTTCTGTGTTAGTAAATTGTGTGCGCAGTAGCCGCACGTGCATCAACAAAGTAGTGCCAAGAGTGCGCCTGTGTCATAAGTAAAGGGCCGGCTGGCTTGACCGTTAAAGGGTGCTGTAACCCACAAAGTACACTCCAGTCCAAACCCAAAAAAAAATTATTTTCTGTGTTTAGCCGCACGTATATATCAAATCGATATAACATAAATGGAGGACCAAACTTTCTCCGATAAAAATAAAATCGAGAAAGATCAAGAACCACTTCCTCCTAGTGCTGAAGCTGCTGCCACTAGTCATGACATAGACGATAACATGCCATCAACGTCGTCTGCCAAGGCCGATGCCCAATGTCATAGTAGAGGGCACATACAATCCCAAATGGCAAAGTTCAGGAAAATGACCTTGAAAAAGACATTTAAATCAGCTGAAGAGAAACGTAAACTTGCCAATATGCCATTTACGACACGGAGTGGCAAGGAACGGCTAAGGTCGATCCCTAGTATGTTCATGACTAGTGGTTCAGCTTCACATGACGATGGAAGCCCTCCTCCCACTAAAAAAATCAAAAGAGTTAAGCTGGCAAAAGCACAGCGAAGAACTGTGCTTTCTAAGAAGATATCACAAATCCCCAAGGAGAGTCCAAGTGTGGTGGTGGTTGCGATGCCTGACCTTCCCAGCACTGGACGGGAAGAGGTGGCTCTTTCCACCATTTGCACGCCCCCTGCAAGTGCTGAAAGAAGCACCCACAGTCCACTTGCTGATATGCAAATTGAAGATGTCACTGTTGAAGTACAACAGGATGAGGATACTGGTGTAGCTGGCGCTGAGGAGGAAGTTGGCGAGGAGGATTCTGATGGTGATGTGGTTTGTTTAAATCAGGCTCTGGGGGAGACAGTTGTTGTCCGTGGGATGAAAAAGCCCATCACGGTCATGCCTGGGCAGAAGACCAAACATTCCACCTCTTTGGTCTGGCAATATTTCTATCCAAATCCGGACAACAACTGTCTTGCCATATGTACCATATGTAAAGGTGAAATAAGTAGGGGTAGGGACGTCAACCACCTAGGAACATCCTCCCTTATACGGCACCTGCAGCGCGTTCATAAAAAGTTACTGTCAAGTTCAGAAACTTTGGCTAAGACCGTAAGCAGTCCAGGGACACCTAAATCCCGTTGTCCTGTTGTATCCAAGCGCCTGCAAACCACACCGTCAACTCCCTCCTCGTCAATTTCCTCCTTAGTCAGGATCGGAAGTAGTCCTGCAGGCCATGTCACTGGCATGACTGACTCTCCTATCCGGGATTCCTCTGGAGGATCCTGCATTGCTACGCCTACTGCTGCCACTGCTGCTGTTGCTGCTGCTGGGAGTCGTTCATCATCCCAGAGAGGAAGTAGGAACACCACTACTTTTACTAAACAATTGACCCTCCAACAGTCCTTTAAGTACGACAGCAGTCATCCTGAAGCAAAACGTATAACTGAGGCCTTGACTGCTATGTTGGTGTTAGACATGCGTCCGGTATCCGCCATTAGTGCAGTGGGATTTAGACAATTGATGGAGGTAGTGTGTCCCCGGTTCCAAATCCCATCTAGATTCCACTTCACTAGGCAGGCAATACCCAGACTGTACAGAAACGTCAACAAAAGTGTCCTCAGTGTCCTGAAAAATGCTGTTGTACCCAATGTCCACTTAACCACGGACATGTGGACAAGTGGAACAGAGCATACTAAGGACTATATGACTGTGACAGCCCACTGGGTAGATGTATCACCTTACGCAGCAACAGCAGCAGCGTCACCAGTAGCAGCATCTCAGAAACGCCAGCTCGTTCCAAGGCAGGCTACGCTGTGTATCACCGGTTTCAGTAAGAGGCATACCGCCGACAACCTCTTAGAGAAACTGAGGGAAATCATTGCCCAGTGGCTTACCCCACTTAGACTCTCCTGGGGATTTGTGATATCTGACAACGCCACCAATATTGTGCGGGCATTACATCTGGGCAAATTCCAGCACGTACCATGTTTTGCTCACACAATAAACTTGGTGGTGCAGAATTTTCTGAAAAGCGACAGGGACGTGCAGGAGACGCTTTGGGTGGCCCGAAAAATTTCTGGCCACTTTCGCCATTCAGCGACTGCGTGCCGAAGACTGGAGCGCCAGCAAACACTCTTGAACCTGCCCCGCCATCATCTGAAGCAAGAGGTTGTGACGCGGTGGAACTCAACCCTTTATATGCTTCAGAGGATGGAGGAGCAGCAAAAGGCCATTCAAGCCTATACATCCACCTATGACATAGGCAAAGGAGGGGGTATGCACCTGACTCAAGCACAGTGGACAATGATTTCCGTATTGTGCAAGGTTCTCCAGCCCTTCGAACTTGCCACACGTGAAGTCAGTTCAGACACTGCCAGCTTGAGTCAGGTCATTCCCCTCATCAGGCTTTTGCAGAAGCAGCTGGAGAAGGTGAAGGAGGAGCTAAGACAGAGCGATTCCGCTCGGCATGTGGGACTTGTGGATGAAGCCCTTCTTTCGCTTTGCCAGGATTCCAGGGTGGTCAATCTGTTGAAATCAGACCACTACATTTTGGCCACCGTGCTCGATCCTAGGTTTAAAGCCTATGTGGTGTCTCTCTTTCCGGCCGACACAAGCCTGCAGAGGTGCAAAGACCTGCTGGTGAAAACACTGTCAGCTGAAGCGGAACGTGACACATCAACAGCTCCTTCTTCATTTTCTCCCGCAACTGGGGCTGCCAGGAAAAAACTTAGGTATCCTAAGCAACCCGCTGGTGGTGATGCAGGGCAGGCAGGACCAAGTTTGGACATCTGGTCCGGACTGAAGGACCTGGCAACAATTTCTGACATGTCTACTGTCACTGCATATGATACTGTCACCATTGACAGAATGGTGGAGGATTACATTGGTGACAGCATCCAAGTAGGCATGTCAGACAGTCCGTACCTGTACTGGCAGGAAAAAGAGACAATTTGGAGGCCCCTGTACAAACTGGCTCTATTTTACCTGAGTTGCCCCCCCTCCAGTGTGTACTCCGAAAGAGTGTTTAGTGCAGCCGGGAACCTTGTCAGCGAAAGGCTTAGGAGGTTGCTTCCACAAAATGTGGAGAAGATGATGTTCATAAAAATGAATTATCAACTCTTCCAGGGAGACCAGCCTCCAGAACATACAGAGGGACCTGTGGTGGTGGATTCCAGCGGGGACGAGTTAATACTCTGTGAGGATGAGGATGTACACAACACTGAAGAGGGTGAGGAATCGGTGGATGACGATGAGGACGACATCTTGCCTCCGTAGAGCCAGTTTGTGCAGGGACAGATTAATTGCCAGCTTGTTTTGTGGGGGCCCAAACGAACCAATCATTTCAGCCACAGTCGTGTGGCAGACCCTGGCGCTGAAATGATTGGTTTGTTAAAGTGTGCATGTCCTGTTTATACAACATAAGGGTGGGTGGGAGGGCCCAAGGACAATTCCATCTTGCACCTCTTTTTTTTCTTTGAATTATGTACTGTTTGGGGCCTAGTTTTTCAAACTGCAATCCTGTCTGCCACTGCAGTGTCACTCCTAGATGGGCCACGTGTTTGTGCCGCCCACTCGTGTCGCTTAGCATAGTCATCCATCTACGTCGGTGCAACCTTTTGGACATAAAAACACTATTGTGAGGTGTGAGGTGTTCAGAATAGACTGGAAATGAGTGGAAATTAAGGTTTTTGAGGTTAATAATAGCATAGGAGCAGAAAAATCAACACATTCTGTGATTTTAGCTGTTTTTATGCTTTTTTAAAAAAAAATACAGATCCAAAACACAAAACCCAGAACCCAAAACACCGAAGGGTGGTTTTGGCAAAACCAATCCAGATCCAAAACACGAAGAAAGATCCAGATCCAAAACCAAAACACAAAACACGAAAAGTGGCCGGTGCACACCTCTAGTTTATACTGTATATGGATACAATGGGGAGTACAGCTTACAGCGTTGCAGTGCTTATACTGTATATGGTAACACCAGGGGGGTACAGCATACAGCGTCACAGTGCTTATACTGTATATGGTAACACTAGGGGGGTACAGCATACAGCGTCACAGTGCTTATATTGTATATGGATACACTAGGGGGGTATGGTATACAGCGTCACAGTGCTTATACTGTTTATGGTAACACTAGGGGGGTATGGCATACAGCGTCACAGTGCTTATACTGTATATGGATACACTGGGAGTTAAGGCGCACAGCGTCACAGTGCTTATACTGTATATGGTAACACTAAGGGGGTACGGCATACAGCGTCACAGTGCTTATACAGTATATAGATAATCTAGGGGGATTCGGCATACAGAGTCACAGTGCTTATACTGTATATGGTAACACTAGGGGGGTACGGCATACAGCGTCACAGTGCTTATACTGTATATGGTAACACTAAGGGGGTACGGCATACAGCGTCACAGTGCTTATACTGTATATGGATACACTAGGGGTACAGCATACAGCGTCACAGTGCTTATACAGTATATAGATAATCTAGGGGGGTTCGGCATACAGTGTCACAGTGCTTATACTGTATACACTGGGGGATATGGCATACAGCGTCACAGTGCTTATACTGTATATGGATATACTAGGGGGTACGGCATACAGCGTCACAGTGCTTGTACTGTATATGGTAACACTAGGGGGGTACGGCATACAGTGTCACAGTGCTTATACTGTATATGGTACACAAGGGGGGTACGGCATACAGCATCACAGTGCTTATACTGGATATGGTAACACTAGGGGGGTACGGCATACAGCATCACAGTGCTTATACTGTAAATGTATACACTAGGGGGTATGGCATACAAAGTCACAGTGCTTATACTGTATATGGATACACTAGGGGGGTGCGGCATACAGCGTCACAGTGCTTATACGGTATATGGTAACACTAGGGGGGTAAGGCATACAGCTTCACAGTGCTTATACTGTATATGTATACACCAGGGGGGTACGGCATACAGCGTCACAGTGCTTTTACTGTATATGGATACACTAGGGGGGTACGGCATACAGCATCACAGTGCTTATACTGTATATGGATACACTAGGGGGTTATGGCATACAGCGTCACAGTGCTTATACTGTATATGGTAACACTGGGGGGTATGGCATACAACGTCACAGTGCTTATACTGTATATGGATACACTAGGGGGGTACGGCATACAGCATCACAGTGCTTATACTGTATATGGACACACTAGGGGGGTATGGCATACAGCGTCACAGTGCTTATACTGTATATGGTAACACTAGGGGGGTATGGCATACAGCATCACAGTGCTTTTACTGTATATGGATACACTAGGGGGTACGGCATACAGCATCACAGTGCTTATACTGTATATGGATACACTAAGGGGGTACGGCATACAGTGTCACAGTGCTTATACAATATATGGATACACTGGGGGGGTACGGCATACAGCATCACAGTGCTTATATTGTATATGGTAACACTAGGGGGGTACGGCATACAGCATCACAGTGCTTATACTGTATATGTATACACTAGGGGGTATGGCATACAGCATCACAGTGCTTATAGTGTATTGGGATACACTAGGGGGGTGCGGCACACAGTGTCACAGTGCTTACACTGTATATGGTAACACTAGGGGGGTACGGCATACAGCATCACAGTGCTTATACTGTATATGGACTCACTAGGGGGGTATGGCATACAGCGTCACAGTGCTTATACTGTATATGGTAACACTGGTGGGTATGGCATACAACGTCACAGTGCTTATACTGTATATGGATACACTAGGGGGGTACGGCATACAGCATCACAGTGCTTATACTGTATATGGATAAACTAGGGGGGTATGGCATACAGTGTCACAGTGCTTATACTGTATATGGTAACACTAGGGGGGTATGGCATACAGCGTCACAGTGCTTATCCTGTATATGGATACACTAGGGGGGTACGGCATACAGCGTCACAGTGCTTATACTGTATATGGATTGACAAGGGGGTACGGCATACAGTGTCACAGTGCTTATACTATATATAGATACACTGGGGGTATTGCATACAGCGTCACAGTGCTTATACTGAATATGGATACACTAGGGGGTACGGCATACAGCGTCACAGTGTTTATACTGTATATGGATACAATGGGGAGTACGGCTTACATCGTCACAGTGCTTATACTTTATATGGTAACACAAGGGGGGTACAGAATACAGCGTCACAGTGCTTATACTGTATATGGTAACACTAGGGGGGGTACAGCATACAGCGTCACAGTGCTTATATTGTATATGATACACTAGGGGGGTACGGTATACAGCGTCACAGTGCTTATACTGTTTATGGTAACACTAAGGGGTATGGCACACAGCGTCACAGTGCTTATACTGTATATGGTAACACTAGGGGGGTACAGCATACAGCGTCACCGTGCTTATACAGTATATAGATACACTAGGGGGGTTCGGCATACAGAGTCACAGTGCTTATACTGTATATGGTAACACTAGGGGGGTACAGCATACAGCGTCACAGTGCTTATACTGTATACACTGGGGGATATGGCATACAGCGTCACAGTGCTTATACTGTATATGTATACACTAGGGGGGTACGGCATACAGCGTCACAGTGCTTGTACTGTATATGGTAACACTAGGGGGGAACGGCATACAGCGTCACAGTGCTTAAACTGTATATAGTAACACTAGGGGGGTACAGCGTGCAGCATCACAGTGCTTATAGTGTGTTGGGATACACTAGGGGGGTACGGAATACAGTGTCACAGTGCTTATACTGTATATGGTAACACTAGGGGGGTACGGCATACTGAATCACAGTGCTTATACTGTATATGGTAACACTAGGGGGTGTTGCATACAGCATCACAATGCTTATACTGTATATGGATACACTAGTGGGGTACAGCATACAGCATCACAGTGCTTATACTATATATGGATACACTAGGGTGGTATGGCATACTGCGTCACAGTGCTTATACTGTATATGGTAACACTAGGGGGGTATGGCATACAGCGTCACAGTGCTTATACTGTATATGGATACACTAGGGGAGTACGGCATACAGCGTCACAGTGCTTATACTGTATATGGATACACAAGGGCAGTGTCACAGTGCTTATACTGTATATGGATACACTGGGGGGTACGCCATACAGCGTCACAGTGCTTATACTGTATATGGATACACTGGGGGGTACGGCATACAGCGTCACAGTGCTTATACTCTATATGGATACACTGGGGGGTACGGCATACAGCGTCACAGTGCTTATACTGTATATGGTAACACTAGGGGGGTACTGCAAACAGCATCACAGTGCTTATAGTGTTTATGGGTGCGCTAGGGGGGTACGGCATACAGCGTCACAGTGCTTATACTGTATATGGATACACTGGGGGGTATGGCATACAGCGTCACAGTGCTTATACTGTATATGGATACACTAGGGGGATAGAGCATACAGCGTCACAGTGCTTATACTGCATATGGATACACTGGGGGTACGGCATACAGCATCACAGTGCTTATACTGTATATGGATACACTAGGGGGGTACGGCATACAGCGTCACAGTGCTTATACTGTATATGGATACACTGGGGGTACGGCATACAGCGTCACAGTGCTTATACTGTATATGGATACACTGGGGGGTACGGCATACAGTGTCACAGTGCTTATACTGTATATGGATACACTAGGGCAGCATCACAATGCTCAAACTGTATATGGATACACTAGGGGGTACGGCATACAGCGTCACAGTGCTTATACTGTATATGGATACACTGGGGGGTACGGCATACAGCGTCACAGTGCTTATACTGTATATGGATACACTAGGACAGCATCACAATGCTTAAACTGTATATGGAGACAGTAGGGGTTACGGCATACAGCGTCATAGTGCTTATACTTTATATGGATACACTGGGGGGTACGGCATACAGCTTCACAGTGTATATACTGCATATGGATACACTAAGGGGGTACGGCATACAGATTCACAGTGTATATACTGTATATGGATACACTAGGGGGTACGGCATACAGCGTCACAGTGCTTATACTGTTTATTGATACACTAGGGGGTACGGCATACAGCGTCAAAGTGCTTATACTGTATATGGTAACACTAGGAGGGTACGGCATACAGCGTCACGGTGCTTATACTGTATACGGATACACTAGGGGGGTACGGCTTACAGCGTCACAGTGCTTTTAAAGTATTTGGTAACACTAGGGGGGTACGGCATTCAGCGTCACAGTGCTTATACTGTATATGGTAACACTAGGGGGGTACAGCATACAGCGTCACAGTGTTTTTACTGTTTACACTAGGGGGGTATGGCATACAGCGTCACAGTGCTTATACTGTATATGGATACACTAGGGGGGTATGGCATACAGCGTCACAGTGCTTTTACTGTATATGGATACACAAGGGCAGCGTCACAGTGCTTATACTGTATATGGATACACTGGGGGGTATGCCATACAGCGTCACAGTGCTTATACTGTATATGGATACACTGGGGGGTACGGCATACAGCGTCACAGTGCTTATACTGTATATGGATACACTGGGGGGTACGGCATACAGCATCACAGTGCTTTTACTGTATATGGTAACACAAGGGGGGTACGGCATACAGCGTCACTGTGCTTATATGGTTACACCACAAATCTAATCTTATTTTTTTTTTTTACTTTTCATCTCACTTTTTTTATAGCTCATGGACGGTCATCACACCCTAGGATTTAACACACATCCCCCAATGGGCAATGTACAGCAAACCCCTGTTTTGTACAGCAGCCACCTGGATAGAGCACATGACAGCACACCCATGGATTGTACACACCGCCCCTTCTGGACAGAGCACAGCACACCCCTGTTTTGCACAACAGCCAGAGCACATGACAGCACATCCATGGATTGGCCAAACAGCCTCCCCTGGAGTGGACATGGAGTACAGCACAACTGCACAGCCCAGGACTCAGCAAGGCAATGGTACCGATCACTGTGGGTAGGGACTTATATACAATCTAAATCCCATGAGAATCCAACAGAGGCAGGATGACTTTTTGCCATGGTTTGGATTCCGATTCCTGTGGGCCAATCCTGACTCTGATCCTGTTCGGAACCCGTATGTTCGGGTTGGTCCGGGTTCACATGGAATTGATATTTTCTGATAACATAACATCTCTTATACTACAGTCTCTACTGTATACCTGAAAACTGGTGTCTAATTGGTTGTATTGACTGCCTTTGGTTACTATTCACTGATTGGGTGATGTTTATTTGCATATGATGACATCACAGTGATTTTACTGGGCCTTTGTTTTTATGCCTTATCTAAAATCAATTGGTGTCTATATCTACAGAACCTCTGCTTGTCAGTTGTATTAGTGACTCGACAAAGGGCACGTGGCTGCCTGAAACATGCTGTATGCCTAAATAAACACTGAAACATGCTGTATGCCTAAATAAACACTGAAAGATGCTGTATGCCTAAATAAACACTGAAACATCCTGTATGCCTAAATAAACACTGAAACATGCTCTATGCCTAAATATACACTGAAACATGCTGTATGCCCAAATAAACACTGAAAGATGCTGTATGCCTAAATAAACACTGAAACATCCTGTATGCCTAATTAAACACTGAAACATGCTGTATGCCTAAATAAACACTGAAACATGCTGTATGCCTAAATAAACACTGAAACATACTGTATGCCTAAATAAACACTGAAACATGCTGTATGCCTAAATAAACACTGAAACATGCTGTATGCCTAAATAAACACTGAAACATGCTGTATGCCTAAATAAACACTGGTGCTTGGAATGGGATCCTGGAGAGACATTTCCTTCTTGTGAACTACATTAGTACATCCATCACCCTGCTGTTCTACTTGTAGGTATAGATATATAACAATTATATATATATATATATATATATATAACAATTATATATATATATATATATATATATATATATCGTTATTCCTTTATACTTGGTCGGAGTGTCAGACATTTTCATATATGACAACCAATTGTCCCAAAGTCTCTGCTACAGTACATATCACTGATTTAATAGATGGACAAACATTTCTGTACATTTAGTATAATTTGTGCACTAATAAATAAAATCCCATCATATCATCCTCTCCTCCCAACAGTTCAGGTTTCACTGGTGGCATAAACCTAAACACACACAGGGAAGCAGATAGTGATGAGATTTGCATGTCTGACCCTGCACCGTCCTCCCCACACTGCCCAGCATGTAATCATTACACTACTGACACTGGCTGACAGCTGCTGTTATCATTACACTACTGACACTGGCTGACAGCTGCTGTTATCATTACTAAGGGAAACAGACAACTTTGCAGAATGCTTCTGGTTCTGAAAATCATAGAAGCTTTGCTAACAGTTATAATGGGGGTACATGGGATCGTGATAAACTCATCCATCCTCGCTGTATACATCGGACCCTGGAAAAAGATCACTAGTCCCAGTGCCAGCGACCAGATCCTGCTCTCTATGGCTCTCACCAATGTCCTCCTGCTGTGCTCAAGTTCAATTACCAATTGTTTGTATTATTTTTTTGCACAAAGAGAAACTATTCCAACAATATTTTTTGTATCTTTTTATGTTGTGTTCGTCCTGTACAATCTGAGTTTTTGGAACACCGCCTGGCTCTCCATCTGCTACTGTGTGAAGCTCGTCACCGTTACCCACCAGATCTTCCTCTGGGTGAAAATGTGGTTTTCCTCTTCCATTAGCAAACTGCTCATAGGATCAGCAATGTGCTCCGTTTTGGTGAATTTGCCCTTTTTCTGGACAGCACAGATTACGGTTCTTCAAAATATAAATATTACTGACTGGCGCCTTGGTGTTACCATATCGGTGAATGTCCCTTACAGTGTGTTGAATATGATATTAAGCTACACCCTGCCTTTTACCCTGACTGTCATCTGTATTGGGCTCAGTGTGACATCTCTCCTGCACCATGTCTGGAGGGTCAGGCAGAACGTGTCCCAGGTCAGCTCATCTCCTCAGCTCCAAGCTCTTGTCCGGGCGGCTGTGACAAAGACTCTGCATGTGGTGTTGGACCTGACCTTCCTTATTCTCATTATGTATATGTTTGCTAAGTCATTTAACCCAGAACCTGTAACAGACACAGTCATCTCTCTGCTTGTCATAGCATACCCATCAGTACAATCTTTTGTACTAATCTTTGGAAAGCCCAAATTGAAGAGAAGACTCTTGGGACAAGAACCCACCTGGCAGTAGATAATGTGAAGGCTTTGTAGTTGGGCTACAGACAGTGAAAACTCATCAAATAACACTGGAGAAAACAGCTAAATGAGACTTTTTTACGGAACTTACATTACAATTTATTAAGATGTATAAATAAAACATAGAGGTCCTCATATACAGTAGAAGTAGTTTTATTGCCATTACTGCCTACAGAGGATCTGAATAATGTCTCTTACCTGCAGGCTGTTATCAGAAATTGTCGGACCCAATACAAATGAAACCGACAGGTCCCATCTCCTCTACCACCTTCCCCCAGTAGCCCAGTGAGCACAGGTGTAGTGTGCAGCCTTCTCGCCCAGGGATGGGACATGTTAAATTAGAGATGAGCGCTTTGGTTTTACTCTGTTATATTTGGATCTCTTAAACTGAATCATGTTGGCTGTCTGGCTCTCACATGTTTTGGATAGCCAATAGGATACAGCCGAACTTACACTAATTTGGTGAAAAGAAACAAGGAAAAACCGAACCGCACATCTGTAGTTATTATACCTCCCCACACTGGTGTAACACATGCCCCTTACTGTACGTGTCCCCGAAACTGCTCCAAATGCCATCAGAGCTCCCACCATGCCCAGAACAATAAAATATATTTTAAAAACCTGTAAATATTTTTCCAAAAAGTGTAGATTTATGTGAAAAATATTTATATATATATTATATGCATGTATTATGGTGGAAAAAAGTGCTGCCATGATATACAGTATATTACATAGGCTTCCCCATGCATAGGCATTCTAACCACTGGTACTGGTAATTGATGGTATTGGTAAACACTGGCATTGGTAACCGCTGGTACCGGTAATCGCTGGCATTGGTAATCACTGGTACTGATAATCACTGGCATTGGTAATCACTAGTAATGATAATCTCAGGCATTGGTAACCATTGGTACTGGTAACCGCTGGTACAGGTAATCGCTGGCATTGGTAATCACTGGCATTGGTAATCACTGGTACTGGTAATCACTGGCATTAGTAATCACTGGTACTGATAATCTTTTGCATTGATAATCACTGGCATTGGTAATTACTGGCACTGATAATCACTGGCATTGGTAATCACTGGCACTGATAATCACTGGCATTGGTAATCACTGGTACTGATAATCTTTTGCATTGATAATCAATGGCATTGGTAATCACTGGTAATGATAATCTCTGGCATTAGTAATCACTGGCATTGGTAATCTCTGGCATTGGTAATCACTGGCATTGGTAATCACTGGCATTGGTAATCACTGGTACTGATAATCACTGGCATTGGTAATCTCTGGTACTGATAATCACTGGCATTGGTAATCACTGGCATTGGTAATCACTGGTACTGATAATCACTGGCATTGGTAACCTCTGGTACTGATAATCACTGGCATTGGTAACCTCTGGTACTGATAATTACTGGCATTGGTAATCTCTGGCATTGGTAATCTCTGGCATTGGTAATCACTGGTAATGGTAATCACTGGTACTGATAATCACTGGCATTGGTTGTCAGGGCCGTAGGGAGGGTGGGGCAGCCTCCACACAGGGCGGAATCGTCCAGCGGCACCGGCCACACACTTCTCTGCGCCGGAGGCCTGCAGGAAGAGACCTCCGGCAGTGGTGCGCGCTGCACAGTGAATGTCGGCGCATGATCCCAACCTCCCTCCTCCCCTCGGAAGTAAGGGTAAGCGCTCAGGGGGGGAGGAGGGGGCGGAGAGGGAGTGAGAGGGCGCACTGCCGTCTAGCTATGGCGCTGTTGGTTGTGAGGGATCCCCTATGTGATGATCCACCTTTTTGTCTGCACGGGGATCACACAGAATAGTTACCAGGATGGTAAGATGCCCCTCAGCAATCTGCAAAACCTCTGCTAGAGACTGTGTGGGCAATACAGTACTTTGGTTCTTAAATTGCACCCAGTGATCAGAGAAACTTTCCTGCCTGTTATTCACTCCTAGCCCAGCTCCCACCTCAGGAATACAGGCCGGCCATACACTATACACACAGGCACCAGCCCAGCAGGGGGTCCCAGCAGCTCAGGAATACGGGCTGGCCATACACTATACACACAGGCACCAGCCCAGTAGGGGGTCCCAGCAGCTCAGGAATACGGGCTGGTCATACGCTATACACACAGACACCAGCCCAGCCCCCACCTCAGGAATACGGGCCGGCCATACACTATACACAGGCACCAGCCCAGCAGGGGGTCCCAGCAGCTCAGGAATACGGGCTGGCCATACACTATACACACAGACACCAGCCCAGCCCCCACCTCAGGAATACGGGCCGGCCATACACTATACACACAGGCACCAGCCCAGCAGGGGGTCCCAGCACCTCAGGAATACGGGCTGGCCATACACAATACACACAGGCACCAGCCCAGCAGGGGGTCCCAGCAGCTCAGTAATACGGGCCGGCCATACACTATACACACAGGCACCAGCCCAGCAGGGGGTCCCAGCAGCTCAGGAACGCGGGCCGGCCATACACTATACACACAGGCACCAGCCCAGCAGGGGGTCCCAGCAGCTCAGGGACATTTACATCTGGGGATTCAATATCCACCCAATCTGTGCACAGGGCTTGGGGATAAAAAGTGGCTGCAGAAGGGCCTCTGTGCTTTGTCCTTGGTTCCTGGCCGGCGAGACAGGACCAACGTGGAGTGGCTAAGGCACCTCCATACCCAGCCAGGATTGCAGACACTGCCGCCTTCCAGCAATGGACTTCATCAAAGGGAGACCTGGGACAGATATGCAGCCAAAACTTTTTGATCTATCCGGAGCGCGGTTATTGTGCCGGCCGGAGCCAGGTGACTTTCCAGCGTGCCCTACTCTCGCCAGTAGTGGAGTCCCTTTGGGCCAAGTGGCCGGGACCAGCAAGTCATTCAGCATTACCTCTCCCAGCAGCACTGTGCCCACCGAGGTCTCACAGCTGTACAGCGGTCCGTACTCACATATTCCCTGAGGTGATTATTATTGACTGTCTAGTGGGGAAGGGTTCCTTTGTGTGGTTTTTATAATAGTCTTAGGGCAGAATTTGCAAAGCAGCGGCTTCCCGGCGGGTTGCAGGTGTATATTTTAAATGGCACTCGGAGTCAGTGTAGAGCACGCCGGGCTTTACAAAGACTTTAGGTGCCATTTTAAATATGTACCTGCAACCCGCCGGGAAGCCGCTGCTTTGCAAATTCTGCCATTAGTCTTTAGATGTGGTTGATGTTAGTGCTACCTGCATATATTGTACATAGGACCTGATTCAGACCCGCTCGCAAGATGCGATCGCTCGCTTGCAGAAAGGGGCTGGATATGTAAATTAAACACTCGCACTGTGTCGCGTAAAGGACGCCCACTGTGTGTTAGCGAGCTATGGCAATGAGCGCTCGCAAGTGTCTGAAGACACCCCCTTGCCACTTGCAACACACGTCATCTCCGGGAAATGTATGATTAATCAGTAATATCGAGAGCCATCGGAGCTGCTCGCAGCCCTTGGGATTGCCTTTCCCAGCCGCAAGCACTGCGATCAGTGCGGGCTGAAATACATGCAAGTGACGTGTACAATGATGCTACTTTGCTAATTATGCACGCCCTCTAAACGCCGTTTTGGCGGGCTGACATGCCTGTGTTTGCACATCTACTCCCCCGTTCACATGCACCTTCCCCTGTTACCACCCACAAATGGCAGCAACCTGATAGTGGCTTACAACAACCAAAATCAGATCGCGACGAATGGCTTGCGCATGCACACTGCGAATTATACGCACACGCAGATTGGCGAAAATCGCTCAGAGTGAGCAATCACACCTTAGCGAGCGGGTCTGAATCAGGTCCATAGTGTGGTTACGGTTTACATGTATAATTAGTGTGTATGTAATAAAGGTGCTCTCTTGTACCTTGCTATTGCGTGCTTACTGTGGAATCCCTGAACCTATAAAGGACCTGGTGTACCATGCGAGAGCTATAATCATTGCCTTTCTCAAGGCGACGAGGGCCAGCAGGCAAAAGTAATGCACACGTCATAAACCCGGTGTCCTCACATTGGTATCCACTGGTACTGATAATCACTGACATTGGTAATCACTGTCATTTATAACCATTGGCATTGGTAACCACTGGTAATGATAACCTCTGGCATTGGTAACCACTGGTAATGATAACCTCTGGCATTGGTAACCACTGGTAATGATAACCTCTGGCATTGGTAACCACTAAACTATAATCACTAACATTGGTATCCACTGGTACTGATAATCACTGGCATTGGTATCCACTGGTACTGATAATCACTAGCATTGGTAACCACTAAACTATAATCACTAACATTGGTAACCACTGGTAATTGCTGGCATTGGTAACCACTGGTTCTGATAATCACTGGCATTAATAATCACTGTCATTGGAAACCACTGGTACTGATAATCACTGGCATTGGTAATCACTGTCATTTATAACCATTGGCATTGGTAACCACTGGTAATGATAACCTCAGGCATTGGTAATCACTGGCATTCTTAACTACTGGTGCTGATAATCACTGGCATTGGTAATCACTGGCATTGGTAACCATTGGTACTGTTAATCACTGGCATTGGTAACCATTGGTACTGATAATCACTGGCATTGATAATCACTGGCATTGGTAACCACTGGCATTGGTAACCATTGGTACTGTTAATCACTGGCATTGGTAATCACTGGCATTGGTAACCATTGGTACTGTTAATCACTGGCATTGATAATCACTGGCATTGGTAACCACTGGTACTGATAATCACTAGCATTGGTAACCACTAAACTATAATCACTAACATTGGTAACCACTGGTAATTGCTGGCATTGGTAACCACTGGTTCTGATAATCACTGGCATTAATAATCACTGTCATTGGAAACCACTGGTACTGATAATCACTGGCATTGGTAATCACTGTCATTTATAACCATTGGCATTGGTAACCACTGGTAATGATAACCTCAGGCATTGGTAATCACTGGCATTCTTAACTACTGGTGCTGATAATCACTGGCATTGGTAATCACTGGCATTGGTAACCATTGGTACTGTTAATCACTGGCATTGGTAACCATTGGTACTGATAATCACTGGCATTGATAATCACTGGCATTGGTAACCACTGGCATTGGTAACCATTGGTACTGTTAATCACTGGCATTGGTAATCACTGGCATTGGTAACCATTGGTACTGTTAATCACTGGCATTGATAATCACTGGCATTGGTAACCACTGGTACTGATAATCACTGGCAGTAACCCTTTGTAGTGAGAAAAAGCCATGGTGATTTAGTAAAGGAAATTTGTACTTACTGTATCTGCTATATTCAGGTTTATTCTGGTGCTGCCCTGTAACAAAATACAGTATATAAAGGACTTCTGACCATCATAAAGATCACTGCAGCTAACAAGTAGAGTTAATGACACTTCTTACCACTAAACACGTAACAAATTATATACAAAATCTAACAAAGGACCTATAAAATCCCCATCGGCACATGATGCGTGCAACCTTAAACTTATTTAACCAACTTAAATAAAATAAAGAGGCAGACCAAGTATATATGCGATCAAAAATATATGGTCAGCTTTATTTATATTACAATCAGAGTATGGTGGCATAAGAAAGAACGGCCAGTAACCTGACGCCCCACACTTGACTCATGCAAGGATGTAAAACACTCACTGAATGGGCCAAATCCCAATTCCAGTGTAATAGTGATATAAAACTTGCAAGGGCCGATATCCCTCTCTGGCAAGTGAGACGGTATCCAGCCCCCATCCCAATGCACTATTTTAGCCCTCTCCGACGAGAGGTGCCGCTGACCCCAGTAGGGTAAAATCAGCCTAACCAATGCATAGAAGGAGGCGCACCGCTCATACTGCAGCAAGGTGGACGCTTTATAGATACTGCCGTTCTTTCCCGCCCTTGAAATAAAGCCGACACAAGACACAAGAGGAAAAAAGGGGGAGGGAGGGTGGGAGATCAGATTCCAAAGAGGCAGAGTAACATTACTGACCTACCCACACTCCTAATAACCACACCCCTTACACAACACTCCTACTAACCACACCCCTTACACAACACTCCTATTAACCACACCCCTTACACAACACTCCTACTAACCACACCCCTTACACAACACTCCTATTAACCACACCCCTTACACAACACTCCTATTAACCACACCCCTTACACAACACTCCTATTAACCACACCCCTTACACAACACTCCTATTAACCACACCCCTTACACAACACTCCTACTAACCACACCCCTTACACAACACTCCTAATAACCACACCCCTTACACAACACTCCTAATAACCACACCCCTTACACAACACTCCTACTAACCACACCCCTTACACAATACTCCACCAATCCTAACCTAATGTCAGTCTGACCATAAAAAACTGACACTCCCCTACCTAACTTTATTACCCCCATGCATCCCTGCCTAGGGGTTTTATGTGCCCTCTGATCTATCCGAACCTCGGTTATCTATAGGGTCAGTGATTTACGCTAATGCAATCACAACTGTATACTCTCATGGATCGCAATGGCTAATATATGCTAATGTTTCTAAGGCACAGCTGAGCATAGAGAGGCCCACTGCTGCCGTCTCATATCCATACCACGACGTGCAGCAGCACAAACATCGGTAACATCGATGCAGATCAGGAAGCCACGCAGTATATGCGGCAAGTCTGACCAGCCACAAACACTGCAGCTCTCCTGACAGACTGAGAGCTCTCACGCTTTCCTAGAGTATTGCAATGGCTAATGTATGTGCGCCCATGATACTGCATGTAAACCGTCAGACATGTCTGCGCTTGCCTAACCACCCCCTGTTACCTCCTCCAAACGCTGATTACCTGTCACTCGCTTTGCAAATGGATTCTCTGTGTGGGCGTAATTGCAAAGCAATCGCTGTGCATGTGCAGTACGGCTTACACACACCCGCAATGGCAAACAACTGCTCGATCTGCGTAAAAATCGGAATCGCGTACATCTCTGTCTCAGGTAATAAAGTCTTGCGATTCAGAAGTAAGTACCAGATCACCACACTGAGATGATTAATGTGGATGCAATACTCTCACTTCCATAAATTAGTTTTGTAGTATTTCTTATATCGATGAATATCCTCTCTTCCAATCAGATTTGTCCAATATCCACAGTAATGTTAAATCATAAAAAAAAACATAAATAACATCTAGTGCATGTATACAATGAACAAAGGGCCTGATTCAGAGCTGTTTGCTTGCGCTGTGCATTCGCAAGCGGCCCAATGTTCTGCGTACGCGCATGCGCACGTTTCGTTCTGCACGTGCGCGAACTACACACTGCGATCACATCCCTCTCGCTCGCCCAGAAAAGGCAGCCCATGGTAATGAGTGTCAGGAGAGGCTGTTTGTGGGTGGTAACGGGCAGGACACTAATAACGGGGGTGTGGAGGTGCGAACGCAGGCGTGCCTGAGTGTTTCAACGCCGTTTTAGAGGCGTGCATAATTACCAGGCTGCGTCATAGTACACGTCACTTGCCTTTTTTTTACACTGATTTCCTCGCAATGCTTGCGGTAGGGTAAAGCTACCTCAAGCACTGCGTTCACATCCGATGGTGCTCGATGTACCAATGTTTTAATACACTTCCTGGAGATGACGTGTTGCTGGTGGGTGGCTCTGCCTGTGCGATTGGGCGTACGCATACACAAAGTGGCCGCTAGCTAAGACATGGTGGTCGTTTTTATGCCTTGGCGAGCGATCGCTTCCCGTGGCGTCACTTTGACAAATTTGCATACACATCCAGCAAGCATACCCAGATAGCGAATGCGTCTGAATCAGGCCCAAAGTATTTTAATATATTGCATTTATAGACACATTTAAAACATCAAATCACAGAAAATATGGTGTGAAGGAGCAGAACAGAAAGTTAGCTTGGTTCAGTGTCCTGCTTCACCGCACCGCTAAATCACTCCTTTATGTAGATGGAAAATATTCTAGAGGTTCCAGTCCCAGCCTCTCATTGGTCAACAAACATGTATAGAAACAATGGGTTTCATTCAGACCCGGTCACAAGTGCTGAGCGCTCACAACCGGGTCAATGGTTAGGCCCTGCGCACATGCAGCGGCCGCACTGCACGTGCGCAAGCCCCGGAGCGAGAGAGGTGCTCTCTCGCTCTGGAGCTCACTACAAAAGGGCCAGCTGGCGATGCTGATCGACAGCTCGGCCCATTTTGTAGGCGGGGCGGGGGGGTGGCTACACAAATAGAGGCGTTCCCAAGCGAACGCCTGCCGTTTTGTGGGCGGCCACATTGACATCAGCAGTGATGTCAGTGGGGAGCTTCCTGCTCGATCAGAGCAGGAAGCTCCCAGGGGCTTGCGGCTGCCGAGACCCAACCTTAGGGTCTCGTCGTAAGTCCCGATGGTCGCGATGGTCTTGACCATCGCGACCATCACCCTTGTCGGTCGCTAAGCTGTGGGTGGTAATCCACAACTTAGCTAGCGACCAGGAGGCCGCACTAAAAAAAAAAAGCGGCCACCCTCATTCAGAGAGAGCGATCGCTTCTTGCGACCGCCTCTGAATGAGGGCCAATGTATCTCTCTCAACAAATGGGTTTTGAAGACAGCTTTTTATTTTTCCTCAGTCTAGCCAATAAAAACATAATCCTTAATCATCTGACTAAAGAGGGCATTATGGGAGTTTGGTATCCTAGGTGATAATAAACCAAAGGACACTGGTGTTACCTGGCATGCCAATACAAGTCATAGACTAAAATTTACCAGATGCACTCATGCATTCCATACAAATAAAGGGTCATTCTGGGATAGAAATTACACACCGGGAGATGCGTGTTCTGTCTTGCATCTCTGATTGAATTTAAATATGGAGAGCATTCTAAAAAGAAACCATTAGAGAAAGACAGAAATGGCTTTAATACTTCTTGGGTTCATATTTTAAACATACTAATTCACCAATATATTGCTCCTCTAAACACATTATAATATTGATAATAACACTATAAATAATATTCATAATAATACAAAAAAATATATATGGAGTTGGGTTTAAACAAATCTATAAATAAATTGATGTAAAATATATATTATCAATTCTAGAAAATATGAAATATATAATAAATATAATTATTTTTTTTTAAATATTACAGTACAATAAAAGTGTTCATTTATCCATTGGGTCTATAAATAATACATATATTTCTTATAATATATTTGCAAAAGAGAAAAAAAAACAATTTACAATTAATATATATATATATATATATATATATATCTATCTATGGAAAAAACAAAAATGGAAAAGAGAAAAAGTAGAAAAAAATAATTTTACACTTGAACTAACTTATTTTCAAAAGTATGAATTCCCAGTTGAGACCAGTCAGAACTAAAGTGTTCAGATAGTAAATCCACCTCATTTTGGCAGAACTAAACAGGGACTTGACATTTCTGTGTCTCCACTGGGGTTTAATATTTTGAATAGTGCAAAATATCTTGACTGTATGTCTTTCTCTGAAAAATTATGTTTTTCCTTGAAATGAGCAGATAAGTTACGGGTTTCTACTAGAGATGTGCGGTTAATTTCTCCAGAAATACAAATCCACCCGAATTTCATGAATCTGGATAAATCCGAGTTGCAGTTCTAATCTCCTAAAATGATCCCGGTAAATGCGAGTCTCTTTTCTTTTTACAATTCTGAATTCGTGTTTTAGATTGCATAAATTACATGATTATAGCTGTTATTAAAAACTTTCTATCTAAACAAAACACTTAAGTGGGTTTTAGCTAGAGATGAGCGGGTTCGGATCTCAGAGATCCAAACTCACCCGAATTTCGGGGATCTGGGGTGATGCGAGTGCAGCTCGGATCTCCCTGCCTGCCCCGGATCCCTCACTCGAGGCAAAACCTTGCAACTCCGCTGTCGGGTCATGTGGTTTTGTATTGAGCGGGCTTAACGCTGATTGGCTGAGTGAGCCGTCTGTCACGGCTCTCAGCCAATCAGCATTAAGCCCATTGAAAATGCAGAAGAAAAAGAAGATGACACCCACCATCCCCCGCTGCCTGACACCGCCGGCACCCCCCGCTGCCGACACCGCCGGCACCCCCACTGGCAGCATCCCCCGCTGCCGACACCACCGCTGCCGGCACCCCTGTACTGAGGACACCATCTGTACTGAGGACACTGCCGACTCTGCCAACATCCCCACTCTGCCACCAGCACCCCTGCACTGCTGACACTGTCAGCACACATGCACTAAGGACACCGCTGGTACCCCAGCTCTGCCGACACCGCCGGCACCCTGCATTGAGAACACCCCAGCACTGCCGACACAGTCAGCAAACCTGCACTGAGGACACCGTTGGCACCCCTGCTCTACCAACACCCTGCATTGAGAACACCCCTGCACTGCCGACACAGTCAGCAAACCTGCACTGAGGACACCGCTGGCACGCCCACTCTGCCGACACTGACGGCACCCTTCACTGAGAACACTGCTAGCACCGCAGCACTGCCATTTCATGTACTGAGGACACCACCAGCAACCCCCGCACTGCTGAAACAGCCAGCAAACCTGCACCAAACACACTGCTGGCACCCCCGCACTGCCGACACAGCCAGCAAACCTGCACTCAAGACACCGCTTGCACCCGCTCACTGCTGACATCACCAGTACCCTTCACTGAGGACACTGCCAGCACCGCAGCACTGCCACTCCATATACTGAGGACACTGTCGGCAACCCCACTCTGCCGACACTGCTGTCACAGTAAGTGTACTATTGGTGTATCCAACCCACACTGTATAACACACTGTATCCGTGTAGGAAATTAGAAGCTGAACTGCCACATGTTAGTGTCACCCCCACTGTGTCACTTAGCTTAGTCAGCCAGCTAGCTGGATGCAACCTTTGGCCTTAACTAGATGAAGAAAATAATATTGTGAGGTGGTCAAAATTGATTGGAAATGACTGGAAATAAATGTTATTGAGGTTAATTATACAGTGGGAACAAAAACAGGCCCATTTTATGTGATTTTAGCTGTTTTTATGATTTTTTAAGAAAAAATCCAGATCCAAAACTAAAACACGAAAACAAAACACGGAGGTGAGGTTTTCGCAAAACCAATCCAGATCCAAAACCAGGGGGGATCCAGATCCAAAACCAAAACACGAGGGTCGGCGTAGCAGCAACGGTCGGTCGGCGCATGCGCGGGGCACTGGTCACGGTCACTAGTGTGTGGAGGGGATTCGCAGGGACAGAGTTTTCTCGCAAGCTCTGTCCCTGCAAGGGATTTGTAGTAAATCCCTGTGATATTGTCTGAATTCGCAATGCGAATTCAGTCGGTAATATTACACTACAATCTGCATTCAAAATGCGGATTGTAGTAAATAGAGCCCATAGTGTCTTAGAGAAAATGAAGGTATACCTGGCACCTATCCATACACAATATAAATAAAATAAACATTAAAGTGCCAATTGTGCTAAAGTTCTCCACAGTAGTTCATATATGCACTCCCCAGATACAAATAAGGGGGCAGCTTGGTACTAACAATGGCAATCGTGAATTACATATAAAAACAAATATCTTAAAGTTGAAAGTGACCAGCACCTAAAAAGTGCTTTTAGAGTGATAAATGCAAAAAAAATACAGTAAAAATAAATAGACCAAAAAAGACAATAAAAATGGGATATGGAATAACTTATTTGTTTCATCTTCAGACCATTCTTATTCCCAGATGTAAACTGGGAGACAAAATAAAATTAAAAATACCATTGTGCGTACTTCTGAAAACCAGTATCTTACTATGCATATGTTATTTAGGACACAATTACCAAAGCAGCTACAGTACATACTTCACTCCATGATATTGGACAGAATATTTTGTACACTGTATATTTGCTACTTACTATATGTCTGCTGATTTTTAAAGGGTTTTTTGTGCATATAATCTACTTTTAAACCTTAAAGTATCTCTGCATTTAGTTATATGTTATAGTACTATATTACCTCACTACACTGGTAGAAACTTGCTGATAATTGTGTCCTAAATAACATAAGCATAGTCATTGGTTTTAAGAAGTACGCTCAATGGTATTTTTAATTTTCTTTTGTCTCCCAGTTTACATCAAACAACTATGGGCCTAAGAATGGTCTGAAGACGACACAGCTAAGATAAGTAATTCCATATTCCATTTTTTATTGTCTTTATTGATCTATTTATTTTTATTGTATTTTTTTGCATTTATCACTTTAAAACCACTTCTTAGGCGCTGGTCACTTATTATTGGTTTTACTAAGGGAGTGATCAATATAATTTTTTTTTAAACTGTCTTTTATATTTTTGGCCCTTTTATATATAAATTTTGTATTTTCAGTTAGGATGTCCTTTAGAATAGGATTTTTCTCAAGAAGGTACACACAGGTGGAACGCACTTACCGGGAGTCGGGAGCCGGAAAACTAGGAGCCGTAAATTATCAACGCTTGAATTCTATTCCACGCTAGAGAAAGCAGTGGAAGTGATGACTAAACTGGGGAACCTAAGGCAGCTGAGTGAGAGAAGAGGAACCTTTACCCTTTACCCAGTGGTGATGTGCCAGACTAACAGGTCAGTAATCACAGCATAGTGGGGCATTGCCATTAAGCCCAGTGAAAAAGGAGCAACCTAAGTGTGAGGACCAGTAAATTATCTATCCCATATAACAGCTCTAATAGAGACTGAACACAGTATCCAACTATATAACAATATATATAGGCAACATCTACTCCTACTAATTAGTACTAACAACTCCCGGATGTGCTAGCACTAACTTCCTGTAATATTATAACACAATAATTTATGTTCACCAATGGACTGGACTGTCAATTCCATGGTGCATGTTTGTGGACACAGTATAACATGTATTTTCAGTCCAGGTTGACCTGTGTACACTGAGTTCTCTATTTGTTTTGATAATATAATAATTATGATTATTAAGAGGTTTTTTTACATTACTTACATTTTGTTATCTGTTTTCTAATTTTAAATTAATCTTATGAAATTCCAAACCAGCGACTGTGTAATTAGCGCCCTTACTACAATACTGTAATATAATATATGTTGTTGCTTTAGTATGGACTCCAGACCTATATAGTGGGGGCAGCTGTGCCAGCTATATATTGTTTTTTTTTTATATATATATATATAATTGAATTGGTAAACTATATAGATCCCACATTTCTTTTTCTTAAGTAGGTACCAGTATTTATGAATATTTTTTTCAAATAATCTATACTGGTTATAATAGTCTCTCAAGATGCACTTCTTTATCAAATCCTTCCAGCTCTCATCCTAACCCACTGCTCTATGCTGCTCGCTCACTTTCTCTCCCCTTTGTGTTGCGCGTGTCTGTCTGACCCTCTCCTTTAGATTGTAAGCTTTCACAAGCAGGGCCCTCTTCCCTCTTGTTTTTTTCCTTCACTTGTACTATCACCTCCTCATTGCCAATAGCGGCACCAAACTCTTGGGTTACGCTGTTCCTTTGTATGATTTGCTAATGCAGCAATATCCATAAACCTTGTCCTTGTTCTGCAATGTTTTGTACTGTAAGTCATGTGTTTTATTTTTTTGTTCATGCTGTTCCTGTTTATGTACATTTAAAGGTGCTGCAGACCCCTTGTGGTGCCATTTAAATATAGAGTAATATTAATAGTCTGTAATTATGGCCATCTGGTAATAATTGGGCTCTTTTGTTGTATGGCGGTATCCAAATAGCCCCAAACATTGTTCATGGTCTAATGGACTCCCTGGGGCTATTCTATTAGCCCCAAAGTGCTGCCTGATGCCGGCACTTATTGTGTTTTTTTCCTGGACTTGGTATATCCTGAGAAAAAATCGTTGAAAAGTGTCGTATTTTTGCAGCCAGTACGGTGGAAACACATAGGTCCATGAACATATCACGGATCCTATGTGTCTTCGGCAAAATATCATATTATTTTATCAGAAATAATAGGATAGGAATAAATAAAACATCGCCAAAAACAGGGATAATCAGCAGAAAAAAACAGTTTTTCAGTTAATAACATTTCATCATATCCTTTTAGTTTAAAGGCTTTGCTCATTTCTTGTATTTGTTCATACACACTCTGGTTCTGTGGAATTACTTTTAACTCTCTAAGATTGTCCCAGTGGGATATTACTAATCCAATTTATGTGATGCTCATGATTGGGTAGTATACAATTATTCCATTCTGTCATTTTGTATATAAACAGCTTGTTTTTTATCTTGTTTTAGCATAAACAGATAGATCCACAAATTTACTTATATCGACCCTTTATTAAATGGTAATTGAATATTGTAATCATTTACCTTTAATGCATAATAAAAGTTACTTACTATTCATCATTACCCCTCCTAACAAAAGACCCTTCCTCAGCTTATATTGAAGCTTGATGTTATATAGCTCCCAATACATCATACAATTATTGGCATAGTAGGAAGTGAACTGAGTTCACACTGCGCTTCTGATTCGCTGAAGAAGTAATTCTGCTCAAAATAAAAATCCAAAGATGGTTTGGATGAAAAAGAACCGCATCCAAACTAAATTTCTTGAATTTATCACTTATATCAGGTTGGACAAGAAAACATTCTACAGCTTTTAAACCTTTTGGGGATTTCTTAGTGGTGTAAATACTATGTGCATCAGCTGAACTAAAAAAAAATTTTTTTTCCATTTAATAAGTTCCAACTTACTTAAAAAATCCCTTTATCTTTAATATAAGCTGGTATTTTTAGCAGAACACTCAGACTTAAAGTTAAAAAAAAAAAAGGAATAAACCCCTATTATGATAGTTATATTATGTTTTGCCATATTTATAATCTGAATGTTCTAATTGTCTCTTATCTTCATTTTTTCTGTTATATATCACCTTTTCCTTTTCACTCAATTTCTGCACCCTATCAGGGTTTGTGTATAATTATAGCACCAACATATTATTACTTTCTAATTTTTTTTCTCTTTTTTCACTCTAGGATATTTTTATACTTTAATTAGGACATTTCAACTGTGTCTAACTTCGACAATTTGACTATCGACATTTATTTATTCATTGTTGATATTTTGACTGTGTCTACATTTTAGCTGTCAACCTAATGACCCAGTCAACCTTTTGTCCATGTTGACATTTTGTCAGTCAGCCTTTTGATGTCAACATTTCTATTGTCTCAGTTTTGATCGTCTAAATTTTGACTACATTCCCTCTCCTCCCATCTCTCCAGTGTCACAGAGGACATTAATCAAGATACACGCAGGGAAAGGACATATGGAACAGATTTGCATGTTTCCTGCAGCTCTGTCCTCACTATGCCCAGCATGTAATCACTACACCACTGACTCTTGCTTAAGACAAGTCATCCGACTTTGCAAAATGCAGCCGACTGAGCAGATTGTGAAAAACATAATTTTTGTTATAATCGAACTACATGGGATCCTCATAAACTCCGTCATCATCACCGTGTACATCAGACTCTGGAGAAGGATCACTAGTCCCGGTGTCAGTGACCAAATCCTGCTCTCTATGGCTCTCACCAATGTTGTCCTGGAGTGCATAATGTTGTTGAACTATTACTTGTCTTCTTTTCACACCCAGATGAACACAAGAATATTATTATTTATGGTTTATGTCCTTTTTGTCTTGTATAATATAAGTTTTTGGAACACCGCCTGGCTCTCCATCTGCTACTGTGTGAAACTCGTCAACATTACCCATCGGATCTTCCTCTGGGTGAAAATGTGGTTTTCCTCTTTAGGTTATAAACTGATAATAGGATCAGCAATGTTCTCATTTATGGTGAATTTGCCCTTTTCTTTAACAGCACATATTACAAATCTTCAAAATGCAAATATGACTGATGAGCCAATAAGTTTTAAAATCAAGGTTGATGTCCCTTATAGTCTGTTTATTATGTTGTTCTTCTTCGCCCTGCCTTTTAACCTGACTTTCATCTGTATTGGGCTCAATGTGACATCTCTCCTGCACCATGTCTGGAGGGTCAGGCACAACGTGTCTCAGGTCAGCTCACCTCCTCAGATCCAGGCTCTTGTTCGGGCAGCTGTGACAATGACTTTACTTGTTACCTTGAACCTTATCTTTTTCATTGTTGTTTCCTTCAAAATTATTGTGTCATTCAGTATGAGTCCTCTGACAGAAACATTATTTTGGTTGTTTCTTTTTTCATATCCACCAGTACAATCTTTCATACTAATTTTTGGAAACCCCAAATTAAAGAGACATCTTTTCAGATGTTAATTTACCTTGTCATCATTAAATAACTCAAATGACTTGAAGCTGGGTACAGGTTAGTCATTTTGACTTTCACGTATTTTTAGAAGCTTAAAGAAAAAGAAAGTTTTTAGGCTTTTTTATTTCCTCTATTGTTTTATTGGGGGATATGTATAAACAGATTTTTCTGAAAAAAAAGAGATATAAAGGATTTTCGTCTAATTTTCGCATAAATATGTATCGTGGGAATGTAAGAGTCTATTGCTATAAATTTCGATATTTTCTTCGTTAAACTTTGATTTTTGCTTTTTTTTTTCAAAATGTTTTTTTTTCTATTGAAAATGAATAAGACCCTTATATATCATTAGCCAAAACAGATGGTGAATAATACAGTGCACAAAAGGGGCTGCTGGGTGTGCCTGATACCTCCACCAATAGTCAAAAAAATACAAAAAATGGAATTGATATCACCAGCACTCTTTTACATATACACGTATAGCTCTTCATACACAATAGTTGTCTCTTCTTGGCTGTGAAACAGGTATGTGTCCTCATACACCTTTCCTTTTTTTCTTTATTTGGCACAAGATGCACCACGACAACCAGCAATTAGATAGATCCACATTTTTTTTGTCCTGCAAATGTATTCCTATAAAGTATCAGATTAAAGTAGCAAATTTTAAGAAAAATCACAAGAATACACAGATTCAAAGGCATGGGACATTGGGTGACATGGCTCGATTTTAGGAAAGGTGTATGTGCACACATCTGTATCAATTCCCATGGTATCCTCAGTGACAGAAGGGAATAAAGATTATATAGTGTAACACCTTTTTAATTAGCAGCATAGACAATAAAACGTATAAACAGTACATGAGTACATCAGTCGGCACTCACACTTGGAAATACCCGTGTGGTAAATGACATGGTAATGACCACTAGACTAGATGCAATTACCAGCTAGATGCAAGAACTGGAAATGGACAGTTCTTTAAGAGCATGTGGAAAATCAAGATAAAGCAGAGTTGCCTACCTTTTCAGATCTCTTCCCGGGAGAAGCCCGGGTAAGAGAAGCAGGAGGGGGGTGATGGGGGTGGGGCCTGATGATTTGCGTCATTAAGCCCCGCCCCCTCGTGGTAAAATTACCGCGATAGGCTAGAATTCGCATACGGGGCGGGGCCAAATGACATGATTCATGTAGAATCATGTTTTAAGCCCCGCCCCCTACACAGAGACCCGCGATCGCAGAATGCGGGAGAAATGCCTACCCTTCCGGGGGTGCGGGGGGTTACCCGAAAAATCGGGAGCCTCCCGCGAAAACCAGGAGGGTAGGCATGTATGAGATAAAGCCTGCTGCAGTTTTTTTTGTCAGCTTTTGGTGGAGTTAATTGTTTTAGAGCATCATAGATCTTACTGTAAAATAACTTTTTCTTAGTTTTTTTGTGAAAGAAAGTTCTTATTTAGAATCAAAATGACCTTTGGCTAATATAAATATAAATATATATATATATATATATATATAAAAATATCATACAAACTCGGCACTCACATGCTTTTCAAACTGCAACTCCTTTGAACATAGGGAATGTTGGTTCCAAAATATTGCAATAATTTGTTAAGCTGGCCACCGCAGGAGACAGGACCACACCCAGGGCTATCAGTTAATAAGCACCTGGAAAAAGAAAAAATTTGTCTTACATTTGAAAAACAGGGTGCCCTAGCAAGTGTGACCACAAAATTTAAATAAACGACTCTTTAAGGCAAGACCCAGTTTTCTGTTTAAAATGTATGCAAGCTTGAGGCCAAGATGGCAGATCAAGTTCATTTATCTGAGAATCAGTGTAGGGACTGGCTAGATGGGAATGACCGTGAAGCGGTGGCCAGCTTAACAAATTATTACAATATTTTGGAACCAACATTCCCTATGTTCAAAGGAGTTGCAGTTTGAAAAGCATGTGAGTGCCGAGTTTGTATGATATTTTTTATGTAGATGGTGTGGTCACATACCAAGGGCACCCCAGATGGTCGAGTGCCGTGGATTGAGCCTGTCGTTTATATATATATATATATATATATATATATATATGTTTTCACCATTAAGATGACCATTTGCAAACATGAATTTCAAACAATTAAATGAGTACTGCACACTCTTGACCTATAGAAGAATGGAGTTGTCTTTATTATGGTGAGCGATGAGTTCTGTGATATATATATTTTGTATATATATATATATATATATATATACACAAAAGAAACAGCGGCACTCACAGGGCTAATATGAAAAAGACTCACGACTCAGATAGGTCACTGTTCAATGTATCAGTCTGATGACTTTTATCAAGAACGTTCTTGATAAAAGTCGTCAGACTGAAATGTTGAACAGTGACCTATCTGAGTCGTGAGTCTTTTTCATATTGGTCCCGTGAGTGCCACTGTTTCTTTTGTATATGTTTTGCCGCTTTTGACCATTGGATGGCACCCGGGCAAGTATCCTGATTTTGTATAGTGGCGGCATTTTTGTACTATATATATATATATATATATATATATATATGGTATAGGAGCGCACAATGTTATAAATTGTACATTTTATGTAATAAAGAAGCATAAAAAACATACATTAAGGTAAACAATAATCAGCTCACGAGACAGCCTGGTAGCCTGTGGAGTGTCTGTCACTCCATAAGGTTTACAAGCAATTGCTGGGTTTTTAGAGGCAGATAGTGAAATATCGGAGACAGAAAAGCCCTTTATTCTGAATTGTATAAAATTATATTAGAAAATAATTATTTTCAGTTCCAATAAAAAAAATTTTATACAGAAATTCGGTGTCACAATGGGGACCCCTTTTGCTCCGAATCTTGCAAATTTGTACCTCGGAGCATGGGAAAAAATAATGATTGAGGATAATAGACTAAATCCCTTCTTTGCTAAAATACAGATTTTTAAAAGGTTTATAGATGATGTAATAATGGTCTGGAAAGGTTAAAAAAATGAATTTGAGGAATTTATGGAGTACTTGTCAGAGAACACATACTGTATAAACTCAAATTTACATATAATTTTTAGACTGATAAAATTGAGTTTCTTGATATTGTATTAGATACTTCACTGTGGCCAGCTTCGAAACAAATTAGAACTTACACTCACATTAAAAAGGTCGACAGTAATAATTATGTTCACTATAATAGTTGACATTTAACTTAGTGGAAAAAGAATATTCCATATTCACAATTTATAAGACTGCGCAGAAACTGTTTAGATGAGGATAAATTTGAGGAATAAGCTGAGATTTACAGTAACTGATTTAAGGCTAAAGATTACCCTAAGATCCTTACAGAAGAAAGCAAAAATAGGGCCAAAGCAAGAAAAAGGGAAGAACTATTAGTGTATTAGGAAAAGAAGCAAAATGAAAACAATTATTTTTTTTTCCCATTTATTATGATTTTTAATAGCTGTGAAAGTGAATTCTGATCCATTTTTGTAAACATTGGAATATCCTTCAGCTGTTTTGACTAAAATAATACCTGAGAAATCACAATTAATCTTTAAGAAAGCCCCCACATTGAAGAAAAAAATTGCACCTAGCCTACTACCTATTCAAGGGAAAGAAGGAGAAAATAAAAATTAAAAAAATTGGTTAGACAAAAGGAAAGGATTTTGTCCCTGTGGTCACTGTAAATTATGCAAATATTGCAGTAGAGAGAAAGATATTTTTTGGAATAATGATAATACTAAAAGTAGAAAAATAGAAGGTTTAATGAATTGTGTGACAACTGGAGTCATTTATATGATTGAATGCAAATGCGGACAGAAATATATAG
This sequence comes from Taudactylus pleione, assembly GCA_031769625.1. Classification (NCBI taxonomy): domain Eukaryota; kingdom Metazoa; phylum Chordata; class Amphibia; order Anura; family Myobatrachidae; genus Taudactylus; species Taudactylus pleione. Next base: position 161,400 of record JAUIMM010000362.1, on the reverse strand, counting down.
GGAAAACTAAAGGACTGTTAAAATTGAGAATTTTTGAACATACAAGTAATATTTTAAATAAGAATTTCAGCCATAGCGTGCCTAGACATTTTTCCAGTTGTAAGAAGTCCAGTTGTCAGAAGGCTGTGAGTACTTATGTACATGTGATTTCTTAGCTTTTATTTTTATTAAATTTGCAAAAATCTCAAAAAAATACTTTATACATGTTGTCATTATGGGGTATTCTGTGTAGAATTTTGAGGACAAAAATTAATTTATTCCATTTTGGAATAAGGCTGTAACATAACAAAATGTGGAAAAAGTGAGGTTCTGTGAATACTTTCCGGATACATTGTATATGCATAATTTTATAATAATGTAAAAGATCACCTATAACATTTTAAAATACAGTGCTTAAATATATCCAATTAATTCATATAAAATAACATGTGACATATACCCAATAATGCAAATAAAGTTAAATTAAATATCTATAAAATCTATACTCTTCTAGCTATAATGCTAAACATAAACATAATATGATCCTATTCTGCCATCTAGTGGCCATAGTGTAAAACCACACCTTGGTAAATACAAAATTACAAATTAAACCATAGACACATAAAACCAGATAATTATGAGGGAATGTAGTTAATAGACCAGCGGACTAAATGCCGCTGGTCTATATCCTGACACCAGAAGACCGGCAAAGGATAGAAGATAGGCATTGAAATACCGATGCCTATCTTCATCCGAACACCGGAGTGCCAAAGGACGCAGACAGATCGAGGTGATTCCGGCCATTCCTAGCACTTAGATACGGGGGGGGGTAGTATTTAGGCAACCACAGTGGGATTTTGGCTTAGGCACCCACCAGGGTGGATTAGGATTAGGCTAGGGGAAGGGGGGTTAGGGTTAGGCACTGCTGGGGGGAGGTTAGGGTTGGGCCCCCCCCCGGGAGGGTTAGGTTTAAAATGTGGTGGAGGGGGGTAATTTTAGGCACCCCTGGGGGGGACTTAGGGTTAGGCACCACCTCAGGAGTTTAGGGTTAGTCACCCTTAAGGGAGGGTTAGGGTTAGGGGGGGAGAGGTGAAGGTTAGGTGACTTACCTGCTGCTGTCGGGATTTCAATCCCATTCCAATTATAAGACCAAGACTTTCAGATATAGACACATCCAGTCTAAATAAAGTTAATCAAACCAAGAGACTCATTTAGCCTCTTGGAGCCAATGTACCTATACATATATGCATCTAGATTCCAGATGTAACAGCTCTTTTGCTCTGTCACCACCTCTCACTGAATTCGGGACATGGTTTTTAATTTCATATTATAGCAGAGCAATGTTATGTCTTAGTGTGGCAAAATGATGGGCCACTGGTTGTTCACTGGTGCCCGACTGGAGAGCAGCTCTTATTGCTCTACGATGTTGTGCCATTCTTATTTTGAATTGGCATTCTGTTTCCCCAATGTAATAAAGGCCACAAGGGCACAAAATGGCATAAATTACATAACTGGTACTGCATGGCAAGGGCAAGGCCATCTAACATTAAATCATCTACTTGATTAAGGATGTAAGATGGTATCACCCATGTCTAAATAAGAACAAGTGGTGCAATCGAGACATTTAAAACAGCCGTTTCTATGGCTCAAAACATTCTTTGATTTATTTTTACCAAAACCAGAAATGTCTGTCTTGACGACAAGATCCTTGATGTTTCTGCCCCACGCATAGCTTGGCATCAGCTTGGTCTCATGTAGGCATCTATGATCTCGACCTGAAGTTACAATAGGCCACAGGCTTTTAGCTTTTTTGCTTGTGTGTCTGCTTTTGGTATCATATTCATGTACCCAGGTCATCAACTTCTTGGTCTTATCTGACTGTCTAGGAGATATTTCTCTTTTCACAGATAATGCCTTGTTTCTGGCCTTTCCAATTTTTCTGGTGATGAACAATGCCTTTTCCAGCATGATGGAGCACCTTGCCATAAGGAAAAACTGATAACTCGGGGAACAAAACATCGAAATTTTGAGTCCATGGCCAGGAAACGCTCTAGACCTTAATCCCATTGAGAACTTGTGGTCAATCCTCAAGAGGCAGGTGGACAAACAAAAACCCACAAATTCTGACAAACTCCAAGCTTTGATTTGGCAAGAATGGCTGACCATCAGTCAGTATGTGGCCCAGAAGTTGATTGACAGCATACCAGAGCCAATTGCAGAGGTCTTGAAATAGAAGGGTCAACACTGCAAATATTGCATAAACTTAATGGAATTGTCAATAAAAGCCTTTTACACTTATGAAATGCTTGTATTGGGACACTGTAAGTGGAAACGCAGTGTAATATTCAATACATATTGTGACACTGTAAGTGGTAGTGCAGTGCATTCATAAAAACATATTGTGACACTGTAAGTGCAAACGCAGTGTAATATTCAATACATATTGTGACACTGTAAGTGGTAGCACAGTGTATTCATAAAATATATTGTGACACTGTGACCAGCAAAGATGTTATGGCATCAGTGATCCGCTGTGCAACTGGATGACTGCTGTCATACTTGCTCCCACTTTCAAACAATTGTTTAACAGTCAATTGTTTTTTTTCATAAACTACTACTTGTAGTGTTCCTGGTCGCCTACTGGGATGAAGATCCACTCCCAGCAGCGTCAGCAGACGTTGTACTCATGGATTTGTCTGGGGCAAGGACTGATGTGAATCATTTAAAATATTTTTTGTAAATGCCTCCCCTCCTCCCTCATAAATTTGCTTCGTAATCAAAAAATTAATTTAATTACATTTACTACTGATCAAACCTTCCTTTCCTTGCCTTCAACTACAAGCTTACTCCAACTCCCTCAGGCCTAGTGCATTGATAGGCTGTTATCAATATGGGTTAAGCTAAATAAATGCCTGCCTCCTCTGTATGTAGGTGACTCTAAGTGGAATAACTGAATAATGTAGATTGTAGATGGTGGGTGTCATGAGAGTGACTAGAAATATGAGCAGCAGCATAGAGCATATTCCTGCTAAGACGTGTGCAATAAAGTGCAAATATGTTGAATACAAAAATCAGTTGTGTATTGTTAAGGAATCATTATATTCCCTTTAATTCCTTTATATTGTTACTTGCATAAAACTTTTCCTACTATATATATAGTTCAATCACCACATGAAATAACATAAAACAACCATAGAGTTATCTGTATAATATTAGTTTATCAAAGTAGGATTACACAGTACATATATATCCCTGCTACAATTAACTACAAAACAGTATATATTTAATTATCACTTAGGGCTGTATTCAATTAGCGGCAATAATATCGCGGGTGAAATTGGTCGATTTTCATATGCGCGCTCCTGTTTTCGTAAAAAAACAGGCAAAAACTGGTAGGTGCGATAAAAAACAGGCAATAATAGGCAACAAAGTTAGGACATGTAGGAGATTGGATTTGTACCCAAAAAAATGGCAGACGTACATCAGAAATTAATTTAGAAGTGCATCATTGGCCGTAATAAAATAATTTAGGGTATTTAAATTGCGTCGGTTGGCGGTAATTTATGTATTTGAAAAAATTTAAAAAAATTAGAGAAAGCTATTTTTTCCAGGCAATTACTGTTTCACATACACTGGGGGTACATTAATATGGGTGCAAGTACATTTTTATGTCATAAAAGCGCACTTTTAAAACCGTTCCAAAAAAAGGCTACTGCAACCACATGCAATGTTTAAAACACTTGACACATCCATATAGCCCAGCGAATTTACCAGACTCAATACGTTAAACCTATTTTCATCGATTATTTCCACAGGTCGTTTTTCACAAAATTATGCAAATTACAAAAACTGCTGGGGTAATTTATCATTAGGGTGGGTGTCCAAAGGGTTCTGAAAGAAATCCCCACATTCTTAGGCAAAAAAAAAACGATTTTGCTTGTTTTTTCATCTGGTCTGAGATGGTGAAAACTTTTCGCCTGTTTCTCACTATTCGATTATCGCGGATGCGATAATTTACTGCAAAATCACCTGTGCGAAAATTATAGTTTTGGACCTTGATTGTGGTAGCATTTGCCATCTTTAGATGGTGAGTGCTCCCGCTACCCGCTCCTTCCCTATGGGAAGGAGTCCCGGATAGCGAAAAGGAGGCTGTCCAGCTCCTTCCGCAGGAGCTGAACATAATTAAGATGCAATGTCATAATACACGTCACATGGCTGAATTACACACTGAAGCACTCGCAGTGCTTGCAGTAGGATATGGTCAGCCACAAGTGTTACGAATGGGTCCGATGTTATTCAATGTTACCGATTGTTGAATACGCTTCCTGGTGATGATGCGTATTACTAAGGGAAAATGGGGGTCTTTAGACAGGCTGGTGGCCATCTAAATGCACACCGTGATCGCACGCCAGGACATAATGTGCGTGTTAATATCTTGCCATGCGATCATGGGATTTGCATACTTTGGCAGCTGATAGCTGCATGCGAACACATTTAGAGAGCGGGTCTGAATTGGGACCTAAATTCAAAGAAGCAATCTTTTACAGTGGTAAAGAAAAAAACATTAAAGGAAAAGTTAGTTGCAGAAAGACATAAAATTGACAATATGTCTTTCACCACATAAAGTGGCAAGGAAAGGCTAAGGCCTTGGTTTTTATTTATGACTGATGGTTCTGCCTCTTATGATGATGTAAGCAAAAGTGAACATGCTGACATAGAAATTGAGGATGAGCACCAGGATGAGGAGGATATTTGTGTAGCTGACGCTAATAAGGATGTTAATGATGATGATTTTGATGATGAGGATTTTGATGATGAGGATGTTGTTTGTGTAAATCAGGCACCAGAGGAAGAAACAGTTGTTGCCCATGATAAGGAAAAGCCCATTGTCATGCCTGGGCATAAAACAAAAAAATCCACTTCTTCTTATGTGTGGAATTATTTCTACCCAAATCTGGACAACAATTGTCAAGGCATCTGTACACTTTGTAAAGCCAGTGTAAGTAGAGGTAGGGATCTTAACCACCTAGGAACCTCCTACCTGTTACTCATCTGCAGTGCGTCCATCAATAAAGTTTTTGCAAAATTCAGAAACTTTGGCTAAAAAAGTAACAAAAAGAAGTCTAGTATCATTTAGCTCTCTTCTCTCTGCTAGATCAAGGCACCTGCCATCTTCACAGCCAAAACCTTCATGACCAATATCATCCATCATGAAGCGATTGGTTTGTGTGGGCCTCCGCAAAACAAGCTACCAGTAGGCAGCTGACATTGCTGGCAGTGATCTCTATGTGCAAAAACTTGCTTTACAGAGACAAAATGTTGTCACCATCATCATCCGATTCCTCACCATAATCAGTGTGTACATCGTCTTCATACAATATTAATTAGTCCTTGCTGGTCTTCCTTGTAGAATTTGTAGTTCATTTTGATGGACATCATCTTTTCCACATTTTGAGGAAGTAGCCTCCTACACCGATCGCTGACAAGGTTCCCAGCTGTGCTGAAAACACTTTTTGAGTACACACTGGAGGGTGGGCAGGTCAAGGAAAGCAAAGCCAGTTTGTCCAAAGGCCTATAAATTGCCTTTTTTTTCCTGCCAGTAGTCAAATGGACTGTCTGACATGCCTACTTCGATGCTATCATTAAAAAATGTAAAATAGTCCTCAACCATTCTTTGAATGGTGACTGTATCAGATGGAGTCATGGTAGAGATCTCATTAATTGTTGGCAATTCTTTTAGACCTGACAAGATGTCAAAACTTGGTTGGGTTGACTCATCTGCATCACCAGTGGGTCTTTTGTGAAAGTTTATTTTTTTCTCAGCAGATGCACTTGCGGGAGAAACTGAAGGAGAAGCCATCGCTGCATCTCGTTCCACTTGAGCTGACAATTTGCTCTTTGCATCTCTTCAGATATGTGGCCATTGGGAAGAAAGACATGATGTATGACTTAAACCTATGATGCAGTACGGTCCCAAAATATATTGATCTGATTGTAAGATCCTGACAACTCTTAGATCCTGGCAAAGCAAATAAAGTACTTGATGTACAAGTCCAACATACTTAGTGGAATTGCTTTGTTTCAGCTCCTCTTTCAGTTTCTCAAGCTGCTTTTCCAACAGTCTAATTAGGGGAATTACCTGACTCAAGCTGGCAGTAACTGAACTCACTTCACAGGTGACTTTATCGAAGGGTTTTAGCACTTTGCACAACATGGAAAGTATTTTCCATTGAGCTTGAGTAAGGTACAGTCCCCCTCCTTTTCCTATGTCATAGTATGCTGTGTAGATTTTAATTGCTTTTTGCTGTTCCTCTATCCACTGAAGCATATAAAGGGTGAAGTTCCACCTTGTAACTACCTCTTGCTTCAGCTGATGGCGGGGTAAAAACAAAATTTCTTGCAGGTGCTTCAATTTTCTACATACTCCTGCTGAATGTTGAAAATGTCCAGAAATTTTTCGGGCCACAGAGAGCATCTCCAGCATGGCCCTGTCATTTAAATTTTGCACCATCAAGTTGATTGCATGAGCAAAACATGGGACATGTTGGAAATCACCCAACTATAATGCTCTCACAATATTGGTGGCGTTGTCAGAAATTCCAAAGAAAGTCCAAGTGGGGTAAGCCATTTTGCTATGACTGAGTTTTTCTAAAAGGTTCCTAGTGGTATGCCTCTTAGTGAAACCAGAGATACACAGAGTAGCATGTCTCTGAATGAGCTGCTGTTCCTTAGATGCTGCTGCTGCTGTTGGTGCCACTGAAGGCAATAAACCCAACCAGTGGGCTGAGGTTAAGTCGACAGTGGGTACAACAGCATTTTGAAGGACACTAACAAAATTTTAACATCCCTGTACAGGCTGGGAATTGCTTTTATAGTGAAGTGGAATCTACATGGGACATGGTAGCGGGGACACAGGACCTCAATTAACTGTCTAAAACCTACAGCATTATTGGTGAATATTTGACACACATCTATTACCAGCATAGATATTATGGCATCAGTGATCCACTGTGCAACTGGGTGACTGCTGTCATACTTGCTCCCCCTTTCAAAGAATTGTTTAACAGTCAATTGTTTTTTTTATTAACTACTACTAGTAGTCTTCCTGGTCCCCTTCTGGGATGAAGATCCACTCCCAGCAGCATCAGCAGGCATTGTGCTCATGGATTTATCTGGGGCAAGGACTGATGTGAATCATTTAAAATATTTTTTGTAAATGCCTCCCCTCCTCCTTCATAAATTTACTCCGTAATCAAAAAATGAAATTAAATTTGCTACTAATCAAACCTTCCTTTCTCTGCCTTCAACTACATACATACTCCAACTCCCTCAGGCCTCTTGAATAATAAAAACATTTGTATCCTGATGTGCCATGTTGGAAGTTGAACTGCCGCAGCCACTGAAATTTTCTACATGCGATTTCTGAATGCCAAAAATGTCCAGAATTTTTTATGGTTACAGACAGCATCTCCTGCATGCCCCTTTAATTTAAAAAGAAAAATTCTGAACCACTAGGTTGATCTGGTGGGCAAAACATGGTAGATTTTAAAATGTACCCATTTTTTTGCCCCAGGCCTCTAGTGAATGTATAGGCTGTTATAAATAATGGTTAAGCTAAATAAACACCTACCTCCTTTGTCTGTAGGTGACTCTAAGTGGAATAATTGGATAATGTAGATTGTAGATGGTGGGTGTCATGAGAGTGACTAGAAATATGAGCAGCAGCATAGAGCATATTCCTGCTAAGATGTGTGCAATAAAGTTGAATACAAAAATCAGTTGTGTATTGTTAAGGGATCTTCATATTCCCTTTAATTCCTTTATACTGTTCCTTGCATAAATCTTTCCCCACTATATAAGTCCTATCACCACATGAAATAACATAAAACTTCCACAGAGCTCTCTGTATAATATTAGTTTATCAAAGTAGGATTACACAGTACATATATAACCCTGCTATATATATATATATATAATGATACTTATGACTTAGATGTTGTTCAGGCAGCAGTCTCCAACACATGTCTTCACAGTCTTTGTTCATTCACATATAAGGTTCTGGTTGTAACCTGACCCAGGAAGTGGGGGAAGTAATCTCTATTCAAAAGCTGATGGTGTGTGAGAGTGGCTAGGTCTTAACAAGTGAAACTGGTTTCTATTCACAAAATGACCAGTATCCAAGTCCTAAATGGTGAATAACAGATTTCTCCTTTAACAAGTCCCCCTGATGGCAGTATTCTGCTCTCAACAGATAAACTGACATATGTATATTATGTCACAATTTTACCATCTGATCAAAGAATGTGTATTATGACAATGTGTTTTTTATAGTCCAAAGAAAGAAGTAATGAAAGAGATGAGAAGCAATGTTTCTCTCTTACGACATAGCTAGATGGACAGAAATCCTTGTTTTTTGTATTTATGCAAGTACAAAGAAAATGTTCCTATGTAAGCAGCAGGCCCTTTCCTAATGCCCATTAACATTTGAAACTAAGAGTCTATAGCTATTTCTTCAATGTCATCATCTTCGGCAAATGAGGTGGGGGACACTTCTGGGGTATAGTCATCTTGGACATCTGTTTTGGATCATCTGTGTCCCAGTTCTTTGTGTTTGTGTTCCGTCCGATCATCTTAGGGTCCATGCAGTCATCTGCCAGAAATATAGTCTGTCTACAGCTGGGTCTCATCAGAGTATCTAAATAAGAAATTAATAGACATCAATACTTTTGATTGTCTCCACCTTTCCAACAAACTCTGACATCTTCTCTTCCATCTGATCTGCCTGCAGTATTTATATATACTGTTGTTGACTTGAGTTCCCTATATGGATGAAAAACAGATTCTCCGAGCATTAGCTGTCCCTCCCCACCCTCTATGATAAAAATCTCCAAATTATCCCTAATCTGGGAAGTCCTAAATTTTCATCATTCAAATAGTCATATAACACCCCCCTTTTTTTTCTCCTGTCAATAATCTGTGTATTTATTGTCAAGGAGAATCAGACATCCTGCTCTCATTGGCCTGTAGGAGAGAAAAACAAAAAACAAAATATGATTATACAGATTCTTTCAAAAACTTATTTACAACAAAATAGTAAAAAAAAATGTTTACTTGTTTTTTTGCTCAATAAGGTGTGTGAACTCAATTGAGTGGAAACAGCACTTATGGTTTTCACCTGATCAATATGTACCCAGAATACCTTGCGCCTCCTTCAAGATTCTTTTTTAGTTGTCAATGGTCTTTGTACTTTTAGCATAGTATCACCCATGACTTCAAGAACTTGATATGGCCCTTCCCAGTTTGCAGCCCAAGGACCTGTTTTATGGAAAACTTTAACCATTACTAAATCACCTACAGAGGGCATAGGTGTCTCCCCCTGTAGAATGGGTTTATGCAGCCGCATAGCTGCATAAGGCAAAAGTCCCTTGATATTACCTTGTACCTGTTGCAAAAACATATCTCTCATGACAGCATTTTAATGGGATTTGACAATAGTGGCTCATTAAGGAAACAAAGTGGCATTTTGCGACCTGTCATGAGCTCAAACAGAGTGATCCCTGTGGTGGATGCTTCCGTAGTCCTAATACCCATGAGTATTGTGGGTAAGGGTGTTACCCAAGAAGAGCCCTTCTATAACAGTGCCTTGGCTAACTGGGCCTTGATGGTCCGATTCATTCGTTACACATTCCCAGCCGATTGGGGATGATGAGAAACATGGAAGCACTGCTTTATGTCCAGAAGCTCACAAAGGGCTTTGCCAGTGAAATGGGTCCCTCGATCAGATTCTATGATCCTAGGGATACCCCAGCATGACAATATATGTTTCCATAGAACCCGTGCTGTAGTGGCCGCTGAGTCATTCGTTGTAGGAATGGGTTCTACCAACTTTGAGAACACGTCAACTACTACCAAGGCATAGCAACAGTTTTAGCTGCCAGCTGTTAGTGGTCCTATGAAGTCTATTTGTATGGTTGACCAGGGCACCTCTGCAGGAGGCACACACTGTAACACTGGCTTAAGAGCTGGTGCCCGAGGGTTGATTTGGGCACACACCAAACACTGTTGGGTGACATTTTCTACTGTTTTGAACACTCCTGACCAGTATAATTTGCTCTTTAAAAGAGATAAAAATGTATCCCGGCCAGGATGTCCAAGGAGCTGATGATTGAGCTTTGTCAGTTCCACTTGAAGATGTGAGGCTACTGCAGGGAGAGGTTCTAATCCTTCTCCTGGTGAGTGGCACAATATACCCTGTCTGATAGACCAGGGATCTTGTGGTGAAATTCTGTGAGTCATAAGAACAGAGGGCCTGATTCAGACCCACTCGCTAAATGCGATCGCTCGCTCCCGGCATATGCAAATACGGCTACGTGACATCAAGGCATCTGCTCGCAGGACAAGTCAAAACCACGCCCACTATGTCTTGGCGAGCGATCAGTTTGTACGCCCAATAGCATGTCTATAGACGCCCACTAGCACACATCATGTCCAGGCAGTGTGTGTAAACATTGGTACATCGAGGACCATCAGAAGGGTTTGCAGCACTTGTGGTAGACTCTACTCACCCGCAAGCACTGTGACCAGTTCAGTGTAAAAAGCAACCAAGTGACGTATACTCTGACGCTTCTTTGCTAATTATGCGCACCCACAAAACTCCATTTTGATGGCCAGATGCACCTGCGTCCACAGCACCACTCCCCTGTTCACAAGCACCTTCCCTGTTACCACCCACAAACGGCACTATCTGTCTTCAAAGTAGCGGCCAGTCTGTGTACTACGAGTGGTCGATTTCCCTTCGCAAATACTGGCTTGCGCATGCGCACTGTGAATTATACGCATGCGCACATTGCAAAACGTCGCTCGCTCCGAGCAATCGCTTGCTAGCGAATGGGTCTGAATCAGGCCCAGAGTCTTTTCCCTTTTCCTCTTCGAATGACATCAGTCCTTCTTCAAGGACTTTTCTACATACTGCACCTGGACAGAGGACAAAGTTTCAGCATCCAGATCCTGAAAGATCCCAGATACTGCTGCCATTTTTGCAGCTTCATCCACTGTATTGTTACCCAAGATTAGGGGATCGCTCCCTGTTTGGTGTGCAGGCACTTTGATGATAGCTGCATCATCAGGATGGGTCTCACCCCATTCCCAAAGTTCCTTTAAAACTGAAACATGTGCCAGAGGTTTATTCTGGCTGTCCACAAATGCACGTTTTTGCCAAGTCTCAAGATGTAATGTGAAAGACCGCTCTACATATGACCTGTCACTATATATAGTGCGTATCCCTGGGGGATGGAGGAAGAGTGCTTCCTTCACTGCCTCCAATTCAGCACGTTGGGCTGACAGATGACCTGGGAGACTAACCAGACTCGGAGTTCCTGAGGTCTTAGCCAACACTGCATAACCTGTCACATATGACCCATCCAGATGAAAGCGTAACCCATCAGCAAAGATGATTCTGTCATCATGGTGCACTACCTGTCTAAAGAATGGTGTTGTAAAGGAATGTGTTACCTGACCATAATCATGCTCTGTTCCAATTGTGTTTAACAACTGGGAAAGAACATACTTAGCCTTGTGACAGATTTTGATATTCCGTCCACTGAGGTCCATTATCCACCTTCTAAACCTCTGTTGAGAGACTCCAAGAAGCATGTCCCCGAGTAGGAGGGTTAATGGAGAGTGTGGTGTTTGCACATTGAGCTGCCTGAACCCTACAATATGCTCAGTCACTTTGACAGCATAATGAATGGCTGCAAGTTGCTTTGCACACTCATTTAAACCTCTTTCAACTAGTGAAAGGGGTCTTGAGAAATACCCTAGTGGTCTACTCACAGATCCTACTTGTTGTAGGAGGACCACTGATATAGACTCTGGGCCAGCATGGGCCTGAATGGACATTTCACCTTCTGGGTGTGGAGTGGCTAGCACTGGGGCAGAGGAGAGATCTCTTTTCAGGGTAGAAAATGCCATTTCCTGTGTTTCTGCCCAGTCTTTTAATGAAGGTTCCTCACCTCTTAGCAGTTCATAAAGGGGCTTCGCTTTTTGAGATGATTCTGAATATACTCTCATGGCCCATCTCTAGATACAAAAAGTCCCTCTTGCGCCATATGAACAGGGCAGCTAAGGCAGTTATACAAATTAAATGGACATCAACCTCTCCCCCTACTATCAAAGAATGGTTCACCTGTCCAGACACGTACATGACTATGGAAGAGATTGCGATGTCTGCAAGGGACCGTCTTTCTACATTTACCACAACATGTTCTATTGGCTTGAATTAGAAGAATCTGATAAATATAAGGCCTTAATGGCCTGAATTGATTAGTGTTACCCCTTATCGATTTAATTTGTGATTGTTATAGTTAAAAGAAGACTTAAGAGGCTCTCTCTTTCCTTCCTCTCCATACCCCTTTTCTCTGCTCCCTGCTGGTCTTTGTAGTGTCTAGTGTGTTGTTGATTCAATATTTCTATTGTACGGTTTATCATTTTTTTGCATCTTTAAATTAAAGAAAATATAAAAAAGACCTTATAGCTAAACATTAGTGCCCGACCTCACTAACTTCATCTGGCTCCAAGAATGCATATTCCAAAAGTTATTTTAAAACAAACCAGTGTAAAGCCTTCTCAGATGACTGGAGACTGGAATAGCTGCAAACAAATGACCATGTTTGGTTGTACACGTATTTTTGTAAATGTAGTATATCTATAATAAATGTTATTATTATTATTATTATTATTATTATTATTATTATTATTATTATTATTATTTTACATACTGACCACATACTCTGCAGTGCTCTACATTTGGAAAAGAATAAGGGCCATATTAGTGCAGCCATACTGCAATGAGAAATGGACTTAGCGGGTACATTATGTGGCCACTCAGTAATGTTTGTGGCTCAGTAATGGAGATTAAATAGCATCTTACTAGATCTTTTGTGGGTGGTTTGGATTTGGGCAGAATAGAATACAGGGGGATAAATAGATGTAACAGCCGTGGGGGGGGGGGGGGGGGGGGGATTGAAGCTGGTTAGAGAATTCGAACAGCTCCTTGAAGAGATGAGTTTGCAGGTTGAAGTTTTGGAGGATGAACAGAGGGCCTGATTCAGAGCCGCTCGCTAGATGCGATCGCTCACACAATGTGTATGCAAATTGCGTAGACAGCGTTGTCGCACAGCAATGCATTAGCACGCCCAGTATTTCTTATACAGCGATCACATAGTGTATGCAGACACCCACCAGCCTGTTTTAAGATGCCCATTTGTGCACGTTATGCCCAGGAAGTGTATGCAACCATCGGTACATCGGATGCTATCGCAGCGCTTGAGGTTGACCAAACCTGCCGCAAGCACTGCGAGCACCTCAGTGTAAAAACCAGCCAGGTGACGTTTACTATGACGCTGTATTATAATTATGCACACCTCTAACACGCTGTAGAGATGCTCAGGCACGCCTGCGTCTGCACATCCACTCCCCCATTATTAATGGCCAGCCCCTGTTACCACCTACAAACGGCTTCTGCTGGGCTGTCTATGTGCAGCGAGCGAATGCATTGAGAACTTTCGCTAAGGTATGCACATACGCACAATGCATACACACTGTATACCATCAGCAGCGAGAGTATGCATCTTAGCGAGCGGGTCTGAATCAGGTCCAGAGTCTTGTGTGAAGGAGGGAATTCCCCACAGTGGTGAAGTCCAAGCAAAGTTCAGCTCTTGTGCAGTGAAAGTTGAGAGCTTGGGATAAGGGGAGATATATGTGGCTGAAGTCTTGTGAGTGGCTGTACAGTATGTTTAGAAGCAGGACCGGCACTAACATGAGGTGTACCAAGGCATTTGTCTAGGGCACCAAAGTATAATGGGTGCCTAAAATATAATGTACCTTTATTGTTATTATTGTTACTGCACTGACAGCTCACCATGGGTTGGAATCTGATATGGTTGGGCAGTCTGTTACCACACGTGCCACCCTCTCCCAAATACGGTAAAAGTGGGCTCAGGGCGGTGTATGAGGGGCCCAGGGGGAAGGGGAGTGCTGTCATGGTCACCGAGAGGGCACATGCCAGCCCTTGGTAGGAACTGAGAGAATGGAGCATCATGAGAACATTTTAAACATTGGTCTGATCCCATCAGGTTGTACTGTAGGGATGATAACTGCAATAGTCCTTTCTGGAGAGCTCCTTAGTGTATGATGTTCTTACAGTCTTGTGTGAGATATTTGGATATCGGGGAAGTGTGTGTTAGTTACATGTATTATGTGGGGAACCAAGAGCAGTTCAATCATTACAATAAGGCAGCAAGTCTAACGGGATAGGGCTTATTGTCACAATGGCAGCAGAAATAGAGCCGTCTGGTTCCCGTAGGCAGAGTCTGTGACTGTTGGGAAGGTTATTAGAATTTTTATTCAGAGTTTTGCGTAATACTGTAGCAACAATCACTAGTAACAATTACTCCCATCAGCCAGTTGCACCCTTGGGTCATGTGACATCATCTACAAGTGACCAAATGATTTAACTAGAACTGTGAGACTCACATCAGAGTCACCGGGCATTTAGGTACAATATTATAATATTACAGAATAACCCCATTGTTTCATGGAAAAGGGAAGGAAGCTTCTCTGATCAGATGGACACAATTATAAGTGCCGGGCTATAATGGTTTATGAAGAAATCAGTGATACTGCACTATATAATAAACGCATGATTATACGTAAGATAAGTGATTCACCAGCGATATCTAGGACTCGGTTCTCTCTTTCATCTCATCTTCCATTTTTATATTTTTTTTAATGTATTTTAAATATGCGAAATGTGATCAAGAATTCACAACGTCTAACATGAATTAACCACTAAAATGTGACATTTATTCATTCATATTTAATTACACCAACTGAATGACCACCACTTATCATATAGATGATGTCATCATAAATTAATAAATATGTAACACTGAATATATTGAGGATTCAGAATGGAAATGTATTATAGGTCTTTATTTCAATAAATGAATCACAATAGTTTGGTGACTCTCATGTATATTCTTAGTGTCTAATGTATCAATCAGTGATCAATCAATTTTGTTATTACCAATTTATTATCTAACGTAAAATTATTTATTGAAAATATGGCACAAAAGGCCTGATACAGAGCTGGACACTAAGCAATGGACGCTATGCACTGGACGCTAACACTGGACGCTATGCACTGGATGCTAACACTGGACGCTATGCACTGGACACTAAGCACTGGACGCTATGCACTGGACACTAAGCACTGGACACTAAGCACTGGACACTAAGCCCTGGACACTAAGCCCTGGACGCTAAGCACTGGACACTAAGCACTGGACGCTAAGCACTGGACGCTAAGCAATGGACGCTAAGCACTGGACGCAAAGCAATGGACGCTATGCACTGGACACTAAGCACTGGACACTAAGCACTGGACACTAAGCACTGGACGCTAAGCAATGGACACTAAGCACTGGACACTAAGCACTGGACACTAAGCAATGGACGCTAAGCACTGGACGCTAAGCACTGGACACTAAGCACTGGACGCTAAGCAATGGACGCTAAGCACTGGACACTAAGCAATGGACGCTAAGCACTGGACACTAAGCAATGGACGCTAAGCACTGGACACTAAGCAATGGACGCTAAGCACTGGACACTAAGCACTGGTCGCTAAGCCCTGGACACTAAGCACTGGTCGCTAAGCCCTGGACACTAAGCACTGGATGCTAAGCACTGGACACTAAGCACTGGGCGCTAAGCACTGGATGCTAAGCACTGGACGCTAAGCACTGGACACTAAGCACTGGACGCTAAGCACTGGATGCTAAGCACTGGTCACTAAGAACTGGATGCTATGCACTGGACACTAAGCACTGGACACTAAGCACTGGACGCTAACACTGGACACTATGCACTGGACGCTAACACTGGACGCTATGCACTGGACGCTAACACTGGACGCTAAGCACTGGACACAAAGCACTGGACACTAAGCACTGGACGCTAAGCAATGGACGCTAAGCACTGGACGCTAAGCACTGGACGCTATGCACTGGACACTAAGCACTGGACGCTAAGCACTGGTCGCTAAGCCCTGGACACTAAGCCCTGGATGCTAAGCACTGGATGCTAAGCACTGGACACTAAGCTCTGGACACTAAGCACTGGACGCTAAGCACTGGATGCTAAGCACTGGATGCTAAGCACTGGACGCTAAGCACTGGATGCTAAGCACTGGTCACTAAGCACTGGACACTAAGCACTGGACGCTAAGCACTGGACGCTAAGCACTGGACACTAAGCACTGGATGCTAAGCACTGGACGTTAAGCACTGGACACTAAGCACTGGATGCTAAGCACTGGACACTAAGCACTGGATGCTAAGCACTGGACGTTAAGCACTGGACACTAAGCACTGGACGCTAAGCACTGGACGCTAAGCACTGAACGCTATGCACTGGGCGCTAAGCACTGGACACTAAGCACTGGACGTTAAGCACTGGACACTAAGCACTGGACACTAAGCACTGGATGCTAAGCACTGGACACTAAGCACTGGATGCTAAGCACTGGACACTAAGCACTGGACGCTAAGCACTGGTCGCTAAGCACTGGATGCTAAGCACTGGACACTAAGCACTGGACACTAATCACTAGACACTAAGCACTGGACGTTAAGCACTGGACACTAAGCACTGGACGCTAAGCACTGGATACTAAGCACTGGACACTAAGCTCTGGACACTAAGCACTGGACGCTATGCACTGGACACTAAGCAATGGACGCTAAGCACTGGACACTAAGCACTGGACACTAAGCACTGGACGCTAAGCCTTGGACGCTAAGCACTGGACACTAAGCACTGGACACTAAGCACTGGCGGCTGCGCCTTGTGTTACTGGGAAATTCTGCTAATGCTGCAGCCGTTGAGCTGCCTATTGAGATGCAGACTGGCTGCAGCTCTAATCCGCACAGGCGCACACAGGCGCACACAGGCGCACCATCCAACAGGCATCAGCAATACCATCGGGTTTCCAAGCAACAACCCTGTGGTTGCCCAGAATGTCCAATGGTATTTGGTTGCCGATGTCAGTGGAGTTACCTCTTCCATCACAGTCCCTGACATTGGCACATACCCGACATGCCCACTGAGACACTTGGTGACTGGAGGCCCTTCCCCTCGGTCAACGCTCAGGAACGCCTATTACAACTGCATCTGGCGGTGGTTATCCTTGGGGCACATCTTCACTGCTAGCCGGATGCATGTGCATATATAAAACATCAGGCCTCTGAACTACTAAACTGCCAATGTGATGCCCTAGTACAGACCTTCTGCCATTTAAGGAAGTTTTTATGTGTAAGAACAATGGCGCTGAGGGGGCTAATCATTCCCCTCACCCCATGACGCCAGCAGCCAGCAAGGGGGCTTTAGAACCCAGGGGACTCAAACGGAGTCAGTGAGGAGCGGGAAGAATCCTGACAGAGAGAGCAACCTGACCTGTGACCCAGGGAGTTAGGCGGGAACTCCGGGCTGTGGGGAGATCCGGGCTGACAGGAGCAGGCACTGGGTTGATCAGGTCCCGGTGTTAGCCACACGATTCAGCAAACAGCAGCTGCTGGAGGAGCTGAGCAGGAGCCACGTTACAGGGAACCGGCCTCTCAGAGGATAGGCGCGGGCAGCCAGCGGAAACAAAATAGGCAGGAGCCGCGTCTATGATAACTGACATGAATCAGGGGCCAACACCAGGTGTCCATGGCACCAGTTTGCAGCCGGGAGCCCTAGACCTCCGAGGCAGCTGTTTATCAGGGTAAGCAACTGGGGAGACCAGCTGAGGGGGCAGCCTGATAGAGCTGAGATACAGTATCACAAACGGTCAGGTTGAGAGCCCTCAGTGCCCCCCACTAATTCCTAGCCCACTACTTTGTTCCCCACTGAGGAGTGACGCAGCCAACCTTGCACCCAAGCTAAAGGAATTTTCGCAATTACTGTAGGTAGCCATATATAGCAAAGGAAGAAGTTCATCTGCACACATCAGTATTGGACAAGGAACCCCGTATTTCTATTAATTGGGGGATGGAGCCAAATGACAAAGAGGTTTAAACATTATTTTCAGGATAACAGGAGAAGAAAAAAAGTTTTGTTTGTTTTAATGTTTATTATTATTAGGGATGTGCGCCGACCCCCGTGTTTTGGTTTTGTTTTATGGCACGCGCGCTCTGCCGAAAAGGGGCGTGGCCTCGCCGGAGGAGGCGTGGCCTCAGGGAAAGGGGCATGGCATCGCGGCCTGAACCCGCCGGTACTTACTACTTCGTTATCAAAGAGGGGTGCCGGAGGTGCGGGCAGTGCATGCTCAATCTCAGTGACAGGAGCCAAGTGCTGCACGTGATGTTACAGTACAGCTCCCGCCTCCTGTTACTGAGGGGGAGCCTGCCCCTTGGTGTCACCCCTCGGCGGGTGACACCCGGGTGTGGCCCGCACCCCCCGCACCCCCCTTGTGATGCCACTGGCGCCTGGTATATATATTTTTCCTATTTTTTCAGTAGGAAAGACCTGATGACTCTTTTGGGAAGTTGTACATCACACTTATACTGTATCACAAGAGACACTACTACACGGAGCGTGAACTCGCTGCGACAATTTGATAACGTTTTACACAGAATGCGTCTGATTTGCAGCATTGTAGTTACAGACACTTGTATACATTTTGTAACATTTCAGCTGAAAACAACACGTGTGTCATTCATTTTTAGTGTACTAAGGGCCTGATTCAGACCCACTCACGAGCGGCTGTCCGCTCGCAAGTGGGTCGATGGTCTGCACTGCGCATGCGCACGATGGAGGGAGCTCCGTCGTGCGCATGCACGAGATGCGACGAGCGAAGGACTTTCCTTCGCTCGTTGTGTCTGATCAAAGGGGGCGTGCTGTCGATGTTGATTGACAGCACGCCCCCTTTGGTGGGCGTGCCGGGGGCGTGCCTCCCAGATGGGGGCGTTCCCAAGGGAACGCCTACCGTCAGAAGCCGGCCCACTGACATCACTAGTGATGTCAGTGGGAGTGATTTTGGCTCTGATAGAGCCAAAATCACTCCCGGCCTTGCGGTTGAGTTTCTCAACCGCAGGCTTCTGCTCACAGTGGCGATGGTCGCGATGGTCAAGACCATCGCGACCATCAACCTGCACGCTCTTATATGCTGTGGGTGGTGACCCACAGCTATACGAGCGTCCAGGAGGACACTCCATAATTATGGAGGTGGGCCCTGATTCAGAGCGAGCGCTCTGGTCAGAGCGTCCGGCTCTGAATGAGGGCCTAAATACGGTTACACTACTAACTTGTTATAACTAGAGATGTGCGGGTCCAGTTCAGAGAACCGGAAACAACTGAATTTAAGGGTTCCATGTGGTACCAAGGGCTGAATTCGATTAAGTGCAAAATCGATTTTCGACAAAAAACAGGCAACATTTTTTTCACCATCTAAGAGCAGGTGAAAAAAAAATGCAAACTCCCTATTAGTGACTAAGAATGAGGGGAATTCTTTCAGAACCCTTTGGACACCCCCCTCCGCTTTTACAACATGAAAATAGACAATACTTGCACCCATTATAACGTACCGTAGATTAACGTGGAACAGTAATTTCCTGGGAAAACACGGCTTTTTATAATTTTTTTATGTTTTTTTGTTTAAGCAAATTACCGCCAACCAACACAATTTAAGTAATATAAATACTTTATTACAGCCAATAACACACTTCCAAATTATTTTCGATGTACGTCAGCCATTTTTTGGGGTACAGATGCAATCTCCTGACTTTTTCACCTATTTTCGCCTGTTTTTTCGCACCTCCCATTTTTGCCTGTTTGACAGGTGTCTCAGCGCTGCTCAAAATGCTGGAAAATGGTCGCGCCGGCCATTTGTCCAGCATTTTGCGCATGCGCTGCAAGGAAATTGCTGGGAAAATGGCGGCTGCACCATTTCCCCAGCGATCTGCGCATGCACAGTAGAGGGCGCCCAGAGTCTACTGATGATGCGGTGGCTGGCCAGGCGCGTAAGTCGGCTGCCGGCTGCTAGGGTGAGAGGAGGGGGCCCCTGAAAGGGAATGCACACCCCCCTCTGTTAAGACACCCCTGCTTCCCAAACACCTGATCTATCTACCTACTACTATAATCTTACACAAACACCTACTCCTAATGTCACCCATATGGCGCCATGATGGCGTGCTAATTGTGTTTTTTTATAACACAGTGCTCCGACCCACAGTCCCAAGCCCTCTCCCTCTGCTCTCTTGTGTGATATGGTGCCTGATCGTGAGGGAGAGACGTTTACATGCAATCCACGATATACCAGATCCGAAAGTGACCTTTTGCCTCGTTCTGCGATCTGAGTTTGTCGGGAAGACCCGAGCCAGAACTCGGATTCACTCGGAATGCTTAAGCTCGGGTGTGTTCGGGTTTTCTATAAAACCAAACTGCTCATCTCTACTATGTACTATACAGCAGCTTTCTTATTGTGCATTATGTATAGTGGTCATGGCTCTCTCCTTTGTTATCTTCAGCATCTCTAAGAGGGTGGTGTTGGGTAGGAAATACATTGGCCCAGACCTATTATTAACCATTATATCTGTTGCCCACTGGTCACATAAAACTACATCCTGGCAGGTTCACAGAGGACATTTATCATAGGGAAAGCGGATAGTGAGGAGATTTGCATGTCTCCCTGCTCCCAGCATGTAATCATTACACCACTGACTCACATCTGTTATTATATTACTAAGAGGAACAAGACGAGTCGTCCAGATTTACAGAATGCAGCCGGCTGAGAAAATAGCGAGAGACATCATTTTAGTGATAATCGGGGTACATGGGATCCTCATAAACTCCGTCATCATCACCGTGTACATCAGACTCTGGAGAAGGATCACTAGTCTCAGTGTCAGTGACCAAATCCTGCTCTCTATGGCTCTCAGCAATGTCCTCCTGCAATGCTCAATGTTGCTTATCATTTACTTCTTTTATTTTCACGCCCAAGTACACAGAACGATATCGTTATTAATGGTTTATGTTGTGTTTATTCTGTACAATCTGAGTTTTTGGAACACCGCCTGGCTCTCCATCGGCTACTGTGTGAAGCTCATGAACTTATCCCACCGGATCTTCCTCTGGGTGAAAATGTGGTTTTCCTCTTCCATTAGCAAACTGCTCATAGGATCAGCAATGTGCTCCGTTTTGGTGAATTTGCCCTTTTTCTGGACAGCAGAGAATACGGTTGTTCATAATACAAATATTACTAATGAGCCAGTTGGTTTTACCATGGAAGTGAATGTCCCTTTTAGTGTATTGAACATGATATTAAGCTACACCCTGCCATTTACCCTGACTGCCATCTGTATTGGGCTCAGTGTGACGTCTCTCCTGCACCATGTCTGGAGGGTCAGGCAGAACGTGTCCCAGGTCAGCTCATCTCCTCAGGTCCAGGCTCTGGTTCGGGCAGCTGTGACAATGACTCTACGTGTGGCTTTGGACCTAACCTTCCTTATTATCATTATGTACATGTTTGCTATGTCGTTCGATATGAGTTCTGTGACCCAAACATTATTCTGGCTGTTTCTCTTTTCATATCCATCATTACAATCTATCATACTAATCTTTGGAAACCCCAAATTAAAGAGAAGTCTTTTCAGATGAGAAGTTTCCTCATTCGATAACAAGAAGGACGAGTAATTGGATATCCGGCAGGCATTTTTCTTAAACACATTTGTAGTAGCTTCAAGAAAGATAATTTTGGGGATTTTTCTCTATTTTCTCTATGATGTAGTACATTTGTTTTGTATGTGTCATTTATTAAGAATAATAAATCCACATACAGATGTTTATTCTATAATACTATGACAGTCCATTGTACATTTTAATAATGGCTCTTACAAGGATACATATGTTTAGTTGATGTGCATGCTGTCAATGTTACTATTGCATGATACTGTATCTATGGGACAATGCCATAGATAGGACCCTGGGGGTGGCACTGTGACTATCACATGACCCTTGCATCTGGCTAGCAGGGTGCCTAGAATGGCTGCTGCAGAGCTTCCCAGAGCGCCCATTGGTCACACTGGACACACACCTGTCCTGAGGACAATTTGGGCAGTGCTGTACTTCCCGGTGCTGGTGGTTCTGCCCCCTCATCATGACATCAATGTGTCATGTGATCAGGGGGCGGGGCTGTCATAGGGAGCAGTGCTGTACTTCCCGGTGCTGGTGGCTCTGCCCCCTCATCATGACATCAATGTGTCATGTGATCAGGGGGCGGGGCTGTCATAGGGAGCAGTGCTGTACTTCCCGGTGCTGGTGGCTCTGCCCCCTCATCATGACATCAATGTGTCATGTGATCAGGGGGCGGGTCTGTCATAGGGAGCAGTGCTGTACTTCCCGGTGCTGGTGGCTCTGCCCCCTCATCATGACATCAATGTGTCATGTGATCAGGGGGCGGGGTTGTCATAGGGAGCAGTGCTGTACTTCCCGGTGCTGGTGGCTCTGACCCCTCATCATGACATCAATGTGTCATGTGATCAGGGGGCGGGGCTGTCATAGGGAGCAGTGCTGTACTTCCCGGTGCTGGTGGCTCTGCCCCCTCAGCATGACATCAATGTGTCATGTGATCAGGGGGCGGGGCTGTCATAGGGAGCGGTGCTGCCCCGCTCCGGTACTGATTCTAATGTTATGTAAAGCTCTGTAATTGTGAGGACATGATAACTGTATACACCACGCTTCACAATCACGTGTAGTATGACCATGCCACCCCCATTACTGTGCTTTACATAACACAAGTGCCAGCATGGTAAGTGTAATATCATTCTGTGGACATATTGGCTGAGGAGGAAGACTGTAACCCAAAGTATATTACAGCAAGCATGACCTACTGGGGTAGTAACCCGCAGGGTAAATGACAGTGGTCTTGTTACCCTTGCCCCATAGTCATCGGCTCTGCATGACCCATTATCACTGGTAACATTATGGCAGCAGCTGGTGGTCTTATCGCTGACAATATGGTGGGTGAGGAATGTTCTGGTAGACTCTGGCTGAACCACGTATAAGAGCAGTTAATTGCGATAGCAGCAGAGTCAGGAAATATGACACTGTCAGGTCTATTTACTAAGCCTTGGATGGAGATGAAGTCAGAGATAAAGTACCAACCAACCAGCTCCTAACTGTCATTTTTCAAACACAGCCTGTGACATGACAATTAGAAGCTGAGTGGTTGGTACATTATCTCCATCCAAGGCTTAGTAAATAGACTCCCTTATCTGTCTCACTGCATTAGGGGGTGGGGGGCTGCTGTCAGCAATTGCAATGAAAAAATATTTCACAAATGCAGATAGACTGTTGAACCTTAATAAACACAGTATCATAGGTGGCAGAGTACAGTATATGGAGCCAAAATGTCTGGTGGCCAAATGCTATTGGGCATTGATATGAATATTTATAATCCTTGATCGTGACCAATGCCCCGGCTCACATGGCAATGAACACGGGATGTACCGTACATTCATAACATACATACTAATTGGAGAATTGCTGCCTGATAACAGAGAACAACAGATAAACATTTGGGATGTAAACACTTTGTTTTGTATTGCAAAAAACCCTATTGATAATAGTAAGAAAATGCAAACCCCAGTGTATTTCCCACGACCGTCTCGGGCAGTTATCCTGCAATAACCGAAGTGCGCAACAAAGTCACCAACTGCAATTACAAGAGCTGACATGGTGATTGCTGAGGAGATGAAAGCAGAATGCTGACTGCATACCGGAGGGGCACAGAAACAGACCAATTAATGAAAGACGGTAGTCACAAGGACGGGAGTGCACGGAAAGACAAGACCCCAGTGTTTTACCTGCTGTACCGCAGCTTCTGTACTTGCTGTATCTGGTGAGATACAAGAAGTGCCTATCTCTGTATTTCTCTATGAGCAGAGCGCCATGGTGGAGGGATCCTAAAGTCAGAGAGCTGCATTGGTTCATGGACGATGGGGCCACAGAAACAGATAAAGACCTTTTGTGGACCTTTGGTCCAGCACTGCAGCCATCTATACAGACTGTCAGACACCAGTCAGGAGGAGAAGGGGGAGAGCCAACTTGCTGAACCTATGGTTCTTTTCCAAGTCACTGACAACACTGACGCCCTGTACATTTTTGCACTGGACATTTGACAAGAAGCCTATATGGATTACTGTCCAACACTCCAAAAGCAACAAGGGACATGTTAATGTACACACCAGTAACTTGCATGGAGAGCACGTAAATGAACTAATTATAGAGAATGATGTGTAATTCACCACAGATTATACAAGAACTATTTAGCCATGAAGGAGCTGAAGCTACGTACATTCCAGTAAGCTCACATTAAAGGGATTGTACTATTCTAAACCATGGTCAGAGACATTGCAGAAAGCTGTTACATTTCCCAGCAGCTGAGAATGTGGCCAATGTTTCATGGTACTGGCAAAGGCCTCACGCAGAGCCAGATTTAGACCTCATGGTGTCCTGGGCAAGACTCCAGTTTGTGGTCCCCTCCCTCATACCATCCATAGCACTAAATTTGCATTACTAATTCATGCAAAGCATCCCTACCATAATCCTGACCCCTAACCCCAAACTTTACCCTAACCGCTAAACCCTACACCAAGCCTAATACCCTAACCCCTAAACTAACCCTAATACTCTAACCCAAACTGCTGCACCAACCCTAATACCCTGTCCCTAATACCCTAACCCCTAAACTAACCCTAATACTCTAATCCAAACTGTTACAACAACCCTAACACCTAAACCCCTAAACTAACCCTAAGATTTCACCTCTTAGTACTATAGAGGCGGGGGACTCCTTCTGACTTGATGTACAGTACTAATAATATTAATAATATCATGATTATCGTAATGTATGTTACAATATACGTATAATATAAGGCAGTCCTGTCCACCACTCAGACACCACCTACCATAAAAATAAAACCCTACATAATTCAATCTACACAGTATATTAGAGTAATTGAGAATAACACAGTAGTAGATCCGGATCCTCACTCGCTATCTCACTCAGCTCTGCCCTCTGCCCCTGCCTGCCCTCTGCCCCTGCCTGCCCTCTGCCCCTGCCTGTCCTCTGCCCCTGCCTGCCCTCTGCCCCTGCCTGTCCTCTGCTCCTGCCTGCCCTCTGCCCCTGCCCGCCCTCTGCCCCTGCCCGCCCTCTGCCCCTGCCTGCCCTCTGCCCCGCCTGTCCTCTGCCCCTGCCTGTCCATCTGCCCCTGCCTGTCCTCTGCTCCTGCCTGCCCTCTGCTCCTCGCTGGGTGCTGCTGGTGGCAAGCGGAAAGCCTGGCAGTCAGTGGCAGAGGCTGCTGTGCTGGGGCGGACTTAAGCTGAGCAGTGGACCCTGAGACCCTCCTCCCCCCTCCTATGCACAGTCACTCTACTCTGTAACAATGCAGACAGCGGCACCGCAGTGGGAGTGTGGGCGGGTCCACACGATGTCATGATGTCACATGGTACTGACGCAGTGCTCCTCTGGGAGCGATTACACCGGCTGGATTATAATGGGGCAAAGGAGTCCGTCCATGGGACTCGCAAGGCCCTAGGCGAGCGCTTAGGTTGCCTTGTGGGAGATCCGGCCCTGGCCTCACGTACTGTGAGATAACAACTGCACAAGTATAGCAATCTGCATTTATAATGTATTACCAGAGAGCAGAGCAATGCCTTATTGTACAGTCACAGACAATGATGTGAGAAGAGCAATGTTATCTCAACCAGTTACTCTACAAACCCAGGGCTCCATTCAGTAACGAGGTTTAGGTGTTTAAACAAGTAAGGATGCTATTTATTAAAGCATGTTAGTGTCATGTAATGAAGCATTCTTTTGTTATAGTTTTATCATGCAAACCAGTAGGCTGCCTCTATATATATATATATATATATATATTATATATGAACGGATGTTATTGATGACTTACCGTTCGTTTCTGTAATTTGATCTCTATAGTTGGAGACGTCTGTGGTCCGTCCTGTCCATGATTTACCCTGGTGTATAGCACCCTGTCGTGAACCCCCCTCCCCCGTGGGCAACACATGGTGCCTCCTCTCCCCCACCCCCATTCACAGCTCCTGGTGGCCCACCCTTCCACCAGTGTAAAACAGCCGTAAGCCCCCATTCATCCCACAACCCCCCCTGTGCACAACAGCCAGCACCCTCCCACTTTCCCTCCCTCAGCATCAGTCCAGCTGGCGTCTGGTCCCATCTCTGTGAGGCATATGCAGCAGCATCTTTCCTCCCTGGCCCAGCAAACAACCCTACTTGGCTGGGAAGGGAGGTTGCTGAGGGGACCTATGCAGCATAGCAGCAGGGTATGCAGACGGTAAGCTGGCGGACCTAATCCCGACAGCTGGCTTCTCGACTGCTTTATCCCAGTGAGGGTTAAATGACAGGCGTCTAAATCTAGACGCCTGTCATTTTACCGACGCCGGGAGACCAGCGTCCGGCATCCCGATCGAAGTGATGCCAGGCGCCGAGCGCGGACAGCTGTGGGGGGGGAAGGGTTAGGTTTAGGGCTCCTGGGGGGGACTTAGGGTTAGGCACCCCCCCGGGAGGTTAGAGTTAGGCTAGGGGGAGGGAGGGTTAGGGTTAGGCACTGCCCCGGGAGGTTAGGGTTAGGCTAGGGGGAGGGAGGATTAGGGTTAGGCACCCCCCCAGGGGACTTAGGGTTAGGTGGCAGGGAAGGGGGGGTTAGGGTTAGGCATGGGGGGAAGGTTAGGGTTAGGCACCCCTAAGGACAGTTAGGGGAGGGAATTAGGTTAGTGAATACTTACCTTAGTGGCAATGTCGGGCAGCCGCTGTCGGGATTCCAACCGCGTCCGGCGGTAAATCATACCGATTCCTTACAGCAGGATTAGCCGGATGGGAAACACATAAACCCTCCAACCTGCCCCACCACAAACATACAAAAAACACACAATAAAGTCTCGGTGTCCGGTCTCACTGTGTATAACAAATGGTGCATGCGGTTATTACAAAAAAAAAAATTAATTTGTACTGTTTGGACAGAGATACATCGCTCACAGGGTTTATAACACTAACGCTCGCTGGTGAGCAGGTGGGTGATAAATACCAGCAGGACGCCACCGCGAGGGCAAATGTAATATATTACCAAGAAAAAAACTGGTTAGTAAATGGAGCCCCAAGAAGAGATTATTCTGACAAAGAATTTTGGGTCTTTGAAGATATTTTAAACAGAAATAACATAAAGTCCACTTGTCATTTATAGTTACTACCCGCACTACTGCCAGTGTGACTGAGTGAAAGTTTTGTGGAGGGAATAGAAAAGTCTAAAGATATTCCTATTACCTAGATTAGGTGTCACAGTGGGTAGTATTGTATATACTGCTTATTAGAGGGTGTTAGGATCAGGGCTTAGCAGACTAAAGCGAATGTATAGTACTGTACCATCATTTAGTAAGACCATGAAGCACCAGCGGTAAGGTGGGAATCTCGCTGGCCGGCAAACACCCTGAAACACTATCTATAGGGCAGATTTTGTTGTGTTTTATTGTATGCTGAGACTTATACTATTCTTATTCCTTATTTCAGGACATACTATAGAGATAGATGAAATCCCTTGTGTGGATCTCGGGCCTGAAACAGTTCTTCCCTGTTTATTACATCAGGGACTAGAGGAACTATGGAGTTACATGGTCATTTATATGCATTACCGAGCTGCCCGACAATTGCAGGTGGGAGACTGCTGGGTTCATGTTGAATCTCCCCCAGTGCAGATGGGGAGATATTGACTTTAAACTGGACTCTGACTATTCCTGCATTGCATTGAGGATCAGGTCACACATACTGTGATCTCACACAGGTCACTGTCACGTACATTCTGGACTGAATATGTCCAAGTGTCAGGGATCTGGTGCTGGGTTATTATGGATGATGTACGGTTACAGGCCAAAGCATGGCTAATAATGATGAATTACTATGAACTGTGATGGTACATTTATATAACACAAGCCAGGGATAATGTTGTACCAAGAAAGTCCTTTCAGGTCTTTTTATTGTTATTTAGTTACACCGATTGATAATATTACTCAGTTATCATACATATTAGGCGTAATACTCATGAGTATCGTTACTCCTAATATTTATGATTTCCACACTATATTGTCACTAGCTTCTTGCTCATTTACTGTATGTAGTTTGCTGACATTGGGTTATTGAATTGAGTATTGCTATTTATAATTACATGTCACTGCTCATTGCCATGCCCGATAGCTTCTCTCTCTTTTTTTGAAATATTTTTATATGTGTTGTATATGTCTTTGTTAGGTCCAGTATATAGATCATTTATATATATCCAATAAAAGGGAAGTTTTAATTTTATATGAGTGCCCTCAGAAGGTGCTTTTTCTCTTTATCCTCCTTATAAATGATTATAATTTCAGGGGTGCGCCCACATTTGTGCAATTTCCTTTCAAAGCACTCTAAGGGGTAAATTTACTAAGAATAGAGATAGGTGGAGATGACCATCTCGGGTGATTTATTCATTTTTTTCCCTGCTTGCAAATTTACTAAAGGCAAAGTCGGGTGAGTTAGAGAGAGATTTCTCTCATCTCACTCGTAAATCTCGGCTGAGATAGCAATCTCTAATCTTATCACCATCGGGCCAAATCGGAAGTACTTTTCACCTAAAACCTACATCTCTCAAATTTACCAAGAATCGGGATGACAAGCTCGGGTGAGATAGGAGCAAACTCTCTGTCAAAATCACTTTTCAAACTCTCACCCCCTGAGCTGTGATCTGTGTATGTTTCTTTCTGTAAATGGATAAAATAGGGATAATTTTTTAACAAAAGACGTGAGGTCTCCCCCCAAAACACTAACCAGCCTCGGGCTTGCCATCCTGTCCAGGTTCTTAACATTACAGGGAAAAAAATGTGTAGGGATCCCCTGTAATGTAAGAACGAGCACCAGGCAGCAGGGACAGAGCTGGTTTCAAATATACGGAGATAAAAATTGGCGTGAGGTTCCCCGTATATTTAAAACCAGCCCTGGACCCTTTCTAACGGGGGACTGATGCCACAGCCAGGGGTGCCCTTTCACCGGGCCCTCCAACTGCAGCATCAGCCCTGACTATTAGTCAGCCCAGGCCAGGGATCCCTGGGGAGTTGGAGACCCCCCAATAAAGGGGTCACCCTCTCCAGGGAACCCCTGGCCTAGGCTGATAGCCCGGGGCTATCCCCGCCACCCCTGGGTGGTGGGTGGCACGTTGATAGATTAAGGTGTAGTGTAAAAAATTAGATTTGAAAAAAAAAGTGTCAATTTTGATCAGCACTGGACTGAAATTTGAAATATAATTGTTATCAAAACCAAATCAATGCAGGTAGTGGATTGAATAAATCAATCAATTTGTATGCTAGGTTTGGCGGTGCTCCCAGGAATAAAGTAGAACTACTCAAAATAAATTATTTTAGCAAAAGCTAAAAAGAAAAAGAAAAAAGAAATTCCTTTTTTAGGGAGCACTCTTTTATAATAATAATAATATAACAAGACATTGTGTATGGAAATATGGTTTACATTAAAACATACCTTTTATTACTATCTCTAAAATATAGGGCAACTGGGCTTTCTTAAAAAAAAGGTGAGTCCACCCAAAACGTACACTTATTACAATAATAATTATTAATCACTGCAAATTGGTTGTATTGCACTATGGCAAAATGATTGAAGAAAAATGTTGAGCATATAATATGTGCTGATATCTGGCAGCTATGGAGACAAGATTAGTAAAATAATCTTTCTGGAAAATCCTTGTGTAGGTACTTCATATGAGCGTGCTAATCAGAGTAAATGACGCATATAATAATTGCTTGATATTGCTGTACTCAATATGGCAACCTTTAGGGCCATATAAAATGACACATGCATAACTTATCTGTGAAACCTCTAGAATATATTAATAGGTAGGTATAACCTTCAAGTTGCTTCGATCATTGGCACAAAAAATAAAAGCCAAGGGCTACAATTTTCACCATGTAACAATCATAGACGTATAAGAGGTTACACATTCCTTCAGCACCCTGTTGATGTAAACATTACTGCATCGGTGAACTCATTCACAAAAAGGAAGCTGGTTTAGGTGTCATTGCTACCCATCCAAGGGCCAAGACACCTTCAACTATTGCTGAAAAATAATTACATAATATGTTACCTTGATTGAGATCTCTAAATTGTGGTTCAGCCTAAATCTGGCCAGACAGAGGGGCGAGGAGAGCAGTCAGGTCTTTCTCTCCTGGCTGCTAAAAATGTGAAGCTTTTACCAAAATGTAATTTTGTCATATGTGATCAATACAGCATATGAAACAAATCATATTATATTCATAATTACTGGTTATGCTGGAGTTCAAAGTATAGATGGTGAAAGAGTACAGCACACAGATGCCCTGGCACCTTCTACTTTCCAGTCTCTTCAAAGAGAGGCGGCACTGGATGAGAGAGGGGCCGGGTGCTGAGCTGATGGAAATAAAAGAGATGTGCAGGCTATCACTCACATGCCTGGTGTTAGGTGACTGCTGTTATCACAATAGGACATTGCAGAAGTCAGATCGCCGTGTGAGGACTGCCTGCTCTGAAAGGAAATGCCTGCAAGTCAGTGTTAGAGAAGGTCTCCTAAAGCACCAGATATACGGCTCCCCGTGTGTCAGACGGGGATATGGGCGGCAGGACGCGCATTTCGCCAGATAGGCTTGTTAACCTGTAATAGCTTCTGCATGCTATTACACTGCGCTAATGTCTGCTCTTTGGAACGAGCTGACTTCAGTCCCAGGCCGCTGCCCAATCAGCGGCGGCTAACATTAGCAGCCGCTCATCGGCTGGGACCCACGTGGAGGAGCCACTCATTGGCTAAGCCCACGTGGGTCCCAGCCAATGAGCAGCCGCTAATGTTAGCCGCCGCTGATTGGCCGGTGGCCCGGGACTGAAGTCAGCTCATTCCCATGAGCAGACATTAACACAGTGTAACACCATGCAGAAACATGTTGTTACACTGTATCCGGGTCACGTATTGGATTTTTGCGGAGAACATCGAGGGACATAAAGGTGAGTATTGGATCTTTTATTACAGGTAAGTAATCTCCTGCAAAACGAGCTACTCGGGAGAGATATCTCGTTTTGCTTCACCATCGGCCAACTCGATTAGCCTCAAATCGCCTGTTGGTAAATTTGGTAAACTAAAAGGGATTAAATAACCCGAATTTTGGCGAGTTCCAGCAAGATAAATCACTTTGAAAATCAGGACCATCTCGAATCTTAGTAAATTTACACCTAGCAGTGTAATACTCTGTTTGTGATAATGGGTAGAATATAGTAATTACTATTAAATGTAAAACCTATCATATACTTTGTTCACATCCCTTTCCCCTTGAAATTAATCTCTACACAGGTGTCTGTCTCGGGCAACGGGGCTACCCAGTGATTACTGCTGATATCTAAGCACTACACTGAAGCTAATCCTTAAATCTTCTAAATATATATATATATATTAGGGATGTGCAGGCTCGGTTCTACTCGGTTCTGTTCGGTTTTCATCCCTAATATATATACCAATATTATGCTGGTGACTGACAATCAGATGATATGAATTTTCTGATAGTCAAATAAGGCTGCTAATCCCCAAAAAGGTCCTTTGCCAGAAAGGGCCTATGGTATTAACAATGATGATATTGTTTTTTTGGGGAGTGCCTAAACTGGATTATACATGGGAGCCAATTCACCTTTTATATACTATAATACATAGAATGTTGTGAGGTGATAATGGTGAATTTTATATTCCTCCTATCAGGCTACTAAGGGACATTTTTTCAACCTGAGTTCACTCAAATACAACTAATAACTTTCTTCCTTTTAGTACATAGTTTTATTAAAAACATAAAATCACATTTAAAACTTATTCTCACATATACATAGACATCTTGACCATTGTGGGACAGATGTTAGTACACTTGCTGTCTCCCTTTATAGGGACAAGCTCCTTGACCGCCCGTAGGGGCCACTTTGGATCTTGATATCTTGTCACTTAAAGCGTTTCATCATAAATGACTTCCTCAGGAGTGTTTGTTAGGGACTGGTTATTTACTTCTACCGGCAGTATATATCCACCAGGAAAATCAATGTAAGGATGGTGATAAAGTAAGCTATTAGCATAGGATCAAACAATAAGTCTCTCAGCCAGTCCGTCTTGTTAGCAACTGGTTATCTACTTCTACCAGAGATTTAAATCCACCAGGCAGGTAAGCTTTTAGCCTAGACTCAAAATTTTTAGTCTCTCAGCATACTGCTCAGTGCACCAGTCTGATGAACTGAGCAGTATGCTGAGAGACTGAAAGTCTAGGTGATAATTAGGCTCCTGACCAGATTCTTGTATGAAGGAGGGAATTCCACATAGTGGGTGCAGTCCAGGAAAAGTTCAGGTCTTGTACAATGCAGAAGGTCAAGGGACATACTGAGATTACAGATATGTGTTGCTGATGTTTTGTTAGTGGCTGTTTTTGTCAAAGTGGGAACAGCACTAACCCTGGATGTACCCTAGATGTACCCTAGATGTACCTAGACATTTGTCTGTGGCAACAAAGTGTGGCAGTTGGCTAAACATAATGTCAGTTATGAAGGCCCATATTTATCAACGAGTGATATTCTTGTTATCACTCATTACTAATCTTAAATGTTGTTCCAACCAATCACTAGCACCTAACTAGAGATGAGCGGGTTCAGCTCTCTGACAACCAAACCCGGTCTTGGGCTAAATGTAATCTTCCCAGCATTGTATCTTGCAGGTTTTGCTTATGATAAAAGTCCCACCCTCACGATGGTGGCCAAAATTTTACATAGGATGCTGTAGGGTTAGGGTGTGTGGTGCTAGTTGCAGGCTGACTGTGACTCTGTGGGCTACTGTGTGTCACACTCAGTGTCACTGTCTGTCATCACCAGTGTGAGGCTGCTATGCTGCAACTGTGGCTCTGTTGGCTATAACATATAAAAACTAATAACATATAGTAGGTGCAGTCCACCTTTAATATCAGCGCTGTGAGTAATTGTCATTTCTTCCAAATTTTTTTAAAAATCATATATTTTTTTTTAAATTGTGTGTGTTCACTGGGCAGTGCACTGTAAATGTTAACAAATAATGTATAGTAGGTACAGTCCACCATTAATATCAGTTTTGTGTGACTTGCAGTGTGAATTGGTTGTCATTTGTTAAAGAAGTTTTTTTTAAATAAGAGTTGTGTGTGTTCAAGGTTAGTGAGTGGCACTGTGTTATAATAATGCTCAGTAGGTGCTGTGCCACTTCTTTGGTAACATACTGTAAATGCTGTGAGTCGATATGGATCATGATCAGTAAATAGAAGAGAAGAAGCAGCAACCAAGTACTAGCACTGCAGCTGCTACAAGTCATGATGATACCAGTCCTTCAAAATTTACTAAAGCTAGCACTCAAGGGCATAGAGGGTTTAAGACAGGGTACCTGAAATCAAAACAATATTTCACAATGTTAAAGAAAAATCATCACCTCTAATAATAAAGGGAAATTTTCCTGCTAAAAACATGCCATACACAACACACAGTGGCAAGGAGGCTTTGACCTTTATTTGTGAGTGGTTCTTCTGCAACTGCTGTCAGTCTGACATCTTCTTCTAAAACCTTACATGATGATGCAATACCTTCTCAGTCAGAGTCTAGAAAAGATGTCAAAATTAAAACAGACAGATAAGTGTAGAAAACACCACTGAGGCTGAAGAACAAGGTGTGTGTTGAGAAATGTCACAAATCCCTGAGCTGAATCTAAGGGTTTCCACGAGTGTTATGTGTGTCTTATATTTCTGATACAGTACTCATAGAGAAGCCTTGTTCCACCAATTCTGTACTCTCTGGCAATGTGATGATGAGCAGCACAAATAAAGCTGGTGATATGCAAATTGAGGGTGTTACTAAAAAGTGCAACAGGATGAGAGGGATATTTGTATAGGTGACTCCAGCGCTAATAAGGATGTTGATGGTGAGGATGTTGTTTGTGTAAGTCAGGCACCACTGGAAGCAGTTCTTGCCTGTGATAAGAAGAAAACCACTGCCATGCCTGGGCATAAGATGAAAAAGTCCACCGCTTAAGTGTGGAATTATTTTTATCCAAATTCTCAAAGTAAGTAGAGGTAGGGACATTAACCATTTAGGAACCTCCTCCCTTTTACATCATTTGTAGTAAGTTCATGCAAAATTTTTGGCAAAATCTGAAAATTCTTCTAAAGTAATAGCAAGACAGCAGATCACTAAAGCCATCATGACTATGCTAGTATTAAATCTGCATCCAATATCTGCCTTTAATGCATCTGATTTTAGACAGTTAATTGAGGTCCTGTGTTCCTGCTACCATATTCCATCTCTGTTCTACTTTACCAGAAAAGCAATTTGTTGCCTGTACCAGGATGGTATAAAAATCAAATTTTGAGCCTACAAAATACCATTGTACCCATTATCCACTTAACCACAGATATGTAGACAAGCAG
The DNA here is from genome assembly GCA_031769625.1 of Taudactylus pleione. Taxonomy (NCBI): domain Eukaryota; kingdom Metazoa; phylum Chordata; class Amphibia; order Anura; family Myobatrachidae; genus Taudactylus; species Taudactylus pleione. The sequence continues at coordinate 126,819 of JAUIMM010000362.1, read as the reverse complement.
TAGTGGTCATGACTGTGACATCCCCTGGGTGGGTGTATCATCTTCAGCAGCAGTAGGTAACACAATATGCCAGCTCATTCACAGACAGGATACTTTCTGTTTCCCCGGCTTAACAAAGAGGCATACCGGTGTCAACCTGTTAGAAATGGAATGTCAGTTCAAAGTGGCTTATCCCACTAGGACACTCCTTAAGATTTGTCATTTTTGATAATGCAGAAAATATTGTGAGTGCATCAAAACTGGGTGATTCCTAACACATCCCATGTTTTGAGCACACAATCAATTTGGTGGTACAGAATAGTTTTTAAAAATGGCAGGCATGTGCAGGAGATGCTGTCTGTGGCAAGAATAATTGCTGGACATTTTTTACATCAAATGAGGGAACAGCAACAAGCCATCCAAACCTACACATCAAGCCATGGGACAGGAAATGTATTGTACTTTAGTCCAACACAGTAGGGAATGTGCTCTATTTTATGCAAGCTACTGAAGCCATTTAAAATTGCAACTAAAAAAGTGAATCCAGACACTGCCAGCCTGAGTCAGGTCATACCTTTAATTAAACTACTGGAAAAGCAGCTAAATAAGCTGAAAGAGGAAATGAAATTAAGTTATTCCTCAAATGTGTTGGATTTATAGTTCAATTTCTTTAATCACTTTGCCAGGACCAAAGGCTTTGCAACATTTTGCACTTGGATCACTACATTTAGACAACCATGCTTGATCTTAGGTATAAATTCTATAGAATGTCTTTCTTTCCAACTGCCACATATCTTAAGAGATGCAAATTTTGGTATATGGAGTACACTAATGTGCTGTCTCCATAATGCTTGTTAGTGAAACATCTGCTCCTTTACCAGGGTGGCTGACCTTAAGTCTACTGCGCATATGCAGCACCATCGTGCCACTTTGTTTGAGCATCATGTTACTACATACATATGTAGTACTTAGCTTCAGGGTGACCCCACATTATCCTGCTTTACCTGCTATAATACATGACTGGCTGGCCCAATGTATGCTCCACTTCTTCTCTGCTGCATATAGTTGTATCTGTGCATATGGTTGTGCAATCTACAGATGCTGTCGTAGAAGAGTGCCTGGATCTTAGCCATTCAGCACCTTTCCCTAAACTCCTATGGAAATGACTCACTTGGGAACTTTAATTTTAGGGAGTGCTGTACATACAGTGCTTGTCCATGGGATCGGGTCACAGTGTCTTATTGTGTTACAAAGACCCATGGACTACTACATAACCTAGGAAATTGTGCACATCCAAGTAAATATGAATTGTGAGTGTGTTTAACAGTCAGAGTGTCTAATTCATTACTGATCGCAATTGCAACCATGTACGCAGATTGATCAATGATGTGTACTGCGCATGTGTATGCTTCACACTACGCGTGCTTGAAACAGCATTGTGATCATGCATGCAGAAAGAAAGCCATCGGAGAGTGAGTGACAAGATGTTAGTGTCTGTGGGTGGTCATGGGGGGAGTTGTTGAAAAACGCAGGCATGCCTGGCCATTTGAACGCCATTTCTTGGGCATGCATAAATTAGCCACTGCGATTGCCTACACAGTTGGAGTACTCACAGTGCGCTACGAGGCTAGTAATTTCTGAGCATGGTCAGTGCTGCTGTAATTGTGCGCGAGGGGCCGATGTTACTCTATGGTACCAATGTACATGCAGAGCTGAAAGGGCACTGGAGGACAGAGCATGAGATGGACACGATAGCATGTGCCACCTATCACAGTGATTGTAAGCAGAGTGGATGACAGGTGCCCAGATTACTGCTCAGCAAGTTTTGTTACACAGGTTTTAGATGTTTCTGCATTTCATACTTATGCATATTTATTATATTATGGTCCAGAGTTCAAATAGATCATGGAATGATTTGGTTTGAAATTGAAAAAAAAAGTTTATTCTGTGCGTTGAAGCTTCGCAGCAGACTCAGGACCTGACTTATCCCATATCTAGGTGGACTGTCATGTACCCTGCCCAGAGCTGGTTTCTGGCTGGGCTGGGCATAGAACCACCTCTTCAGAGCATCAACTTGGGTCAGGTAGTCTTTTTTTATCTCCCTCAGATCTTGGTGAATTTCCCTTAGAATGGAGATTCTTATGCTGGTCCGGATTTAGTTGTGCATTGACTCAATGGCTGCAGTCTGTCTCTCCACTGCCACCTTAAACCCATTGATGACTTTTGCTAGGGTGGAGGTGGTGGATAGGGGTGACACTATGGTGGAAGTTGTGCTCCCTCCCATCCGACTGCAGCCATTGACGGTGGTCGTCTCCTAAAAAAGAAAGAAAGGAGTTTCCATGCTTGTGTGTTCCCGGACTGGGACTTGGATCTGTATTACTTGGTGCAGACGCTCGCTGGAGGAGACTTGGCTTAATGAAGTTTCTCCGCATGAGAGGGTGCAGCGAACTGACAGGAGTTTGAGAAATGCGGCAGTAACGTGGTAGCTAGGAAGCTACGTGGAGCGGCTGGATAGCCGTGGGTAGATGTTGGTAGCTGAGTGGCTACGTGGAGTGGCTGGATAGCCGTGAGTAGACGTTGGTAGCGGAGAGGCTACGTGGAGCGGCTGGATAGCCGAGGGTAGACGTTGGTAGCTGAGTGGCTACGTGGAGCGGCTGGATAGCCGTGGGTAGATGTTGGTAGCTGAGTGGCTACGTGGAGCGGCTGGATAGCCGTGGGTAGACGTTGGTAGCTGAGTGGCTACATGGAGCAGCTGGATAGCCGTGGGTAGATGTTGGTAGCTGAGTGGCTACGTGGAGTGGCTGGATAGCCGTGGGTAGACATTGGTAGCTGGGTGGCTACGTGGAGCGGCTGGATAGCCATGGGTAGACGTTGGTAGCTGAGTGGCTACGTGGAGCGGCTGGATAGCCGTGGGTAGACGTTGGTAGCTGAGTGGCTACGTGGAGCGGCTGGATAGCCGTGGGTAGACGTTGGTAGCTGGGTGGCTACGTGGAGCAGCTGGAGTGCAGTGGGAAGGCTTGCTTAGTTGCACTGGCAACTTGTGTGAGCATTGGGGATCCGTTTGTAGTGGACACTGGGAGCTGACAGGCTGAGAGAGAAGGAGAAGGCTCCTCATTGGTGGTAGTGGGGTCACATGGGCAATCCAAGATGGCCGCGCCCATGGACCGGAGGACAGCACTTCCTGGAGGTAGTCAGCGGGGACCAGCGGTCAGCAGGAGCCGGCGTGGGAGCAGCACAGCAGCTGGACCCTCCAGAGGACAACAGCGGAGACTGCCTTGAGAGATGAGGAAGGAGCGTACAGCGCGGGAGCCGGAAGACAGCGCGGGTCGGCGCCCGCACAGGTAAGCGATGGGGTCTGATTCTGGGGTCTCCAGGCCGGCGTGTGACAGTACCCCCTTCTTCAAGAGTGGCCACTGGACACTTCCTTGGTTTATGAGGAAATTTCATATGGAACGCTTTGACCAGATGGGGTGCATGGACATCGGAGGCATTTATCCAGATTCGTTCCTCCGGACCATAATTCTTCCAGTCGATGAGGTATTGAGGACGGTTGTATTGACAACGGGAATCTAAGATTCTGTCAACTTTGAACTCCTCTCCCTGCTGTGTTTGAACGCTAGAAGCTTTAGGCAGGACCTTCTGAAATCGGTTTAAGAATTGTGGTTTTAAAAGAGAAATATGGAAAGAACTTGGAATGCGAAGAAATGGAGGAAGCTTTAACTTGTAAGCCACAGGATTCAAGACTTTGATGATTGGGAATGGACCAATGAATCGCGGAGCAAATTTCATCGAGGGTACTCGGAGTCTTAGGTTTCGGGTAGAGAGCCAGACCATATCCCCAGGTTGGAAATTTGGAACCGCTCATCTTTGGCGGTCAGCAAATTTCTTGTACCGGGCTAACGTTTTAGTCAGAGAGGAACGAACCTTTTCCCAGATGTTGGAGAACTGTTGAAGGGACATTTTGGCCGCAGGCACATCTAATGTTGGAAGAAGAGGGAATTCTGGCACTCGAGGATGTTGACCAAAAACAGTAAAAATAGGAGTTGAGCTGGTGGATGTGTGATAATGATTATTGTGGGCAAATTCGGCCCAAGGAAGAAGTTCAATCCAGTCATCTTGGGAGGATGAGACAAAAGAGCGCAGGAACTGTTCCAGGTCTTGATTGACCCTTTCGGTCTGACCGTTGGTCAGGGGATGATAAGCGGTAGGGCTGAGCAGAGTGACCTCCAGAACTTCGCTACAAACTGTACTCCTCTGTCGGAGATGATCTCTTGAGGAAGGCCGTGGAGCTTGAAGATCTCTTTTATAAAGCTCTGGGCGAGTAGAGGTGCAGACGGAAGCCCAGTAAGTGGTACGAAATGAGCCATTTTAGAAAAACGATCCACGGTAACCCAAATTGTGTTGTGGCCCCGAGATGGAGGAAGATCAGAGATGAAATCCATAGATAGGTGAGTCCATGGCTTAAATGGAATTGCAAGAGGTTGGAGTTGACCGTGTGGAACCCGCCGAGGTATCTTGTGTTGGGCACATTTGATGCATGAAGACACATAAGACCTGACGTCCTTTTTCATCGAAGACCACCTATAGGACCGCTGGATGAATTCTAGGGTTTTATCCATACCCAAGTGACCAGAGAACCGGGAAGCATGAGCCCAATGCAGTAACCTCTTGCAGAGTTCCGGAGCGACGAAAGTCTTCCCAACCAGGGGTATAGAAGATAATTGGGTAGAGGCGAAGAAAGCTGAATTCAAGATTGGTTGGGGCTGTTCCATGGGTAGATCAGGGTCGCTCGTCATGGAACGGAGAGTGCGTCGGCTTTGAGGTTTTGTGTACCGGGGCGATAGGAGACTTTGAAGTTAAATCTGGAGAAAAACATTGCCCACCGGGCTTGATGAGGGTTCAAGCAATTTGCAGATTTAAGATAAAGGAGGTTCTTATGGTCAGTAAAAATGGTAATGGGGTAATGAGCTCCTTCTAGAAGATATCGCCATTCTTCGAGGGCTAGTTTCATGGCGAGTAACTCTTGATCTCCGATAGTGTAGTTCTTTTCTGCAGGCAAAAACTTCCGGGAAAAGAAACCACAGGGATGAAGTTTTTCATCTTTAAATCGCTGGGAGAGCACTGCACCGACACCTTCAGAGGATGCGTCCACCTCCAGGATAAAGGGCCGGGTGGAGTCTGGTTGCTTTAAGATGGGAGCGGAGATGAAGGCTTGCTTCAGAAGTTGAAATGCAGAGGTAGCTTCGACAGGCCATATAGTTGGATCTGCTCCCTTGCGGGTGAGGGCTGTAATCGGAGCTACCAGAGTCGAGAAACCTTTTACAAACTTGCGATAATAGTTGGCAAATCCTAGGAATCTTTGTATGGATTTTGAGCGGTTGACATGCATGGGTTCTTCGCCCAGAGGAGGAGAGGGTAAGCAGGAAACTGGACGTGGCCTTCCATGATCAAATCTGCCTCTTTCCAAGGCACGCTCCCTGTGACGGAGATCCACCTTGTTGCAGAGAGAGATTAACCCATCCAAACTGGTTGGAAGGTCACGGGAAGCTAGGTCGTCCTCGTTCCAATTGAGTTCTGAAGCCAGAGTCTGGAACTGGACTAAGTATTGGCCGACGGTCCTGCTGCCCTGACGGAGGCGTAGAATATCAGCTGATGCGGAAGTGGTTCTTCCGGGTTCATCAAAGATTTTGCGAAATGTGGCAACAAGTTCGGGGTAGTTGGAGAGCAGGGGATCCGACTTCTCCCAAAGGGGCGAGACCCAATCGAGTGCTTGGCCAGAGAGTAGAGAGATGATATATGCCACCCTGGTTCTGGCCGTCGGAAAGTTGGCGGATTGTAGCTCGAATTGGATTTCGCATTGGTTTAAAAAACCCCTGCATAATTTGGGGTTGCCATCGAACTTGCTCGGAGGGGAGAGCTGAAGACGAGCAGGAGGTAGAACCGGAGGAGCAGGTGACACACAGGAGGAGAGCGGGCTGGGGAGCCAGCGGGAGCGGGATGAGCCAGTAAGGACTGAATGTTGTCCAGGCGTGACGACATATCTTGGATAAATTGGATCAACTGGGCCTGAGAGGTCTCCTGTCTTTCCAGACGGGATAGTACATCCTGCGAGGCCTCTACCCCAGATCCTTGACCACTTGCCGAGTCCATCTTGCCACTGCAAACTGTCACAAGCGTGGAATTTAAGAGCTGTGTTCCCGGACTGGGCCTTGGATCTGTATTACTTGGCGCAGACGCTCGCTGGAGGAGACTTGGCTTAATGAAGTTTCTCCGCATGAGAGGGTGCAGCGAACTGACAGGAGTTTGAGAAATGCGGCAGTAACATGGTAGCTAGGAAGCTACGTGGAGCGGCTGGATAGCCGTGGGTAGATGTTGGTAGCTGAGTGGCTACGTGGAGCGGCTGGATAGCCATGGGTAGACGTTGGTAGTGGAGTGGCTACATGGAGCGGCTGGATAGCCGAGGGTAGACGTTGGTAGCTGAGTGGCTACGTGGAGCGGCTGGATAGCCGTTGGTAGATGTTGGTAGCTGAGTGGCTACGTGGAGCGGCTGGATAGCCGTGGGTAGACGTTGGTAGCTGAGTGGCTATGTGGAGCGGCTGGAAAACCGTGGGTAGACGATGGTAGCTGAGTGGCTACGTGGAGCGGCTGGATAGCTGTGGGTAGACGATGGTAGCAGAGTGGCTATGTGGAGCAGCTGGATAGCCGTGGGTAGACGTTGGTAGCTGAGTGGCTACGTGGAGCGGCTGGATAGCCGTGGGTAGACGTTGGTAGCTGAGTGGCTACGTGGAGCGGCTGGATAGCCGTGGGTAGATGTTGGTAGCTGAGTGGCTACGTGGAGCGGCTGGATAGCCGTGGGTAGACGTTGGTAGCTGGTTGGCTACGTGGAGCGGCTGGAGTGCAGTGGGAAGGCTTGCTTAGTTAAACTAAGAAACTAGTTGCACTGGCAACTTGTGTGAGCATTGGGGATCCTTTTGTAGTGGACACTGGGAGCTGACAGGCTGAGAGAGAAGGAGAAGGCTCCTCATTGGTGGTAGTGGGGTCATATGGGCAATCCAAGATGGCCACGCCCATGGACCGGAGGACAGCGCTTCCTGGAGGTAGTCAGCAGGGACCAGCGGTCAGCAGGAGCCAGCGTGGGAGCAGCACAGCAGCGGGACCCTCCAGAGGACAACAGCGGAGACTGCCTTGAGAGATGAGGAAGGAGCATACAGCGCGGGAGCCAGAAGACAACGCGGGTCAGCGCCTGCACAGGTAAGCGACGGGGTCTGATTCTGGGGTCTCCAGGCCGGCGTGTGACACATATTTACAATTTATATGGTAAAACTAGATCAATAGATAGATAGACTTTAAATATACATCAGTACCAGACACAGCATGTGGGGCATCAGTGGCAGACACCACAGGATGTTGTAAGTGGACATCTGCCAAGAACCCCCGTTCCAAGGTCCCCACAATCTTCAAAACTTGTTGGGTCAATTCCAAGACCATGACCGATCTGGGATTTCAGTTTGTTTCTGAGTCTGCTGTGAAGGTCACTCCATCTAAATAAACTACAGTATATTAGAAGAAAACACTTGAAAACATTTTACAAACATCTATTGTATACTGGAAAAGTAATACACATATTATTATTGTAGACAATTAGACTGTAGACATGTCCTAAAATTATTATCAGCTCACATACTATGGTTTACATTTATTAGCTTGTTGTTTTTTCTACCATTTATATACATTTTATTATTGGGTATTTTAGTAATTCTTATCATTTTTACATATATGTTGGGGTACGATAACAAGTTCACAGAATTAACTTTTTTGGCAATTTCAATCCAGATCCTTCCATAAGCTTTAGGTCAAACTCTGATCCCACTATGAAATCTAGATATCGCCTCTTCTATAAGGACCTTGTTTTCCCTCTTACTAATACATGGTGCTTGTGTCTTGCCATCTGTTGAGTCTCCTTCAGTTCTGACAGACCCGTGGTGGTGATGTGTGAGGAGGAGCTGAAGGTGGAATATTTGGTGAGGAAACAGCAACAGGATCACCATCAACATCTGCAAGATGTTATGCCATGTGTGTGACTCTTGAGGGTATTGTCCTTCAACAGTCTAGAGGGCTGGTATTTCTTAGCAAGATGTGGCCATGAAGAGCTGGAATGCCTTGGCTAGATGGACCTGTGGGCCGTAAGATGAGATGTGGCCTTTGGGCCGAGTAGCAGCCTTGAGGGCTGGAATTACTTGGCTAGATGTGGCAGGTGAAGATAAATGCTGCTGTGAAGAGACTGGTGTTGGTATACAGGTTTGCATACTTTGGACGCTGTAGTGTGGCCTGTGCCGCTGGGTTGACACAAGCAGCTGACGCTGTAGTGCGGCCTGTGCTGCCGTTTGATACAAGCAGTTGACGCTGTAGTGTGGCCTGTGCCACCGGGTTGATACAGGCAGCTGACGCTGTAGTACGGCCTGTGCCGCTGGGATGACACAAGCAGAGCATGCTGGACTGTGTACTCTGAGCACAGAGTACTGTCCATGCTGCCTAGATGGCACAATCGGCAGTATAACAATTTACAAATAGAGCTAGACTGGATAACAGGAGACAATGCCAGAACCGGAAACACGAAAACTCTATCACCGGCATCGGAGCAGCGTTAGCACCAGCAGGATATAGATCCCAGAATGATGGAGAGGAGGTAGGTGGAGGATTCAGCCAACACTTGCCCGCCGTTCACCTCACACACTATTCGCAGTACAGCGACTTGTGACACAAGTATGTCAAAGTGCAGATCTTTATTTGGATAGTCCCTTACAAATCCTTCCAGAAATTCTTGTATGTCTAAAAGATTTTCTTCCTCCATGTTTTTCAAACTTCCAAAACCATCTGAGCCTTTTATATGCACATGCATACACTGGGCGTGTGATGCAACCAGTACGCAATAAACAATTGGCTATAAAACCATGCTCCCTAGTCAGACAACGTTGGTCACTCAGATCTCCAAGATGCTGCCCATGCAAAGAAATGTATAGGCATCTGATAAGACACGTGTCCATGTGTGGAGTGGTGATAGTCCGGACACAAGAGAGTAGCAGCCTGTAACCAACATGTCACTGTGAGGCCATAGGTGAAGGCATAGTGGAGAATGAGGTAAATAGCTATTTGGGAGATGTTGGTAATGAAGGTTACAGTCCTCCATCTTTAGTACAGTAGTCTCATGTTCACATTAAGAGGTGCAGCTACTGTATTCTCCACTTTGTACAGCAACAATGCTAAACATATTGACTTACTGTACATTTCCAACCATCTGCTGACAGTTCAGAACTTAGTCATGTTTTTTGTGTAAATAACCAATACATTATTACATTGTGCAGTTTTTCATGTATATGTTTCATGTTCTTTGCTTACATTGCCATATATATCTCATATTGGGTGGGATGCACCAACTGCAAAAATGTGGTCATGTCTCAGAAAATTTAATTTTTGGAGGTTCGACTGCATTTCCCATATGCGCCAAGATGCAGAAAACAAAACTTTCCGGAGCTTGGACCCGATAGGCAATATCACCTATTGTTGGCGTTGCCTAATAGAAAGCTATGGGCATCTCTCTGCAGTGTTCCCTGAGAGAGATCCGATTGGATCCCTCTCAGTGGCCCGCAGGGATCGTGCATGCGCTGGCCGATGGCCCCGTATGCGCGGAAGCACTCGCGGGTCATAAACCCGGAAGTTCTTATATGGCAAAGGACTCTTTTTGGGGAGAGTTGTGATTTTACAAGTATACAGAGTTACTAAATGCCGCTATGCTTGTAATCATTGGTGGGATATGTGCCATGCATAATATGATGCTTGATGCCAATTGTACCTATTGCATGTGTTTATGTTTGTATTGCATGAAGTGTATATTGAAATCACATTCCATTGCTTATTTGTACAGTATTTCAATTTTATCAATTATCTACATATTAATGGCAGGAGGACTACTGTTATGAGTGACATGTTTCTATGATGTCGTCTGAGCAGCGCACATCATATACCAAATGAAAGGTCTTGATCCATAGATTTGCCCAAACAAGTGGTGATGTATTAGGTAGCTTGATTTAGGAGTTATATGGCAAATCATATGCCTGCCATTTACAATGCATCACCATTGTCCTCTGGAAAATGTGACAGTTGGTGAACTCTCCCTGTGCACCTGCTGGATGACCTGGAACATGTGACCTGCTGGGAAGTCTGGAAACTGTGTCAGTTTCTGAACTCTCTCTGTACCCCTGCTCTGTGACCTGGAACATGTGACCTGCTGGGAAGTCTGGAAACTTTGACAGTCATTTGCAGCCACATATATAAATGCATCTTGCAGGAACCTTAATTATTGACTGCTGTGTTATTTTATTATTAACTTTGCATCGCATTGTCTATAGGAAACATGCCTAGAGGCTGGCTTCAAGGATGTCGACATGGTGGATCTCTTGCAAATCACCCAGAGCGCGCAGTTCAAAGATATTAAACAATGTATAACAAGATCAACTGATACGCCGCTTGCATTAGACAATACTACTCTTTGGGTCCTATGGACATGCAATGTATGACCTGTGGTGTCCTACACTTTTTGTCAGAGGAGATTAAAGGCCATTTTTCAGACTGCTGTCACAATGGAAATGTTTATTTGTCCAATGTGGTTGTTCCACAATATTTAGCAGAACTCTGTATGACAAATTCCCTCACATTACAGATTAATTATCTCCGTAATTTCCTGAGTAACTAAGGCGGTTATCACCGGGATTCCCTGGTCTTTGTGAATCATTTTTCTACAATAAAACACCATTCTTCAGATTTTCACAACTACTGTGTATTTATTAGTACATAGGAGTGGTTATGCTTTTTGTCATTAAATGCTCAGGCCATAGGGAAGTTTATAGAGAAGACAAAACACTCATAGTTACATCCTTAATTTGCTGCTCGAACATCAATGTGTCATTTCCCAGAGTGCCGCGCCTCTTACACGCTCAGCACAGATGCCAATCCCACCTCCCAGAAGAGGTGTTTACTGTATATACATAATATTACAAATCTTATTCAAATGCATTGATTGTTTATGTGAAATTTTGCACATATTAAGTTTATGTGTGTATTTTACTCAGACTACATATGCACAGGTGTATTATATATATATATATATATATATATATATAATATATGTATATATATATATTTCACTGTGATATCTGCTAAGATTCACAAAATAGGAACTCCGATGTGATGTAAGATTCTGTAAGATTCTGTCACAAAATTGTACTGCAATAGAACTTTGGGTGGTCGGTTTTACATCACGTCCCTGTTCCTCTTTCACTATGACTTAGAGCTAATAGACAATTAAGAAGCTTTAAAAACAAAGCTTTAAAACAGTAAGTACAATATTTGTCAATTAGCTATATTGTAACAGGATTAGGGGGACAGGTACCGTACCACCTCCTGGGGTAGATGGTAGAAAACAGCAGCCGAGAGAGCACACTTGTCCAAGGATTCTGGTATAACCGGCCTTAGCCAAATTTACTCAGTCAAGGAAAAGTCACAAAATTCTGGCACTAAACGGAAGTCTTTCCTGACTATCAACTAGAAAACATCGAAGGTTTCAGCAAGTATCGTCCTCTTTCACCAAGTATCAAGGTTTTTCTCTCACAGAGACTCTGCAGACCCTTCCCCCAGGCGAGACTGTGGGGAATATATTTACTAAAGACCAATAATGATCAATTTTTATCAATTTAAAACCCGATCAAAATCGATCAACAGCAATGTTGTGTTTCTAAGACTAAATCACACATTTACTAACAGACAATTTAACATTTTTATAATTTTTTTAGTATTACTAAATGTGTGATTTAGCCCCAGAAACACAACATGGATGTTGGTCGATTTCCATCAATTTTAAATCACTTAAAATTAGGGGTGTGCACTGGCCACTTTTCGTGTTTTTGGTTTTGGATCTGGATCTTTCTTCATGTTTTGGATCTGGATTGGTTTTGCCAAAACCACCCTTCTGTGTTTTTGGTTCTGGGTTTTGTATAGAGATGCGCGCCGCCGCCCGTGTTTTGGTTTTGGATCTCCGTGTTTTGTTTTCATGTTTTAGTTTTGGTTTTGGATCTGGATTTTTTCTTAAAAAATAAAAAAACAGCTAAATTCACATAAAATGGGCCTTTTTTTGTTCCTACAGTATTAATAACCTCAATAACATTTATTTCCACTCGTTTCCAGTCAATTTTGACCACCTCACAATATTGATTTTTTTTCATCTAGTTATAGGGCCAAAAGTTGCATCCAGCTTGCTGGCTCAAAACTGATTGATATAATTATTAATAGAGTTGAGGACTGTGCAAAGATGATGGTTGGGATACCCTTGAGGATTGAAGAATTGATAGTTGATAGTTGGTGCAGCCCCTGGCTGTAAAATTGATAATAAATTAATTTAAAAAACAATTCATTTGATGCAGCCTCTGGCTGATTAATTAATAAAAAGCAATTAATTGGAACAGCCATTGATAATAAATTAATTAAAAAACAATTCATTGGGTGCAGCCCTTGGCTGTAAAACTGATAATAAATCAATTAAAAATCAATTCATTTGGTGCAGCCCCTGGCTTAATAATTAATAAAAATAAATTAATTGGTACAGCCCCTGGCTGTAAAATTGATAATAAATTAATTTATTAATAAATCATTGGTTCCTAAACCAACCATAACATTAATTTAAAATGTCAGGCAGCAATGCCCCAACCAGCACATAATGGAAAGTAAAAAGGTGCAAGATGGAATAGTCCTTGGGCCCTCCCACCCACCCTTATGTTGAATACGAAACAGGACAGTTTAACAAACTAATCATGTCAGCGACAAGGACTGCCAATTGTGGCTGAAATGATTGGTTTGTTTGGACCCCCATAAAACAAGCTGCCAATGTACATTGGACATGGAAATCAAAATGATCCCATACACAAACTGGCTTTACATTACTAGTTGTCCTCGTCCTCGGCATCCCCATCAGTGTGTACATTCACTCCTTCACACAATATTAATTTGTCCCTGCTGGATTCCACCATAGGCACCTCTGTAATTTTTTCAAGTAATTGTTGGTAGAGGTCTTCTTTGTGGAATTTGTAAGTCATTTTAATGAACATCATCTTTTCCACATTTTGAGGAAGTAACCTCCTACGCCGATCACTGAAAAGGTTGTCAGCTGCACTGAAAACTCTTTCGGAGAACACACTGGAGGGTGGGCAACTTAAGTAATGCAAAGCCAGTTTGTGTATGGGACTAAAAATTGCCTCTTTTTCCTGCCAGTACTGAAAGGGACTGTCTGACATGCCTATTAGAATGTTATCTCTGAAATAGCCCTCCACCATGCTGTGAATGGAGACCGTATCACACATAGTCAAGGTAGAAGACATGTCACTAGTAGGCAGTTCTCTCAGGCCCGACCAGATGTAATGCTTTGGTGAATGATCTGCATGACCAGCAGGCATTCTGTAAGGATAATTGAGTCTTTTCCTGGCAGCTGCAGAAACTGAAGGAGGAGATGATGGCGTTTCACGTGCGGCTGCAGCTGACAACTTTTTTTACCAACATCTCTTCGCACAGTTTTAGATTTTTGTCTGTTGGAAAAAAACTCACAAGGTAGTACTTAAACCTAGGATCCAAAATATATTTATCAGATTTCAATAGATTGACGACTCTTGGATCCTGGTGAATCAAGGGCTTGATCCACCAGTCCATCATACTTTGCGCAATCGCTCCATTTCACCTCCTCCTTCAGTTTCACCAGCTGTTTTTGCAAAAGTCTGATGAGGGGAATGACCTGACTTAAGCTGGCAGTGTCTGAACTAACTTCACATGTGGCACTTGACCCTATGACATAGTCCGTTGTATAGGCCTGGATGGCCTTTTGCTGTTCCTCCATCCGCTGAAGCATATAGAGGGTAGAATTCCACCGAGTTACTGCCTCTTGCTTCAGCTGATGGAAGGGCAAATTTAACAGTACCTGCTGGTCATGCAATCTTCGACAAGCGGTCGCCGAATGTCTAAAATGTCCGGATATTTTGTGGACCACTGAAAGCATCTAATGCACGACCGTGTCAGTTTTTAAAAAATGTTGCACCACCAAATTAATTGTGTGAGCAAAACATGGGACGTGTTGGAATTCGCCCAGATGTAATGCTCTCACAATATTGGTGGCATTGTCCGAAATCACAAATCCCAAGGAGAGTCCAATTGGGGTAAGCCATTTAGTAATGATTTCTCTGAGTTTTTCTAAGAGGTTCTCAGCAGTATGCCTCTTAGTGAAACCAGTTATACAAAGAGTAGCCTGCCTCTGTATCAGCTGTCTTTTGGTAGATGTTGCTGCTGCTGTTGTAGCCAATACACCTACCCAGTGGGCTGTCACAGTCATGTAATCCTTACTTTGCCCTGTCCCACTTGTCCATATATCAGTGGTCAAGTGAACAGTGGGTACAATGGCATTTCTGAGGACATTAATAAGGTTTTTTTTTGTCCTTGTACACACTTGGAATTGCTGTTCTAGCGAAGTGGAATCTAGAAGGCATCTGGTAGTGAGGACACAGGACCTTAATTAACTGTTGAAAACCCACTTCAGTAATGGCAGATACTGGACACACATCTAATACCAGCATAGCTGTTATGGCATCAGTAATCTGCTGTGCAAATGGGTGATTGCTGTCACACAGAGAGGGAGAAGGTAGGTGACACTGGACTTGTTACGTTTTGAGTTTTAGAACTTAGTGATGTACACTTTGATATTTGATGAATCCACACGTGAGAAGGGATTTTTTTGTCTTTTGTCCCGGCATGTCAACAATGGGCTTTGGCATTTTCAATCCATGGGCAACAGCTGTTGCCTTACTTACACAAAGGACATCTTCAACATCAACATCCTCATCATCCTTAGCACCTTCAACTAGCAAAATATCCCCCTCCTCCATGTGCATTTCCACAGAAGCTTCCTCGATAACTACGTCTGCAAGATGTTGACTGCCCTTCCCCACATTTACAGAGGGCACACAAATGTTGGAACTTGGGGGATCCTCCAGTATACTAGTATTTAGGTGTGGCTCACACATGGCAACTGCAGACACATTTGCACTCTCCTCTGTGATTTGTGATTCGATTTCTCAGGGCACACCATTGTTTTTTCCCAAAGGGCTATCAGAATCAGCAGTCTTCCTATAGAAAGGCCAAGGCCTTATCCTTTCCTTAAGAGAAAAGGGAAGGGTGAAGGTAGCGCTAGTATTTTCAGATCCTATAGGTTATTGCTTTGAGAGGAAAGAAATAAGGGGCTCACCCTCCCTGATAGATGTGATTTATAAAGGAAAAAAACCTCTAGCGCCTCCTATGGATACTGAATGAATAAGTGAAGCAGTGATTATATAGTACAGGTTTATTAATAAATCATGCTAGCTGTTATAAAAACTCACTGACTCACAACATGTAACAAATAACATGGAACTGTATGACATACAAACATATAGAAATAGAGAAATAAAATTATATAAGATAAAATATTGGACACGCTAAATTAGCGGATTATTCTGGTCCCTTGTCAGGATCAATATCCAGGAAGTTTTCTTTGGTGGGGAAATGTCTTAAATACAGTACATTTATAGTCCAAAGAGTAAATCCAAGCAAAGGGCGATCAGTTGAAAAGTTTGCCGGCAAACTATAGGGTACCTGATACACTGCAGTGATAACGTCCAGGTCCCCCTCCACTGTCATCAACGTGTTTCACCTGTCATTAGGCTTCCTCAGGATGGTATGTGGGTCTCACTTCTGCCGCCTTATATACCTGCTTGGTCATCACTCTCCGCCCAGCCGTGCTATGCGTACTTCCGGTCGGCGGGCCGTCATATCCGGTTACCTCTTTGTACTCCTTTCCATCTTGCCACTCGCTCTGCACTTCCGATCCATGCGGTCCAGGCTTCACCGTCACTTCCCGTTCAGTCAGGATGCGCCGATCACCTGGTTCTCCCGCGTGGTCGTCTCTGTGCGTTCCATCTAGTATCGTCACTTCCTGTTTGGGAGTTGCCAGGAACCGAGATGGCCGCGTGTAGTTGTATGTTGTCCGTCTCTTAAAGGGGTCCCTTATAATTTATTCATCACATTTGTTCCTATTGGTAATAGGATACAGTGGACTTCCATATTCGATCAAAATAAAAGCTATAATACTTCAAAATTATTTCCCAGTATTAATGTTAGTCAAGAGACACTAAAATATATAATAAATAAATAAATAAAAATAAAAATACAAATAAAAATAAAATGAAGATAATGAAAATAAAAATATTGGTAATATTAAAATAAACTAAAAACTAAAATAAAAATAAAAATAAAATTAAAAATAAAAGAAGAAGAAGGGATTACATATAACACCGGACATCACAGACATATATACAGTCAGGTCCATAAATATTGGGACATTGACAGAATCGTAATATTTTGGCCTCTATTCACCACCACAATGGCTTTGAAATTAAACAAACAAGATGTGATTTAACTGCAGACTTTCAGATTTAATTTGAGGGTAATTACATCCAAATCAGGTGAACGGTGTAGGAATTACAACGGTTTCTATATGTGCCTCCCACTTTTTAAGGGGCCAAAAGTAAATCCATAAAAATGGTAAGATCCAAAAAATGTATCTCCGTTTTGCTGATTTCACTGGTGAACACTAGATTATCATGGTTCTGATTTATGGTGGAGGTTAATAATGGTTATTATCTCCACCATAAATCAGAACTATGATAATCTAGTGTTCACCAGTGAAATCAGCAAAACGGAGATCAATTTTTTGGATCTTACCATTTTTATTGAGAACAACAATATCGAAACCAAAACCTTCTCAAAACCAGTGGATTGCAATAGTTACCTCAATGCAAACAGCAATCACCATCAAAAATGGATAACTAATATCCCAAAAGGACAACTTAAACGACTGAGAAGGAATTGCTCTAAAAGGGAAGATTGGGAAAAACAATCAAGATTGCTAATCCAGCATTTTGAAGATAAGGACTACGATAAAGACAACTTAGAAAAAGATCGAAAGGAAGTTCACCAACTAGATAGAAGGACCTTATTACAATATAAAGAGAAAAAACAGGCATCTGGAGAAGACAACATAGTTTTCATTACTGAATTCACTGGACAAAGTAAACTTCTGGAGAAATCTCTCCGAAAACATTGGCACATACTAAGAGCAGATGAAGAACTCAGCCCATTTCTACCAATAACACCTAGGATCGTGTACAGAAGAGCCCCGACTATAAGGAATAATCTAGTTAGAAGTCATCTTTACACAGAAAAAGAGGAGAGAAATACATGGCTACAGGAAAACATCTCAGGATTCTATAAATGTGGAAGATGCAGCGCATGTAAAAAGACTAAAAGCTTCACCACCAAACCTACATGTAACATTATATCATATACCACAAAGAAAGTTTTTAAAATTAAACACAAAATATCATGTGACTCAAAGGGAATCATCTACCTACTATCTTGCCCTTGTGGGTACCAATATGTAGGGAAGACAATACGTAAATTGTCCATACGCATAAACGAACATCTGAATAACATCAAAAACAATAAGGAGAATCATAGTGTCTCTAAACATTTCCAGGAAAAGCACGATAGTGATCCCTCTTTTGTGGGTCTAAAGCAAATAAAAATTCCATGGAGAGGAGGGAATCTTAATGATATTCTACTAAAAGAGGAAACCAAGTTAATTTTTGAACTAGGTACATTACAGCCCAAGGGCCTTAACATTGATTTTGACTTGGCACCTTTCCTGAGAACTTGAGGAGGAACTTAGATCATTGATCTCTAAACTATCGGAGACATCTCCTTTATACCAAATTAAGAGCCCATTTGTTGTTATATATATGTCTGTGGTGATGTCCGGTGTTATATGTAATCCATTCTTCTTCTTCTTTTATTTTTATTTTTTATTTCATTTTTATTTTTATTTTTGTTTTTAGTTTATTTTAATATTACCAATATTTTTATTTTCATTATCTTCATTTTATTTTTATTTGTATTTTTATTTTTATTTATTTATTTATTATATATTTTAGTGTCTCTTGACTAACATTAATACTGGGAAATAATTTTGAAGTATAAAGGCTTTTATTTTGATCGAATATGGAAGTCCACTGTATCCTATTACCAATAGGAACAAATGTGATGAATAAATTGTAAGGGACCCCTTTAAGAGACGGACAACATACAACTACACGCGGCCATCTCGGTTCCTGGCAACTCCCAAACAGGAAGTGATGATACTAGATGGAACGCACAGAGACGACCACGCGGGAGAACCAGGTGATCGGCGCATCCTGACTGAACGGGAAGTGACGGTGAAGCCTGGACCGCATGGATCGGAAGTGCAAAGGGAGTGGCAAGACGGAAAGGAGTACAAAGAGGTAACCGGATATGACGGCCCGCCGACCCGGAAGTACGCATAGCACGGCTGGGCGGAGAGTGATGACCAAGCTGGTATATAAGGCGGCAGAAGTGAGACCCACATACCATCCTGAGGAAGCCTAATGACAGGTGAAACACGTTGATGACAGTGGAGGGGGACCTGGACGTTATCACTGCAGTGTATCAGGTACCCTATAGTTTGCCGGCAAACTTTTCAACTGATCGCCCTTTGCTTGGATTTACTCTTTGGACTATAAATGTACTGTATTTAAGACATTTCCCCACCAAAGAAAACTTCCTGGATATTGATCCTGACAAGGGACCAGAATAATCCGCTAATTTAGCGTGTCTGCATCCCATATTTTATCTTATTTTATTTTATTTCTCTATTTCTATATGTTTGTATGTCATACAGTTCCATGTTATTTGTTACATGTTGTGAGTCAGTGAGTTTTTATAACAGCTAGCATGATTTATTAATAAACCTGTACTATATAATCACTGCTTCACTTATTCATTCAGTATCCATAGGAGGCGCTAGAGGTTTTTTTCCTTTACTTATCCTTTCCTTGCCACTTTGTGTAGTGAATGGCATTTTTCCATTTTTTTGTTTATCTAAAGGCGAATATCCTTTAAATTTTTGTTTCTTAACTTCATTAGTAGCTTTACCATACCGATGGCGTGACTTAAGCCCTGGGGCATGGGTCTTCATAGAGGATGAGGAAGTTGACGGCCTTGCACTGCTGGCGGCAGCTACAACATGTGCTTCTTGGCCTTGCTCTCCTGTCATGTGACAGCCATCCATATTTTCTGCAGTCTTGAAACAGTGTCACAAGCACCAATAGTGTAGCCAAGATGCGGTTACAAAATTTACACATGTGCAGACGTGCACACACACAAAAATATTAGACAAAAAAAAGGCAATTGATTTTTATTTTTTTCAGCTCCAGAACTTGGGCCTTGAGCACAGATTGATCATGACTGGAGACGAGCAGCACTAGGTTGCGTTGACGACTTGCTAGATTTTGTGCGGCTAAGCCTAACATGCACAGACACACAGACAATTATTAGAAAAAAAGACAATTGATTTTTATTTTTTTTCAGCTCCAGAACTTGGGCCCAGAGCACAGATTGATCACGACTGGAGTCGGGCAGCACTAGGTTGCAACTTGCATTGCTGGCTGGATCTTGTGTGGTACTGCGGTTAAGCCTAACATGCACACGCACACACAGAAAACAATAAAAGACACTTTGATTGATTTTTTTTTACTATATATATTTTTTTTTTTGAGTCCAGAACTTGGGCCCAGATGGACACAGCACCAGCCCAGAATGGATCAGCAGCACCAGCCCAGGACACAGCAGACAGCACAGACAGCCCAGATGGATCAGCAACAGCCCAGATGGATCAGCAACAGCCCAGATGGACACAGCAGACAGCACAGTGACAGCACCAGCCCAGCCAGAATGGATGAGCACCAGCCCACGACACAGCAGACAGCACCAGCACCTCTCCCAACCCTAAACTACCCACCCTATCTGTTCAGTCTCCACAGCCGGAGTGAAATGGCGTCCGTCACATGGTCCCTTATATACTACATTGATCATAGAGATGAAAGCTCGCGAACCGTGAGATTTCAGACTCTATAGTTTTGCCTCAGTTTGAGATACGCGTCAGGCGTGAAAAATCGAGTCTGCTTGGATCCATCTCGGATCTGCTAAATTTGGGTGGGCTCGGATCTTTGAAATCCGAACCCACTCATCTCTAGTTTTGAGTTTTGGATCTGTATTTTTTTGGAAAAAAGCATAAAAACAACTAAAATCACAGAATTTGGTTTTGTTTTGTTCCTACGCTATTATTAACCTCAATAACATTAATTTCCACTGATTTCCAGTCTATTCTGAAATCCTCACAATATTGTTTTTAGGCCAAAAGGTTGCACCAAAATAGCTGGATGACTATGCTAAGCGACACAAGTGGGAGGCACAAACACGTGGCACTGCAGTGGCAGACAGGATGGTAGTTTGAAAAATTAGGCCTCAAAGAGTACATAATGCATAGAAAAAAGAGGTGCAAGATGGAACTGTCCTTGGGCCCTCCTACCCACCCTTATGTTGTATAAACAGGACATGCACACTTTAACAAACCAATCATTTCAGTGCCAGGGTCTGACCCCTTTACTGTGGCTGAAATGATTGGTTCATTTGGGCCCCCACAAAACAAGCTGGCAATTAATCTGTCCCTGTACAAACTGGCTCTACATAGGCAAGATGTCATCCTCATCCACTGATTCCTCACCCTCGTCAGTGTTGTGTACATCCTCATCCTCACAGAGTATTAATTTGTCCCCACTGGATCCATCACCACAGGTCCCTCTGTACTTTCTGGAGGCTGGTCTTTCTGGAAGAATTGATAATTCATTTTGATGAACATCATCGTCTTCACATTTTGTGGAAGCAATCTCCTACGCCTTTCGTTGACAAGATTCCCGGCTGCACTAAAAACTCTTTCAAAGTGCACACAAGAGAGGGGGCAACTTACTGTAGGTAAAATAGAGCCAGTTTGTACAGGGGCCTCCAAATTGCCTCTTTTTCCTGCCAGTACAGGTACGGACTGTCTGACATGCCGACAGCCGATGCTGTCACCAATGTAATCCTCCACCATTCTTTCAATGGTGATAGAATCATATGCTGTGACAGTAGACATGTCAAAAGTTGTTGGCAGGTCCTTCAGTCCGGACCAGATGTCCAAACTTGGTCATGCCTGCCCTGCATCACCGCCAGTGGGTTGGTTAGGATATTTAAGATGCTTCCTGGCAGCCCCAGTGGTGGGAGAAAATGAAGAAGGAGCAGTTGCCGTGTCACTTTCCGCTTCACCTGACAGTGTTTTCCCCAGCAGGTCTTTGTACCTCTGCAGGCTTGTGTCCGCCGGAAAGAGAGACATCACGTAGGCTTTAAACCTAGGATCGAGCACTGTGGCCAAAATGTAGTGGTCTGATTGCAACAGATTGACCACCCTTGAATCCTGGCAAAGCGAATGAAGGGCTTCATCCACAAGTCCCACATACTGAGCAGAATCGCTCCATCTTAGCTCCTCCTTCACTTTCTCCAGCTGCTTCTGCAAAAGCCTGATGAGAGGAATGACCTGACTCAAGCTGGCAGTGTCTGCACTGACTTCACGTTTGGCAAGTTTGAAGAGCTGGAGAACCTTTCACAACATGGAAATCATTTTCCACTGCACTTGAGTCAGGTGCATACCCCTTCCTTTCCCTATGTCATAAGTGGATGTATAGGCTTGAATGGCCTTTTTCTGCTCCTCCATCCTCTGAAGCATATAGAGGGTTGAGTTTCACCGCGTTACAACCTCTTGCTTCAGGTGATGGCAGGGCTCAAAAGTGTTTGCAGGTGCTCCAGTCTTCGGCACACAGTCCCTGAATGGCGGAAGTGGCCAGAAATTTTTCAGGCCACCCAAAGCACTGCACGCCCCTATCTTTTTCAGAAAATTCTGCGCCACCAAATTTATTGTGTGATCAAAACATGGGATGTGCTGGAATTTGCCCAGATATAATGCCCACACAATATTGGTGGCATTTTCAGATATCACAAATCCAGAGGAGAGTCTAAGTTGGGGTAAGCCATTAGGCGATGATTTCCCTCAGTTTCTTTAAGAGGTTGTTGGTGGTGTGCCTCTTACTGAAACCGGTGATATACAGTGTAGCCTGCCTTGGAATGAGCTGGCATTTCTGAGATGCTGCTACTGGTTATGCTGCTGTTGTTGCTGCTTAAGGCGATACATCTACCCAGTTGGCTGTCACAGTCATATAGTCCTTAGTCTGCCCTGTTCCACTTGTCCACACATCCGTGATCATGTGGACATTGGGTACAACCACATGTTTTAGGAAACTGAGGACACTTTTTCAGAAGTTTCTGTACTGTCTCGGTATCGCCTGCCTAGTGAAGTGGAATCTAGATGGGATTTGGTACCAGGGACATACTACCTACATCAATTGTCTAAATCCCACTGCACTAATGGCGGATACCGGATGCACGTCTAACACCAACATAGCTGTCAAGGCCTCAGTTATCCGCTTTGCAACAGGATGGCTGCTGTCGTACATCATCCTCCTCGCTAAGGACTTTTGAAGGGTTAATTGCTTAGTAAAAGAAGTAGTGGTGTTCCTACTTCCTCTCTGGGATGATGAACGACTCCCAGCAGCAGCAACAGCAGCAGCGGCAGCAGGAGGCGAAGCAATGCAGGATCCTCCGGAGGAATCCCGGATAGGAGAGTCAGTCATGCCAGTGACATGGCCTGCAGGACTACTTCCGATCCTGACTAAGGAGGAAATTGACGAGGAGGGAGTTGACGGTGTGGTTTGCAGGCGCTTGGATACAACAGGACAACACGATTTAGGTGTCCCTGGACTGCTTACGGTCTTAGCCACAGTTTCTGAACTTGACAGTAACTTTTAATGAATGCACTGCAGGTGCCATATAAGGGAGGATGTTCCTAGGTGGTTAACGTCCCTACCCCTACTTATTACACCTTTACATATGGTACATGTGGCAAGACAGTTGTTGTCCGGATTTGGATAGAAATATTTCCAGACCAAAGAGGTGGAATGTTTGGTCTTCTGCCCAGGCATGACTGTGATGGGCTTTTTCATCCCACGGACAACAACTGTCTCCCCCGAAGCCTGATTTAAACAAACCACATCACCATCAGAATCCTCCTTGTCAACTTCCTCCTCAGCGCCAGCTACACCAGTATCCTCATCCTGTTGTACTTCAACAGTGACATCTTCAATTTGCATATCAGCAAGTGGACTGTGGGTGCTCCTTTCAGCACTTGCAGGGGGCGTGCAAATGGTGGAAAGAGCCACCTCTTCCCGTCCAGTGCTGGGAAGGTCAGGCATCGCAACCGCCACCACACTTGGACTCTTCTTGGGGATTTGTGATATCGTCTTAGAACGCACAGTTCTTTGCTGTGCTTTTGCCAACTTAACGCGTTTAATTTTCCTAGCGCGAGGAGGGCTTCCATCGTCATGTGAAGCTGAACCACTAGTCATGAACATAGGGAAGGACCTTAGCCGTTCCTTGCCACTCCATGTCGTAAGGTTTACGTTTCTCCTCAGATGATTTAAATTTATTTTTTAAGGTCATTTTACTGAAATTTGGCTTTTTGGATTTTACATGCCCTCTACTATGACATTGGGCATCGGCCTTGGCAGACGACGTTGATGGCATGTTATCGTCTATGTCATGACTAGTGGCAGCAGCTTCAGCACTAGGAGGAAGTGGTTCTTGATCTTTCCCTATTTTATCCTCCAAATTTTTGTCCTCCATTATTTTTATGGAGTGAATCACCCGTGTAAAAATATTTTTTTGTCGTGGCAGCAGCCCTCCTTGACAAACAGCAGCACAGGAGCCCTGCGCAGCTATGCCAATGACAGTGACAGCGACAGTGACAGCTACACAGATGACAGTGTCAGGTGTTTTTTTTAAGACAGTGACAGCTACACCAATGACAGCGACAGCTACACCAATGACAGTGACAGGTGTTTTTTAAGACAGGGACAGCTACACCAATGACAGTGACAGCTATAGCGTAAATACAGCTATATATTACGTTATATCAGCCAATCTTTATAATTACATAATGGAGGCAGGTACATGCGCCGCCACTTATTTTTAAATCACATTTTCTATCTTTATATTTTACCAATTTTTGCTGTTGTCTTTTCCATATAATTGGTATTAAACTATTATTTATTAAAAGTTATGTTTTAGCAAATAGTACACCACCCATGACAGTTCTCTTTTCTTTTTCTCTTTAAGTTTATATATCTAATACAGATGTCAGTGGTAGCACCCCTCAACAATACTTTTTGATGATATATTAGGAGGGCCTCTGTAAATCTCTCATTTTGAGTAAAGATTAGGGGTGTGCACCGGCCACTTTTCGTGTTTTGTGTTTTGGTTTTGGATCTGGATCTTTCTTCGTGTTTTGGATCTGGATTGGTTTTGCCAAAACCACCCTTCCATGTTTTGGGTTCTGGGTTTTGTGTTTTGGATCTGTATTTTTTTTTAAAAAAGCATAAAAACAGCTAAAATCACAGAATTTGTAGGTTTTTCTGCTCCTATGCTATTATTAACCTCAATAACCTTAATTTCCACTCATTTCCAGTCTATTCTGAACACCTCACACCTCACAATAGTGTTTTTATGTCCAAAAGGTTGCACCGAGGTAGCTGGATGACTATGCTAAGCGACACGAGTGGGCGGCACAAACACGTGACCCATCTAGGCGTGATACTGCAGTGGCAGACAGGATGGCAGTTAGAAAAACTAGGCCCCAAACTGTACATAATGCAAAGAAAAAAAAGAGGTGCAAGATGGAATTGTCCTTGGGCCCTCCCACCCACCCTTATGTTGTATAAACAGGACATGCACACTTTAACAAACCAATCATTTCAGCGCCAGGGTCTGCCACACAACTGTGGCTGAAATGATTGGTTCGTTTGGGCCCCCACAAAACAAGCTGGCAATTAATCTGTCCCTGCACAAACTGGCTCTACGGAGGCAAGATGTCGTTCTCATCCTCCTCATCCACCGATTCCTCACCCTCTTCAGTGTGTACATCCTCATCCTCACAAAGTATTAACTCGTCCCCACTTGAATCCACCACCACAGGTCCCTCTGTACGTTCTGGAGGCTGGTCTCCCTGGAAGAGCTGATAATTCATTTTGATGAACATCATCTTCTCCACACTCTGTGGAAGCAACCTCCTACGCCTTTCGCTGACAAGGTTCCCGGCTGCACTAAACACTCTTTCGGAGTACACACTGGAGGGGGGGCAACTCAGGTAAAATAGAGCCAGTTTGTACAGGGGCCTCCAAATTGCCTCTTTTTCCTGCCAGTACAGGTATGGACTGTCTGACATGCCTACTTGGATGCTGTCACCGATGTAATCCTCCACCATTCTGTCAATGGTGACAGTATCATATGCAGTGATAGTAGACATGTCAGAAATTGTTGCCAGGTCCTTCAGTCCGGACCAGATGTCCAAATTTGGTCCTGCCTGCCCTGCATCACCGCCAGCGGGTTGCTTAGGATACCTAAGTTTTTTCCTGGCAGCCCCAGTTGCGGGAGAAAATGAAGAAGGAGCTGTTGACGTGTCACGTTCTGCTTCAGCTGACAGTGTGTTCACCAGCAGGTCTTTGCACCTCTGCAGGCTTGTGTCGGCCGGAAAGAGAGACACCACATAGGCTTTAAACCTAGGATCGAGCACGGTGGCCAAAATGTAGTGGTCTGATTTCAACAGATTGACCACCCTGGAATCCTGGCAAAGCGAATGAAGGGATTCATCCACAAGTCCCACATGCCGAGCGGAATTGCTCTGTCTTAGCTCCTCCTTCACTTTCTCCAGCTGCTTCTGCAAAAGCCTGATGAGGGGAATGACCTGACTCAAGCTGGCAGTGTCTGAACTGACTTCACGTGTGGCAAGTTCGAAGGGCTGGAGAACCTTGCACAACACGGAAATCATTTTCCACTGCGCTTGAGTCAGGTGCATACCCTCTCCTTTGCCTATGTCATAGGTGGATGTATAGGCTTGTATGGCCTTTTGCTGCTCCTCCATCCTCTGAAGCATATAGAGGGTTGAGTTCCACCGCGTCACAACCTCTTGCTTCAGGTGATGGCGGGGCAGGTTCAAGAGTGTTTGCTGGCGCTCCAGTCTTCGGCACACAGTCGCTGAATGGCGAAAGTGGCCAGAAATTTTTTGGGCCACCCAAAGCGTCTCCTGCACGCCCCTGTCGCTTTTCAGAAAATTCTGCACCACCAAGTTTATTGTGTGAGCAAAACATGGGACGTGCTGGAATTTGCCCAGATGTAATGCCCGCACAATATTGGTGGCGTTGTCAGATATCACAAATCCCCAGGAGAGTCTAAGTGGGGTAAGCCACTGGGCGATGATTTCCCTCAGTTTCTCTAAGAGGTTGTCGGCGGTGTGCCTCTTACTGAAACCGGTGATACACTGCGTAGCCTGCCTTGGAACGAGCTGGCGTTTCTGAGATGCTGCTACTGGTGACGCTGCTGCTGTTGCTGCGTAAGGTGATACATCTACCCAGTGGGCTGTCACAGTCATATAGTCCTTAGTCTGCCCTGTTCCACTTGTCCACATGTCCGTGGTTAAGTGGACATTGTGTACAACGGCATTTTTCAGGACACTGAGGACACTTTTTCTGACGTTTCTGTACAGTCTCGGTATCGCCTGCCTAGTGAAGTGGAATCTAGACGGGATTTGGAACCGGGGACACACTACCTCCATCAATTGTCTAAATCCCACTGCACTAATGGCGGATACCGGACGCACGTCTAACACCAACATAGCAGTCAAGGCCTCAGTTATACGTTTTGCTTCAGGATGACTGCTGTCGTACTTCATCCTCCTCGCTAAGGACTGTTGGAGGGTCAATTGTTTAGTAAAAGTAGTGGTGTTCCTACTTCCTCTCTGGGATGATGAACGACTCCCAGCAGCAGCAGCAACAGCAGCAGCGGCAGCAGTAGGCGTAGCAATGCAGGATCCTCCGGAGGAATCCCGGATAGGAGAGTCAGTCATGCCAGTGATATGGCCTGCAGGACTACTTCCGATCCTGACTAAGGAGGAAATTGACGAGGAGGGAGTTGACGGTGTGGTTTGCAGGCGCTTGGATACAACAGGACAACGGGATTTAGGTGTCCCTGGACTGCTTACGGTCTGAGCCAAAGTTTCTGAACTTGACAGTAACTTTTTATGAACGCGCTGCAGGTGCCGTATAAGGGAGGATGTTCCTAGGTGGTTGACGTCCCTACCCCTACTTATTTCACCTTTACATATGGTACATATGGCAAGACAGTTGTTGTCCGGATTTGGATAGAAATATTGCCAGACCAAAGAGGTGGAATGTTTGGTCTTCTGCCCAGGCATGACCGTGATGGGCTTTTTCATCCCACGGACAACAACTGTCTCCCCCGGAGCCTGATTTAAACAAACCACATCACCATCAGAATCCTCCTCGCCAACTTCCTCCTCAGCGCCAGCTACACCAGTATCCTCATCCTGTTGTACTTCAACAGTGACATCTTCAATTTGCATATCAGCAAGTGGACTGTGGGTGCTCCTTTCAGCACTTGCAGGGGGCGTGCAAATGGTGGAAAGAGCCACCTCTTCCCGTCCAGTGCTGGGAAGGTCAGGCATCGCAACCACCACCACACTTGGACTCTCTTTGGGGATTTGTGATATCTTCTTAGAAAGCACAGTTCTTCGCTGTGCTTTTGCCAGCTTAACTCTTTTGATTTTTTTAGTGGGAGGAGTGCTTCCATCGTCATGTGAAGCTGAACCACTAGTCATGAACATACTAGGGATCGACCTTAGCCGTTCCTTGCCACTCCGTGTCGTAAATGGCATATTGGCAAGTTTACGTTTCTCTTCAGCTGATTTAAATGTCTTTTTCAAGGTCATTTTCCTGAACTTTGCCATTTGGGATTGTATGTGCCCTCTACTATGACATTGGGCATCGGCCTTGGCAGACGACGTTGATGGCATGTTATCGTCTATGTCATGACTAGTGGCAGCAGCTTCAGCACTAGGAGGAAGTGGTTCTTGATCTTTCTCTATTTTATTTTTATCGGAGAAAGTTTGGTCCTCCATTTATGTTATATCGATTTGATATATACGTGCGGCTAAACACAGAAAATAAATTTTTTTTTGGTTCGGACTGGAGTGTACTTTGTGGGTTACAGCACCCTTTAACGGTCAAGCCAGCCGGCCCTTTACTTATGACACAGGCGCACTCTTGGCACTACTTTGTTGATGCACGTGCGGCTACTGCGCACACAATTCACAAACACAGAAAATAATTTTTTTTTAGGTTTGGACTGGAGTGTACTTTCGGGGGTTACAGCACCCTTAACGGTCAAGCCAGCCGGCCCTTTACTTATGACACAGGCGCACGCTTGGCACTACTTTGTTGATGCACGTGCGGCTACTGCGCACACAATTCACAAACACAGAAAATAATTTTTTTTTGGTTTGGACTGGAGTGTACTTTCGGGGGTTACAGCACCCTTTAACGGTCAAGCCAGCCGGCCCTTTACTTATGACACAGGCGCACGCTTGGCACTACTTTGTTGATGCACGTGCGGCTACTGCGCACACAATTCACAAACACAGAAAATAATTTTTTTTTAGGTTTGGACTGGAGTGTACTTTCGGGGGTTACAGCACCCTTAACGGTCAAGCCAGCCGGCCCTTTACTTATGACACAGGCGCACGCTTGGCACTACTTTGTTGATGCACGTGCGGCTACTGCGCACACAATTCACAAACACAGAAAATAATTTTTTTTTTGGTTTGGACTGGAGTGTACTTTCGGGGGTTACAGCACCCTTAACGGTCAAGCCAGCCGGCCCTTTACTTATGACACAGGCGCACGCTTGGCACTACTTTGTTGATGCACGTGCGGCTACTGCGCACACAATTCACAAACACAGAAAATAATTTTTTTTTTGGTTTGGACTGGAGTGTACTTTCGGGGGTTACAGCACCCTTAACGGTCAAGCCAGCCGGCCCTTTACTTATGACACAGGCGAACGCTTGACACTACTTTGTTGATGCACGTGCGGCTACTGCGCACACAATTCACAAACACAGAAAATAATTTTTTTTTGGTTTGGACTGGAGTGTACTTTCAGGGGTTACAGCACCCTTAACGGTCAAGCCAGCCGGCCCTTTACTTATGACACAGGCGCACGCTTGGCACTACTTTGTTGATGCACGTGCGGCTACTGCGCACACAATTCACAAACACAGAAAATAATTTTTTTTTTGGTTTGGACTGGAGTGTACTTTCGGGGGTTACAGCACCCTTAACGGTCAAGCCAGCCGGCCCTTTACTTATGACACAGGCGCACGCTTGGCACTACTTTGTTGATGCACGTGCGGCTACTGCGCACACAATTCACAAACACAGAAAATAATTTTTTTTTTGGTTTGGACTGGAGTGTACTTTCGGGGGTTACAGCACCCTTAACGGTCAAGCCAGCCGGCCCTTTACTTATGACACAGGCGAACGCTTGACACTACTTTGTTGATGCACGTGCGGCTACTGCGCACACAATTCACAAACACAGAAAATAATTTTTTTTTGGTTTGGACTGGAGTGTACTTTCAGGGGTTACAGCACCCTTTAACGGTCAAGCCAGCCGGCCCTTTACTTATGACACAGGCGCACGCTTGGCACTACTTTGTTGATGCACGTGCGGCTACTGCGCACACAATTCACAAACACAGAAAATAATTTTTTTTTGGTTTGGACTGGAGTGTACTTTCGGGGGTTACAGCACCCTTTAACGGTCAAGCCAGCCGGCCCTTTACTTATGACACAGGGGCACTCTTGGCACTACTTTGTTGATGCACGTGCGGCTACTGCGCACACAATTCACAAACACAGAAAATAATTTTTTTTTAGGTTTGGACTGGAGTGTACTTTCGGGGGTTACAGCACCCTTAACGGTCAAGCCAGCCGGCCCTTTACTTATGACACAGGCGCACGCTTGGCACTACTTTGTTGATGCACGTGCGGCTACTGCGCACACAATTCACAAACACAGAAAATAATTTTTTTTTGGTTTGGACTGGAGTGTACTTTCGGGGGTTACAGCACCCTTTAACGGTCAAGCCAGCCAGCCCTTTACTTATGACACAGGCGCACGCTTGGCACTACTTTGTTGATGCACGTGCGGCTACTGCGCACACAATTCACAAACACAGAAAATAATTTTTTTTTAGGTTTGGACTGGAGTGTACTTTCGGGGGTTACAGCACCCTTTAACGGTCAAGCCAGCTGGCCCTTTACTTATGACACAGGCGCACGCTTGGCACTACTTTGTTGATGCACATGCGGCTACTGCGCACACAATTCACAAACACAGAAAATAATTTTTTTTTAGGTTTGGACTGGAGTGTACTTTCGGGGGTTACAGCACCCTTAACGGTCAAGCCAGCCGGCCCTTTACTTATGACACAGGCGCACGCTTGGCACTACTTTGTTGATGCACGTGCGGCTACTGCGCACACAATCCACAAACACAGAAAATAATTTTTTTTTTGGTTTGGACTGGAGTGTACTTTCGGGGGTTACAGCACCCTTAACGGTCAAGCCAGCCGGCCCTTTACTTATGACACAGGCGCACGCTTGGCACTACTTTGTTGATGCACGTGCGGCTACTGCGCACACAATTCACAAACACAGAAAATAATTTTTTTTTGGGTTTGGACTGGAGTGTACTTTCGGGGGTTACAGCACCCTTAACGGTCAAGCCAGCCGGCCCTTTACTTATGACACAGGCGCACGTTTGGCACTACTTTGTTGATGCACGTGCGGCTACTGCGCACACAATTCACAAACACAGAAAATAATTTTTTTTTTGGTTTGGACTGGAGTGTACTTTCGGGGGTTACAGCACCCTTAACGGTCAAGCCAGCCGGCCCTTTACTTATGACACAGGCGCACGTTTGGCACTACTTTGTTGATGCACGTGCGGCTACTGCGCACACAATTCACAAACACAGAAAATAATTTTTTTTTTGGTTTGGACTGGAGTGTACTTTCGGGGGTTACAGCACCCTTAACGATCAAGCCAGCCGGCCCTTTACTTATGACACAGGCGCACGCTTGGCACTACTTTGTTGATGCACGTGCGGCTACTGCGCACACAATTCACAAACACAGAAAATAATTTTTTTTTGGTTTGGACTGGAGTGTACTTTCGGGGGTTACAGCACCCTTTAACGGTCAAGCCAGACGGCCCTTTACTTATGACACAGGCGCACGCTTGGCACTACTTTGTTGATGCACGTGCGGCTACTGCGCACACAATTCACAAACACAGAAAATATATTATTTTTTTAGCACTTGGGGGGAGCACCCCTGATGGACAGAGCACCCCCTGGACAACACTACAGCACCCCTTTAGGACTGGGACACTGCACAGGACTTTGGAGTGGACACAGCCCCTATGGAGAACTGACTGCACAACACAGTCCAGCCAGCCCCTATGGACTTTGAAGTAGTGGACACAGCCCCTATTAACAACAGCAGCACAGCACAACACAGCCAGCCCCTATGGACTTTGAAGTAGTGGACAACAGCAGCACTACACTACACAGCCCTAACTCCCACCCTCCCTCTTCACTGTCCACAGCCGAGTGAGAAAATGGCGCCGACGCGGGTACCTTATATAGGATCCAAAACCCGCGAGACTCGGAAGGCGGGATGATGACGTTTTGCCTCGATGTCAGATCCGAGTCAGGCGGGAAAAGTCGAGCCTGACTCGGATCGGACTCGGATCGGGGGGGCTCGGGGGGGTTCGGATTTCAGAAATCCGAACCCGCTCACCCCTAGTAAAGATATAACCATTCTTGTGCGGCTGTAATTGCTTCTAATACCAGTGACAGCTACACCGATGACAGCGACAGATACACCGATGACAGCGACAGATACACCGATGACAATGACAGCTACACCGATGACAGCGACAGATACACCGATGACAGCGACAGATACACCGATGACAATGACAGCTACACCGATGACAGTGACAGCGACACCGATGACAGTGACAGCTACACCGATGACAATGACAGCTACACCGATGACAGTGACAGCTACACCGATGACAGTGACAGTGACAGCTACACAGATGACAGCGACAGATACACCGATGACAGCGACAGATACACCGATGACAGTGACAGCTACACCGATGACAGTGACAGCTACACCGATGACAGCGACAGATACACCGATGACAGCGACAGAAGGTTTTTTTATGACAGCGACAGCAACACCGATGACAGTGACAGCGACAGATACACCGATGACAGCGACAGATACACCGATGACAGTGACAGCTACACCGATGACAATGACAGCTACACCGATGACAGTGACAGCTACACCGATGACAGTGACAGCTACACCGATGACAGCGACAGATACACCGATGACAGCGACAGAAGGTTTTTTTATGACAGCGACAGCAACACCGATGACAGTGACAGCGACAGCTACACCGATGACAGTGACAATGACAGCTACACCGATGACAGTGACAGCTACACCGATGACAGCGACAGATACACCGATGACAATGACAGCTACACCGATGACAGTGACAGCTACACCGATGACAGCGACAGCTACACCGATGACAATGACAGCTACACCGATGACAGCGACAGATACACCGATGACAATGACAGCTACACCGATGACAGCGACAGAAGGTTTTTTTATGACAGCGACAGCTACACCGATGACAGTGACAGTGACAGCTACACCGATGACAGCGACAGATACACCGATGACAGCGACAGATACACCGATGACAGCGACAGATACACCGATGACAATGACAGCTACACCGATGACAGCGACAGATACACCGATGACAGTGACAGTGACAGCTACACCGATGACAGCGACAGATACACCGATGACAGCGACAGATACACCGATGACAGTGACAGCTACACCGATGACAGTGACAGCTACACCGATGACAGCGACAGCTACACCGATGACAGTGACAGCTACACCGATGACAGCGACAGATACACCGATGACAGCGACAGATACACCGATGACAATGACAGCTACACCGATGACAGCGACAGAAGGTTTTTTTATGACAGCGACAGCTACACCGATGACAGTGACAGTGACAGCTACACCGATGACAGCGACAGATATACCGATGACAGCGACAGATACACCGATGACAGCGACAGATACACCGATGACAGCGACAGATACACCGATGACAATGACAGCTACACCGATGACAGCGACAGATACACCGATGACAGTGACAGTGACAGCTACACCGATGACAGCGACAGATACACCGATGACAGCGACAGATACACCGATGACAGCGACAGAGACACCGATGACAGTGACAGCTACACCGATGACAGTGACAGCTACACCGATGACAGCGACAGATACACCGATGACAGCGACAGATACACCGATGACAGCGACAGCTACACCGATGACAGCGACAGATACACCGATGACAGTGACAGCTACACCGATGACAATGACAGCTACACCGATGACAGTGACAGCTACACCGATGACAGCGACAGATACACCGATGACAGCGACAGATACACCGATGACAGTGACAGTGACAGCTACACCGATGACAGCGACAGATACACCGATGACAGCGACAGATACACCGATGACAGCGACAGATACACCGATGACAATGACAGCTACACCGATGACAGCGACAGATACACCGATGACAGTGACAGTGACAGCTACACAGATGACAGCGACAGATACACCGATGACAGCGACAGATACACCGATGACAGCGACAGATACACCGATGACAGTGACAGATACACCGATGACAGCGACAGATACACCGATGACAGTGACAGTGACAGCTACACCGATGACAGCGACAGATACACCGATGACAGCGACAGATACACCGATGACAGCGACAGATACACCGATGACAGCGACAGCTACACCGATGACAGTGACAGCTACACCGATGACAGCGACAGATACACCGATGACAGCGACAGATACACCGATGACAGTGACAGCTACACCGATGACAATGACAGATACACCGATGACAGCGACAGATACACCGATGACAGCGACAGCTACACCGATGACAGCGACAGATACACCGATGACAGTGACAGCTACACCGATGACAATGACAGATACACTGATGACAGCGACAGCTACACCGATGACAGCGACAGATACACCGATGACAGCGACAGCTACACCGATGACAGCGACAGATACACCGATGACAGTGACAGTGACAGCTACACCGATGACAGCGACAGATACACCGATGACAGTGACAGATACACCGATGACAGTGACAGCTACACCGATGACAGCGACAGATACACCGATGACAGCGACAGATACACCGATGACAGTGACAGCTACACCGATGACAGCGACAGATACACCGATGACAGCGACAGCTACACCGATGACAGTGACAGCTACACCGATGACAGTGACAGATACACCGATGACAGTGACAGCTACACCGATGACAGCGACAGCTACACCGATGACAGCGACAGATACACCGATGACAGTGACAGCTACACCGATGACAGTGACAGTGACAGATACACCGATGACAGCGACAGATACACCGATGACAGCGACAGATACACCGATGACAGTGACAGCTACGCCGATGACAGCGACAGATACACCGATGACAGCGACAGATACACCGATGACAGTGACAGTGACAGCTACACCGATGACAGCGACAGATACACCGATGACAGCGACAGATACACCGATGACAGTGACAGCTACACCGATGACAGCGACAGCTACACCGATGACAGCGACAGATACACCGATGACAGCGACAGCTACACCGATGACAGCGACAGATACACCGATGACAGTGACAGCTACACCGATGACAATGACAGATACACCGATGACAGCGACAGCTACACCGATGACAGCGACAGATACACCGATGACAGCGACAGCTACACCGATGACAGCGACAGATACACCGATGACAGTGACAGCTACACCGATGACAGTGACAGATACACCGATGACAGCGACAGCTACACCGATGACAGCGACAGATACACCGATGACAGCGACAGCTACACCGATGACAGCGACAGCTACACCGATGACAGCGACAGCTACACCGATGACAGCGACAGATACACCGATGACAGTGACAGTGACAGCTACACCGATGACAGCGACAGATACACCGATGACAGTGACAGATACACCGATGACAGTGACAGCTACACCGATGACAGCGACAGATACACCGATGACAGCGACAGATACACCGATGACAGTGACAGCTACACCGATGACAGCGACAGATACACCGATGACAGCGACAGCTACACCGATGACAGTGACAGCTACACCGATGACAGTGACAGATACACCGATGACAGTGACAGCTACACCGATGACAGCGACAGCTACACCGATGACAGCGACAGATACACCGATGACAGTGACAGCTACACCGATGACAGCGACAGATACACCGATGACAGTGACAGTGACAGCTACACCGATGACAGCGACAGTGACAGATACACCGATGACAGCGACAGATACACCGATGACAGCGACAGATACACCGATGACAGCGACAGATACACCGATGACAGTGACAGCTACACCGATGACAGCGACAGATACACCGATGACAGTGACAGTGACAGCTACACCGATGACAGCGACAGATACACCGATGACAGCGACAGATACACCGATGACAGCGACAGATACACCGATGACAGTGACAGCTACACCGATGACAGTGACAGATACACCGATGACAGTGACAGCTACACCGACAGTGACAGATACACCGATGACAGTGACAGCTACACCGATGACAGCGACAGCTACACCGATGACAGCGACAGATACACCGATGACAGTGACAGCTACACCGATGACAGTGACAGTGACAGATACACCGATGACAGCGACAGATACACCGATGACAGCGACAGATACACCGATGACAGTGACAGCTACACCGATGACAGCGACAGATACACCGATGACAGCGACAGATACACCGATGACAGCGACAGATACACCGATGACAGCGACAGGTGTTTTATTTTTCTTTTTAGAATCAAAAACCTGCGCAAATCCGACAGCGGGATGATGATGTTTTGCCTCGATTTCAGATCCGAGCCAGGCAGGAAAACCTGAGCCTGACTCTGATCTTGGCTCGGATCAGGGGGGCTCAGTGGGGGTTCAGATTTCGGAAATGTGAACCCGCTCATCCCTAGTCTATGTACAGAATTGAATACAATTGTTTGTGCTTAGTGCATGGGCTGTGCTATGGTAACTTGCAGTCTCTAAACCCTGTCTTGCGCAGGACGGTTCCGTGACCTGATTTAGCAACAAACACTTGTTATCCGAGGTAACCAGGGCCGATGGGTCACGAGTGGATCAGATATCCTGAAAATCATTTTGTCAGGTGCACAGTTTTGAATATATTTCATTAATATCCATGTTCCTATCACCGAATACTCCAACAGGTATCTGTGTCATTCCATGGATTTGAATCAATGCAAATATAATGTATTGCAAACTATGCCAATTGCTGTTGCCTGATGGGAGGATTCATCACACGCTGTGTGCTGGAGGGGAAAGTGGTCAGAGCTTTGTACATCGGTATGAAATTATTGTTATTTCTGTATCTTGTGAGGTGCAGAAAATTATGGAATCTCCAAAACTCCAAACTCGCACTGATAGGCTAATTGACTCCTGACAAAAAAAAGTCTTCCTATGTGCCCGTGTAATTGGGAATGTAGAGTGTAAGCTCCATGGGCAGTGGCAAATGCAGAATTTTTAGGGGGGGGTCCTTATATACACATAAAATAATAAAATGATATGTCACTACCTCTGTACATGTATCACCAGCCACATGAGTGATCTATCCCTCACCTGAGGTATGAGCAGGAATGCAGTCACAGGCTGGTTACTGATTAGTCTGATTCCAAATATACAACTGTTATCTTTTACCTATAAATAGAGTAACTTCCACACATCTGGGATATTGTCTGGTATATAGAGCCATGTCCTTACCCCCACTGTATACAATTAGAGTACACTGTCATGCTGTCTGGTGCAATTCCACCTGGCACCACAGGCGGGCACTCTCCCTGCTTGGCATTTCCTTGTAATATTTATGCTGTTAGTAGGATATCCCTTATTTTGTTTTGTGTGGAGCAATGGGTTTGTAAATATATATATATATATATATATATATATATATATTAGGGGTGTGCACCGGCCACTTTTCGTGTTTTGTGTTTTGGTTTTGGATCTGGATCTTTCTTCATGTTTTGGATCTGGATTGGTTTTGCCAAAACCACCCTTCCGTGTTTTGGGTTCTGGGTTTTGTGTTTTGGATATGTATTTTTTTTAAAAAAAGCATAAAAACAGCTAAAATCACAGAATTTGTAGGTTTTTCTGCTCCTATGCTATTATTAACCTCAATAACCTTGATTTCCACTCATTTCCAGTCTATTCTGAACACCTCACACCTCACAATAGTGTTTTTATGTCCAAAAGGTTGCACCGAGGTAGCTGGATGACTATGCTAAGCGACACGAGTGGGCGGCACAAACACGTGACCCATCTAGGAGTGAAACTGCAGTGGCAGACAGGATGGCAGTTAGAAAAACTAGGCCCCAAACTAC
This sequence comes from Taudactylus pleione, assembly GCA_031769625.1. NCBI lineage: Eukaryota > Metazoa > Chordata > Amphibia > Anura > Myobatrachidae > Taudactylus > Taudactylus pleione. Next base: position 89,042 of record JAUIMM010000362.1, on the reverse strand, counting down.
ATAATGCAAAGAAAAAAATGAGGTGCAAGATGGAATTGTCCTTGGGCCCTCCCACCCACCCTTATGTTGTATAAACAGGACATGCACACTTTAACAAATCAATCATTTCATCGACAGGGTCTGCCACACAACTGTGGCTGAAATTATTGGTTCGTTTGGGCCCCCACAAAACAAGCTGGCAATTAATGTGTCCCTGCACAAACTGGCTCTACGGAGGCAAGATGTCATCCTCATCCTCCTCATCCACCGATTCCTCACCCTCTTCAGTGTGTACACCCTCATCCTCACAAAGTATTAACTCGTCCCCACTTGAATCCACCACCACAGGTCCCTCTGTACGTTCTGGAGGCTGGTCTCCCTGGAAGAGCTGATAATTCATTTTGATGAATATCATCTTCTCCACATTCTGTGGAAGCAACCTCCTACGCCTTTCGCTGACAAGGTTCCCGGCTGCACTAAACACTCTTTCGGAGTACACACTGGAGGGGGGGCAACTCAGGTAAAATAGAGCCAGTTTGTACAGGGGCCTCCAAATTGCCTCTTTTTCCTGCCAGTACAGGTATGGACTGTCTGACATGCCTACTTGGATGCTGTCACCGATGTAATCCTCCACCATTCTGTCAATGGTGACAGTATCATATGCAGTGACAGTAGACATGTCAGAAATTGTTGCCAGGTCCTTCAGTCCGGACCAGATGTCCAAACTTGGTCCTGCCTGCCCTGCATCACCGCCAGCGGGTTGCTTAGGATACCTAAGATTTTTCCTGGCAGCCCCAGTTGTGGGAGAAAATGAAGAAGGAGCCGTTGACGTGTCACGTTCCGCTTCAGCTGACAGTGTGTTCACCAGCAGGTCTTTGCACCTCTGCAGGCTTGTGTCGGCCGGAAAGAGAGACACCACATAGGCTTTAAACCTAGGATCGAGCACGGTGGCCAAAATGTAGTGGTCTGATTTCAACAGATTGACCACCCTCGAATCCTGGCAAAGCGAATGAAGGGCTTCATCCACAAGTCCCACATGCCGAGCGGAATCGCTCCATCTTAGCTCCTCCTTCACTTTCTCCAGCTGCTTCTGCAAAAGCCTGATGAGGGGAATGACCTGACTCAAGCTGGCAGTGTCTGAACTGACTTCACGTGTGGCAAGTTCGAAGGGCTGGAGAACCTTGCACAACACGGAAATCATTCTCCACTGCGCTTGAGTCAGGTGCATACCCCCTCCTTTGCCTATGTCATAGGTGGATGTATAGGCTTGTATGGCCTTTTACTGCTCCTCCATCCTCTGAAGCATATAGAGGGTTGAGTTCCACTGCGTCACCACCTCTTGCTTCAGGTGATGGCGGGGCAGGTTCAAGAGTGTTTGCTGGTGCTCCAGTCTTCGGCACGCAGTCGCTGAATGGCGAAAGTGGCCAGAAATTTTTCGGGCCACCCAAAGCGTCTCCTGCACACCCCTGTCGCTTTTCAGAAAATTCTGCACCACCAAGTTTATTGTGGGAGCAAAACATGGGACGTGCTGGAATTTGCCCAGATGTAATGCCCGCACAATATTGGTGACGTTGTCAGATATCACAAATCCCCAGGAGAGTCTAAGTGGGGTAAGCCACTGGGCGATGATTTCCCTCAGTTTCTTTAAGAGGTTGTTGGCGGTGTGCCTCTTACTGAAACCGGTGATACACAGCGTAGCCTGCCTTGTAACGAGCTGGCGTTTCTGAGATGCTGCTACTGGTGACGCTGCTGCTGTTGCTGCATAAGGTGATACATCTACCCAGTGGGCTGTCACAGTCATATAGTCCTTAGTCTGCCCTGTTCCACTTGTCCACATGTCCGTTGTTAAGTGGACATTGTGTACAATGGCATTTTTCAGGACACTGAGGACACTTTTTCTGACGTTTCTGTACAGTCTCGGTATCGCCTGCCTAGTGAAGTGGAATCTAGACGGGAATTGGAACCGGGGACACACTACCTCCATCAATTGTCTAAATCCCACTGCACTAATGGCGGATACCGGACGCACGTCTAACACCAACATAGCAGTCAAGGCCTCAGTTATACGTTTTGCTTCAGGATGACTGCTGTCGTACTTCATCCTCCTCGCTAAGGACTGTTGGAGGGTCAATTGTTTAGTAAAAGTAGTGGTGTTCCTACTTCCTCTCTGGGATGATGAACGACTCCCAGCAGCAGCAACAGCAGCAGCGGCAGCAGTAGGCGTAGCAATGCAGGATCCTCCGGAGGAATCCCGGATAGGAGAGTCAGTCATGCCAGTGACATGGCCTGCAGGACTACTTCCGATCCTGACTAAGGAGGAAATTGACGAGGAGGGAGTTGACGGTGTGGTTTGCAGGCGCTTGGATACAACAGGACAACAGTATTTAGGTGTCCCTGGACTGCTTACGGTCTTAGCCAAAGTTTCTGAACTTGACAGTAACTTTTTATGAACGCGCTGCAGGTGCCGTATAAGGGAGGATGTTCCTAGGTGGTTGACGTCCCTTCCCCTACTTATTTCACCTTTACATATGGTACATATGGCAAGACAGTTGTTGTCCGGATTTGGATAGAAATATTGCCAGACCAAAGAGGTGGAATGTTTGGTCTTCTGCCCAGGCATGACCGTGATGGGCTTTTTCATCCCACGGACATCAACTGTCTCCCCCGGAGCCTGATTTAAACAAACCACATCACCATCAGAATCCTCCTCGCCAACTTCCTCCTCAGCGCCAGCTACACCAGTATCCTCATCCTGTTGTACTTCAACAGTGACATCTTCAATTTGCATATCAGCAAGTGGACTGTGGGTGCTCCTTTCAGCACTTGCAGGGGGCGTGCAAATGGTGGAAAGAGCCACCTCTTCTCGTCCAGTGCTGGGAAGGTCAGGCATCGCAACCACCACCACACTTGGACTCTCCTTGGGGATTTTTGATATCTTCTTAGAAAGCACAGTTCTTCGCTGTGCTTTTGCCAGCTTAACTCTTTTGATTTTTTTAGTGGGAGGAGGGCTTCCATCGTCATGTGAAGCTGAACCACTAGTCATGAACATAATAGGGATCGACCTTAGCCGTTCCTTGCCACTCCGTGTCGTAAATGGCATATTGGCAAGTTTACGTTTCTCTTCAGCTGATTTAAATGTCTTTTTCAAGGTCATTTTCCTGAACTTTGCCATTTGGGATTGTATGTGCCCTCTACTATGACATTGGGCATCGGCCTTGGCAGACGACGTTGATGGCATGTTATCGTCTATGTCATGACTAGTGGCAGCAGCTTCAGCACTAGGAGGAAGTGGTTCTTGATCTTTCTCTATTTTATTTTTATCGGAGAAAGTTTGGTCCTCCATTTAAGTTATATCGATTTGATATATACGTGCGGCTAAACACAGAAAATAATTTTTTTTTTTGTTTGGACTGGAGTGTACTTTGGGTGTTACAGCACCCTTTAACGGTCAAGCCAGCCAGCCCTTTACTTATGACACAGGCGCACGCTTGGCACTACTTTGTTGATGCACGTGCGGCTACTGCGCACACAATTCACAAACACAGAAAATAATTTTTTTTTTGGTTTGGACTGGAGTGTACTTTCGGGGGTTACAGCACCCTTAACGGTCAAGCCAGCCGGCCCTTTACTTATGACACAGGCGCACACTTGGCACTACTTTGTTGATGCACGTGCGGCTACTGCGCACACAATTCACAAACACAGAAAATATTTTTTTTTTTGGTTTGGACTGGAGTGTACTTTCGGGGGTTGCAGCACCCTTTAACAGTCAAGCCAGCCGGCCCTTTACTTATGACACAGGCGCACGCTTGGCACTACTTTGTTGATGCACGTGCGGCTACTGCGCACACAATTCACAAACACAGAAAATAATTTTTTTTTTGGTTTGGACTGGAGTGTACTTTGGGGGTTACAGCACCCTTTAACGGTCAAGCCAGCCGGCCCTTTACTTATGACACAGGCGCACGCTTGGCGCTGCTCCTTTGTTGATGCACGTGCGGCTACTGCGCACACAATTCACAAACACAGAAAATATTTTTTTTTTTGGTTTGGACAGGAGTATACTTTCGGGGGTTACAGCACCCTTAACGGTCAAGCCAGCCGGCCCTTTACTTATGACACAGGCGCATGCTTGGCACTACTTTGTTGATGCACGTGCGGCTACTGCGCACACAATTCACAAACACAGAAAATAATTTTTTTTTGGTTTGGACTGGAGTGTACTTTGGGGGTTACAGCACCCTTTAACGGTCAAGCCAGCCGGCCCTTTACTTATGACACAGGCGCACGCTTGGCACTACTTTGTTGATGCACGTGCGGCTACTGCGCACACAATTCACAAACACAGTAAATAATTTTTTTTTGGTTTGGACTGGAGTGTACTTTCGGGGGTTACAGCACCTTTTAATGGTCAAGCCAGCCGGCCCTTTTAGTTATGACACAGGCGCACGCTTGGCACTACTTTGTTGATGCACGTGCGGCTACTGCGCACACAATTCACAAACATAGAAAATATTTTTTTTTTTGGTTTGGACTGGAGTGTACTTTGGGGGTTACAGCACCCTTTAACGGTCAAGCCAGCCGGCCCTTTACTTATGACACAGGCGCACGCTTGGCACTACTTTGTTGATGCACGTGCGGCTACTGCGCACACAATTCACAAACACAGAAAATATATTATTTTTTTAGCACTTGGGGGGAGCACCCCTGATGGACAGAGCACCCCCTGGACAACACTACAGCACCCCTTTAGGACTGGGACACTGCACAGGACTTTGGAGTGGACACAGCCCCTATGGAGAACTGACTGCACAACACAGTCCAGCCAGCCCCTATGGACTTCGAAGTAGTGGACACAGCCCCTATTAACAACAGCAGCACAGCACAACACAGCCAGCCCCTATGGACTTTGAAGTAGTGGACAACAGCAGCACTACACTACACAGCCCTAACTCCCACCCTCCCTCTTCACTGTCCACAGCCGAGTGAGAAAATGGCGCCGACGCGGGTACCTTATATAGGATCCAAAACCCGCGAGACTCGGAAGGCGGGATGATGACGTTTTGCCTCGATTTCAGATCCGAGTCAGGCGGGAAAAGTCGAGCCTGACTCGGATCGGACTCGGATCGGGGGGGCTCGGGGGGGTTCGGATTTCAGAAATCCGAACCCGCTCACCCCTAATATATATATATATATATATATAGTGATAACTTGGGGGTTAATTAGCTCGGTAAACTGGGGTCAGTGGTACAGAATTAGAGTCCACACGTAGCATTCCAGTTTAAATAAACATAAATGATGCTTTACTTCCAGCATGTGACATCAGGAAATATAAAAATAATAAACAACCTAGCCCTTGTTTAGGGCACTAGCTCACTTCTTGAGCCCTCTCTATTAAAGTGCAGCTAGTCTGTAAATAAAAGTCCAAAGTCAGCTTAGCCCTGCTTCATTCAGGTTAACACAGCCTCACAGTCTGGCCTGCTTTTTTGCAGGTACCATAGCTCAGTCCCAGAGTTTGATAGCCTTCCCTGCTTTCCACAGGTCTTGGCTCAGGCCTACTGGCCCTCAATGGCTTGCTAGCACAGTGAGCTCTGTCTGACTGGTCTGCCTCAGTCCTCCCTGGACTGAATTCACTGGATCCCCTTACACCTCTTCCCAGAATCCTTTTTTTCTCTGTGCGGACGGATCTCTCCTGCTCCACACAGAATCTGCTGCTCTCCAGTGCCATCTCTGGTGATACTGCCACAATATATATATATATATATATATATATATATATATATATATATATATATATATATATATATATATATATATATATATATATATATATATTAGGGATGTGCAGGCTCGGTTTTACTCAGATTTACTCGGTTCTTATTGCCGCTTTACCGCAAATTTAGATTGATTGTATTGGCTATACAAAACACATGATAGGTGATAGCCAATGAAATGATCCGAGTAAATCCCAGTAAAACCGAACCCGCTCACCCCTAATATATATATATATATATATATATATATATATATATATACACTGTATATACTGTATATATATTTATATATAGCCAGAAGAAATGGATGTCACTCAGAATATCAAAAAATACCACTGTAACATAGACGGTGTGCCAACATTTCAGGGCACAAACCCCTTTATCAAGACCAACAAAAAAGATAAGGTACATACCATATATGGATAAATCACAAGTGCTCCCCGTTCACCAAACCATGCAACTCGTCCTGTCGGAGACGCGATGACGTCACATGTGCGCCGCAGCGCTGGCATCCTGGTCATCTCCAGGGGATGTGGTGTATCACCATAGTGACCAGCTAAACAACAAAGGTACAATAGAAGAAAACATGAATCAAGAATACATAAAATAAATACTCACAAGCTTAGGGTTAATGTAGAGACATGCCAGACTATATGCACATATCTAACACCTATCCAAAGAAAAATAGACTCTCAATAAGCATAAAGAAGGGAGAACGGGACCACTGGGTCCAATAGATGTATGAGAAGTCTCAACAGACCTAAATCATGAAAGAAAGTCTGATGAAAGCAAGTACAGGGAAAAGCCGCATACTATGCTCCGTATCATAACATATCACTAAACACAAGTAGGTATAAATCGTATCTAATATAAAAAGCTAGAAAAAGATAACATTGCATTAAGCCTTTGTGGGTTCACTGTTTGCAAAGTGTGTATCCACCGAGATTCTCTTTGGAGTAACTTTTGATCTCTATTACCGACCCTAGGATTAGGTGATATCCAGTCGATCATCTTATATCTGATGGTAGATAGTGGATGTTTATAATCACGGAAGTGTCTTGCGACGGGATGTTCGGACGGCTTGCCCTCCAGGGCTGCTCTGATATTCGACCTGTGTAAGGCCATCCTTTCATTAAGTTGTCTTGAGGTCTTACCTACATAAAATAGCCCACAAGGGCATCTTATGTAGTAAGCGACAAATCTGGATGCACATGTGAGAGGGAATTTAATCTTATATATCTTGCCTGAATGGGGGTGGGCAAACGTGTTGCTGGTTTCCAGAAAACTGCAAGTTATACAACCGGTACATTTAAAATTCCCTGCTTTGCGGGTAAGAAAATGCTCCAGATGTGCTGTATTCATATGAGAGACATCATTGTGGACCACCATGTCCCTAATATTTTTATCTCTTTTGAATGAAGGGATAATAGTACATCCTCTAAATCCGGGAAGTTGATAGTCTGATGTAATAACAGGTGTTAAAGCATCTGATCTTGAAATACTGAGTGCTTTTATTTTTGCTCTTTTTAATTCTCTGGGATGATAACCTCTCATCATAAATTCATCCAGCATCTTTTCCATTTGATTCTCAGTATCCTTAGGATCACTACAAATTCTCCTAATTCTTAGGAATTGCGAATCAGGTAACCCTTTCTTAGCCGCATTGGGATGGTCGCTAGTTCCATGGAGAAGGGTGTTCCGATCGGTGGGTTTGGAGTAGAGGGTAGTATGTAATTCCATATTATAATCCACTGACACCTCAATGTCTAAGTAGTGGATTTTAGACTTACTACTTTGCCAGGTGAATTTGATGGCAGTGTCCAGTTTATTGACATATTCCATTGATTCTTGGAAACTTTGTTCATCTCCTTGCCACGTTATAAAAATGTCAACAATATACCGACAATACCATATAATGTGATCTGCAATATCATGCTGTGAAAAAAATACCTCTTTTTCTACTTTGGACATAAATAGGTTGGCTAGGTTAGGGGCCACACAGGACCCCATAGCACAACCAGAGCACTGTAAAAAAAAACTTGGAATCGAAAATTATGTAGTTTCTTGTTAAAGTAATTTCTAATAATGACATAAAAATATCCAAATCTGGACCTTTATACAGAGTATTATCCACCAGACAAGATCTTACTGCCTCCAACCCTCGTGTGTGTGGTATGGAGGTATATAAATTAACCACATCAATGGTGCACAATAATTTGTCTTTCGATGTTGGATGAAAGTCCAATAACTTTCATAGAGAGTTGGTGGTATCTTTCAATCTTGTGCTTGAACTATGGGCTGTAGATAAAAGCCCAAATATTCAGCTACAAAATAGAACAGGGAGTCCTTAGCCGCTATTATGGGTCTACCCGGCGGCATTTGTGCATCTTTACGTAGTTTGGGAATGGTATAAAGACAGGAATTACAGGACAATCGACCAGTAAAGCATCTCTCGTTTTACTTAAGATAATATGCTGTTCCACAGCATTTTTTTCAATATTTTCAAGTTCCTTTATAAAGGAATCCGTCAGATCTTTAGGAAGTATTTAGTATGGTTTTTCATCTGAGATTCGGCGATACGTTTTATACGTAGTCAAATCCTGATTGACGATGCCACCACCTTTGTCGGTGGGGCGGATCACAATATATTGATATTTGCCTATGTTCTTCAAGGCTTTATTTTCTTGAGCATTCAGATTTTTTCTAATAGGTTTATACTCTGTTATTTTTTCCATCAGTTTTTTATCCATATGTGTCGTAAAATATTTTATGGACAGGATTTGTGAGAGAGGTTCACAAGAGAACTTTTTGTAGATGGGAACGGAATCTTCTAATTCCCTGGGAGTACCAGCGAAGTGTTCCTTTAGTTTAAGTCTCCTATTGAACTTTTATAAATCTACTTTAGATTTAAAGAGATCCGGATGATTTGTTGGAACATATAATAGTCCTTTGTTTAGTACGGAGTATTCTTCGTTGGCTCGTTCTTGAGGACAAATTAAAAATGAAATCCTCTGTTTGTAAATTCTTTTTCCTCTCCCTCGCCCACTGACCGCCCCTTCGTGTCTGGGTTCGTCTGTGGAATCGCTACACCTGTTGGTGGTTTCAGAGTAACTTTGCTCGTAGAGGCCTCTGCACATTCTGTCTCGCTTGAGGTTATTCCTCCACTTGAGGTTTCTGTGTATAAAAAAGTTGTGTAGAGCGTAAGAATTGTTTGCGTGGTCTGTCAGAATTTATTTCTGTGTTATACGCCCAACTATATACTCTGAATTCCGCGTAATCACGGTTCACTGTCTGTAATTTAGTTTGTTTGAATTGTATCAAGTTGGCTTTATATTTCTCTGTTTGACTTTGAAGATTGTTAAATATTTCACTGTTGGTGTCTGTTTCTATCTTATCTAAATGATATGTTTCAAAATCTTGTATTTTCTCTTTTCTAATTGTTAATTCTCCAGCAGATTCTTCAACCACCAACAATATAAGATCATATGAGCACTTGTTTAACCCAGCCGCCCACTTCTTACAGAACTCAGGGTTGTAGCGCACTGTCATTGGGATGTTTTTTATACGAAAGCCTCTTGGGAAGTTTTTATCCCTAAAACAGTCAGATAGAGTCACTCCGTGCAGGTAGTAGTCTATTTCTTTATTTCTGAGACGTAATAATTGTGCAACTAGTTGTTCAGTTGTCTCTACTCCTCCTGCTGTTTTTAATTTATCTTTATATTCTTTCAGGACTTAGGTCTGTCGAGACTTCTCATACATCTATTGGACCCAGTGGTCCCGTTCTCCCTTCTTTATGCTTATTGAGAGTCTATTTTTCTTTGGATAGGTCTTAGATATGTGCATATAGTCTGACATGTCTCTACATTAACCCTAAGCTTGTGAGTATTTGTTTTATGTATACTTGATTCATGTTTTCTTCTATTGTACCTTTGTTGTTTAGCTGGTCACTATGGTGATACACCACATCCCCTGGAGATGACCGGGACGCCAGAGCTGCAGTGCATATGTGACGTCATCGGGTCTCCGACAGGACGAGTTGCGTGGCTTGGTGAACGGGGAGCACTTGTGATTTATCTATATAAGGTATGTACTTTATCTTTTTTGTTGGTCTTGATAAAGGGGTTTGCGCCCTGAAAAGTTGGCACACAGTCTATGTTACAGTGGTAATTTTTGATATCCTGAGTGACATCCATTTCTTCCGGCAGTTATCATTGTGAGGATGAGTCCCAGGAGATATATATATATATACATAAATATATATACATAAATACATATACAGTATATATATATATATACATATTTACACACAATCATATATACATATATATATATATATATATATATATACATACAAATACAATATATATATGTATATATATATATATATATATTAGGGGTGTGCACCGGCCACTTTTCGTGTTTTGTGTTTTGGTTTTGGATCTGGATCTTTCTTCGTGTTTTGGATCTGGATTGGTTTTGCCAAAACCACCCTTCCTTGTTTTGGGTTCGGGGTTTGGTGTTTTGGATCTGTATTTTTTTGAAAAAAAGCATAAAAACAGCTAAAATCACAGAATTTGTAGGTTTTTCTGCTCCTATGCTATTATTAACCTCAATAACCTTCATTTCCACTCATTTCCAGTCTATTCTGAACACCTCACACCTCACAATAGTGTTTTTATGTCCAAAAGGTTGCACCGAGGTAGCTGGATGACTATGCTAAGCAACACGAGTGGGCGGCACAAACACGTGACCCATCTAGGCGTGAAACTGCAGTGGCAGACAGGATGGCAGTTTGAAAAACTAGGCCCCAAACTGTACATAATGCAAAGAAAAAAAAGAGGTGCAAGATGGAATTGTCCTTGGGCCCTCCCACCCACCCTTTTGTTGTATAAACAGGACATGCACACTTTAACAAACCAATCATTTCAGCGCCAGGGTCTGCCACACAACTGTGGCTGAAATGATTGGTTCGTTTGGGCCCCCACAAAACAAGCTGGCAATTAATCTGTCCCTGCACAAACTGGCTCTACGGAGGCAAGATGTCATCCTCATCCTCCTCATCCACCGATTCCTCACCCTCTTCAGTGTGTACATCCTCATCCTCACAGAGTATTAATTCGTCCCTGCTGGAACCACAGGTCCCTCTGTACGTTCTGGAGGCTGGTCTCCCTGGAAGAGTTGATAATTCATTTTATGAACATCATCTTCTCCACATTTTGTGGAAGCAACCTCCTACGCCTTTCGCTGACAAGGTTCCCGGCTGCACTAAACACTCTTTCGGAGTACACACTGGAGGGGGGGCAACTCAGGTAAAATAGAGCCAGTTTGTACAGGGACCTCCAAATTGCTTATTTTTCCTGCCAGTACAGGTACGGACTGTCTGACATGCCTACTTGGATGCTGTCACCGATGTAATCCTTTAACAGACAGACGCACGCTTGTCGCTGCTGCTTTGAGGATGCAAGTGCGGCTACAGCCCACACAATTCACAAAGACAGAAAAAAGAAGAAGAATATTTTTATTGTTTGTGTAGCACACTTTGAGGGTGTCACCACCCTTTAACAGACAGACGCACGCTTGTCGCTGCTGCTTTAAGGATGCAGGTGCGGCTACAGCCCACACATTTCACAAAGACCGAAAAAAAAAGAACAATATTTTAATTGTTTGTGTAGCACACTTTGAGGGTGTCACCACCCTTTAATAGACAGACGCACGCTTGTCGCTGCTGCTTTAAGGATGCAGGTGCGGCTACAGCCCACACAATTCACAAACACAAAAAAAAGAAGAATATTTTTATTGTTTGAGTAGCACACTTTGAGGGTGTCACCACCCTTTAACAGACAGACGCATGCTTGTCACTGCTGCTTTGAGGATGCAAGTGCGGCTACATCGCACACAAGTCACAAACACATTAAAAAAATAGTTTTTCATTTTTGGAGCACTTTGAGTGTTACACCACCCTTTAACAGACAGACGCATGCTTGTCGCTGCTGCTTTAAGGATGCAGGTGCGGCTACAGCCCACACATTTCACAAAGACCGAAAAAAAAAGAACAATATTTTAATTGTTTGTGTAGCACACTTTGAGGGTGTCACCACCCTTTAACAGACAGACGCACGCTTGTCGCTGCTGCTTTAAGGATGCAGGTGCGGCTACAGCCCACACAATTCACAAAGACAGAAAAAAGAAGAATATTTTTATTGTTTGTGTAGCGCACTTTGAGGGTGTCACCACCCTTTAACAGACAGATGCACGCTTGTCGCTGCTGCTTTGAGGATGCAAGTGCGGCTACATCGCACACAAGTCACAAACACATTAAAAAATAGTTTTTTATTTTTTGGAGCACTTTGAGAGTTACACCACCCTTTAACAGACAGACGCACGCTTGTCGCTGCTGCTTTAAGGATGCAGGTGCGGCTACAGCCCACACATTTCACAAAGACCGAAAAAAAAAGAACAATATTTTAATTGTTTGTGTAGCACACTTTGAGGGTGTCACCACCCTTTAACAGACAGACGCATGCTTGTCGCTGCTGCTTTAAGGATGCAGGTGCGGCTACAGCCCACACAATTCACAAAGACAGAAAAAAGAAGAAGAATATTTTTACTGTTTGTGTAGCACACTTTGAGGGTGTCACCACCCTTTTACAGACAGACGCACGCTTGTCGCTGCTGCTTTGAGGATGCAAGTGCGGCTACATCGCACACAAGTCACAAACACATTAAAAAAAAATTTTAATTTTTTGGAGCACTTTGAGAGTTACAACACTCTTTAACAGACAGACGCATGCTTGTCGCTGCTGCTTTGAGGATGCAAGTGCAGCTACAGCCCACACAATTCACAAAGACAGAAAAAAAAAGAACAATATTTTAATTGTTTGTGTAGCACACTTTGAGGGTGTCACCACCCTTTAACAGACAGACGCACGCTTGTCGCTGCTGCTTTAAGGATGCAGGTGCGGCTACAGCCCACACATTTCACAAAGACAGAAAAAAAAAGAACAATATTTTAATTGTTTTTGTAGCACACTTTGAGGGTGTCACCACCCTTTAACAGACAGACGCACGCTTGTCGCTGCTGCTTTGAGGATGCAGGTGGAGTCTAGACGGGATTTGGAACCGAGGACACACTACCTCCATCAATTGTCTAAATCCCAGTGCACTAATGGCGGATACCGGACGCACGTCTAACACCAACATAGCAGTCAAGGCCTCAGTTATACGTTTTGCTTCAGGATGACTGCTGTCGTACTTCATCCTCATCGCTAGGGACTGTTGGAGGGTCAATTGTTTAGTAAAAGAAGTGATGTTCCTACTTCCTCTCTGGGATGATGAACAACTCCCAGCAGCAGCAACAGCACTAGGAGGAAGTGGTTCTTGATCTTTCCCTATTTTATTTTTATCGGAGAAAGTTTGGTCCTCCATTTATGTTATATTGATATATACGTGCGGCTAATGCGCACACAAACACAGAAAATATTTTTTTATTTTTGCTGGAGAGTAGTGCACTTTGTGGGTTACACCACCCTTTAAGAAATGAGCCAGCCGGCTCTTTACTTATGGGACACAGGCGCACGCTTGGCGCTGCTCCTTTGTTGATGCACGTGCAGCCACAGTGCACACAAGTCACAAACACAGAAAATATATTTTTTTTGGTTTGGAGTGTACTTTGGGGGTTACAGAACCCTTTAATGGTCAAGCCAGCCGGCCCTTTACTTATGACACAGGCGCACGCTTGGCACTACTTTGTTGATGCACGTGCGGCTACTGCGCACACAATTCACAAACACAGAAAATAATTTTTTTTTTGGTTTGGACTGGAGTGTACTTTCGGGGGTTACAGCACCCTTTAACGGTCAAGCCAGCCGGCCCTTTACTTATGACACAGGCGCACGTTTGGCACTACTTTGTTGATGCACGTGCGGCTACTGCGCACACAATTCACAAACACAGAAAATATTTTTTTTTTTGGTTTGGACTGGAGTGTACTTTCGGGGGTTACAGCAACCTTTAACGGTCAAGCCAGCCGGCCCTTTACTTATGACATAGGCGCACGCTTGGCACTACTTTGTTGATGCACGTGCGGCTACTGCGCACACAATTCACAAACACAGAAAATTATTTTTTTTTTGGTTTGGACTGGAGTGTACTTTGGGGGTTACAGCACCCTTTAACGGTCAAGCCAGCCGGACCTTTACTTATGACACAGGCGCACGCTTGGCACTACTTTGTTGATGCACGTGCGGCTACTGCACACACAATTCACAAACACAGAAAATAATTTTTTTTTTGGTTTGGACCGGAGTGTACTTTGGGGGTTACAGCACCCTTTAACGGTCAAGCCAGCCGGCCCTTTACTTATGACACAGGCGCACGCTTGGCACTACTTTGCTGATGCACGTGCGGCTACTGTGCACACAATTCACAAACACAGAAAATAATTTTCTTTCTGGTTTGGACTGGAGTGTACTTTGGGGGTTACAGCACCCTTTAACGGTCAAGCCAGCCGGCCCTTTACTTATGACACAGGCGCACGCTTGGCACTACTTTGTTGATGCACATGCGGCTACTGCGCACACAATTCACAAACACAGAAAATAATATTTTTTTTTTGGTTTGGACTGGAGTGTACTTTCGGGGGTTACAGCACCCTTTAACGGTCAAGCCAACTGTCCCTTTACTTATGACATAGGCGCACGCTTGGCACTACTTTGTTGATGCACGTGCGGCTACTGTGCACACAATTCACAAACACAGAAAATAATTTTTTTTTTGGTTTGGACTGGAGTGTACTTTGGGGGTTACAGCACCCTTTAACGGTCAAGCCAGCCGGCCCTTTACTTATGACACAGGCGCACGCTTGGCACTACTTTGTTGATGCACGTGCGGCTACTGTGCACACACAATTCACAAACACAGAAAATAATTTTTTTTTTGGTTTGGACTGGAGTGTACTTTGGGGGTTACAGCACCCTTTAACGGTCAAGCCAGCCGGCCCTTTACTTATGACACAGGCGCACGCTTGGCACTACTTTGTTGATGCACGTGCGGCTACTGTGCACACAATTCACAAACACAGAAAATATTTTTTTTTTTGGTTTGGACTGGAGTGTACTTTGGGGGTTACAGCACCCTTTAATGGTCAAGCCAGCCGGCCCTTTACTTATGACACAGGCGCACGCTTGGCACTACTTTGTTGATGCACATGCGGCTACTGCGCACACAATTCACAAACACAGAAAATAATTTTTTTTTTGGTTTGGACTGGAGTGTACTTTGGGGGTTACAGCACCCTTTAATGGTCAACCCACCTGGCTCTTTACTTATGACACAGGCGCACGCTTGGCACTACTTTGTTGATGCACGTGCGGCTACTGCGCACACAATTCACAAACACAGAAAAAAATTTTTTTTTTGGTTTGGACTGGAGTGTACTTTGGGGGTTACAGCACCCTTTAATGGTCAAGCCAGACGGCCCTTTACTTATGACACAGGCGCACGCTTGGCTCTACTTTGTTGATGCACGTGCGGCTACTGCACACACAATTCACAAACACAGAAAATATTTTTTTTTTTGGTTTGGACTGGAGTGTACTTTGGGGGTTACAGCACCCTTTAATGGTCAAGCCAGCCGGCCCTTTACTTATGACACAGGCGCACCCTTGGCACTACTTTGTTGATGCACGTGCGGCTACTGCGCACACAATTCACAAACACAGAAAATAATTTTTTTTTTGGTTTGGACTGGAGTGTACTTTGGGGGTTACAGCACCCTTTAACGGTCAAGCCAGCCGGCCCTTTACTTATGACACAGGCGCACGCTTGGCACTACTTTGTTGATGCACGTGCGGCTACTGCGCACACAATTCACAAACACAGAAAATTATTTTTTTTTTGGTTTGGACTGGAGTGTACTTTGGGGGTTACAGCACCCTTTAACGGTCACGCCAGCCGGCCCTTTACTTATGACACAGGCGCACGCTTGGCACTACTTTGTTGATGCACGTGCGGCTACTGCGCACACAATTCACAAACACAGAAAATATTTTTTTTTTTGGTTTGGACTGGAGTGTACTTTGGGGGTTACAGCACCCTTTAATGGTCAAGCCAGATGGCCCTTTACTTATGACACAGGCGCACGCTTGGCACTACTTTGTTGATGCATGTGCGGCTACTGCGCACACAATTCACAAACACAGAAAATATATTATTTTTTTAGCACTTGGGGGGAGCACCCCTGATGGACAGAGCACCCCCTGGACAACACTACAGCACCCCTTTAGGACTGGGACACTGCACAGGACTTTGGAGTGGACACAGCCCCTATGGAGAACTGACTGCACAACACAGTCCAGCCAGCCCCTATGGACTTTGAAGTAGTGGACACAGCCCCTATTAACAACAGCAGCACAGCACAACACAGCCAGCCCCTATGGACTTTGAAGTAGTGGACAACAGCAGCACTACACTACACTACACTACACTGCACAGCCCTAACTCCCACCCTCCCTCTTCACTGTCCACAGCCGAGTGAGAAAACGGCACCGACGCGGGTACCTTATATAGGATCCAAAACCCGCGAGACTCGGAAGGCGGGATGATGACGTTTTGCCTCGATTTCAGATCCGAGTCAGGTGGGAAAAGTCGAGCCTGACTCGGATCGGACTCGGATCGGGGGGGCTCGGGGGGGTTCGGATTTCAGAAATCCGAACCCGTTCACCCCTAATATATATATATATATATATATATATATATCGAGGACCATCAGATGCGATCACAGTGCTTGAGGTTGACTATAGTCTTCTGCAAGCACTGTGATCACTTCAGTGTGAAATACAACCAGTTGACGTATACTGTGACGCCGCATGTTAATTATGCACGCCTCTGAAATGGCGTTGAGCCACCCAGGCATGCCTGCGTTCGCACCTCCACTTCCCCATCGTGAATGGCCAGCCCCTGTCACCACCCACAAAAGACTTCTCGTGTCACTCACTCTGTTGGGCAGTCTATGCGCAGCGAGTGAACACTTCTCGATCTCTCACACCGGTTAGCGCACGTGCATTGCGATGCATACGCATGCGCGGATTGCGAAAATCGTCCAGCTACGAGCAAATGCATCCTAGCGAGCGGGTCTGAATCAGGTCCAGAATTCCCAGCAGCTTCCTGTGTGCTCCGGCCCGGCAGTCTCCTCAGCTTCTGCGGCTTCCCCAGAGTCCAGAACCGCCCACATAACCTTTTATAGCTCCCTATCTAACTCCCTTCTTATAGTAACACCTATCACATCTCTTTCTTCAATGTAACATCCTCCTGACCCCAGGCCAACTTTCCAGTGTGATGGGATTATACAGCCCACCAAGAACCTCTGCAATCGGGCTGGACCAATTTGCAATATGTAGCACCTCTCCTTGTGTATCAACACCTATTTCCCTATAGATTGTAAGCTTGCGAGCAGGGCCCTCTTACCCTTATGTATGTATGTCTTGTATGTATGTATGTATGTCTTGTATGTATGTATGTATGTATGTATGTATGTATGTCTTGTATGTATGTATGTACAGTATGTATGTATGTATGTCTTTTACAACCCAGTAAAATATTAATGTTGACTAAAATTGTAAAGCGCAACGTAATATGCTGCATAATATAAGAAACTGTTAATAAATAAATAAATAAATAAATAATAGTATACACGTATGGCAGCGACTGATGCGAATGACTGACATACTCTCTGTAAATGCTGCGGACTAAGGGCCTGATTCAGAGCCACTCGTAAGCGGCAGCTCGTTCGCTCCGAGCAATGTTTGCCCAACTGTGCATGTGTACGGATCGTTATACGCATGCGCGAACCAGTCAGTGCGGCCGAAATTCATGTGCTCGGAAAATAGCGAATGCCTGATAATTTGAGTGACAGAAGGAGGCGTATGTGGGTGGTAACAGGGGAAGGTGCTTGAAAACGGGGAGTGGAGATCCGAACGCAGGCGTGCTTAAAGGTCAAAACGGGCGTTTTATGGGTGTGCATATTTAAAACAGCAGCGTCATTGACCACGTCACTGGGTTATTTTATTGCCAGAACTGCTCGCAAAATTGTGGTAGCAAAAACCAACCACAAGAATAGCGAGCAGTTCCTACGCTGGTCGATGTACTCGATTAATCTAATAAATAGCGGACATGACGTAGGATGCGAGTGGCCAGGGGGCGTAGTTTCCCAAAAAACGACCGCAAGTTTTGTTCGCTCGTTCAGACCTAGAGGCGTCAACAGACCGCAAACAGCGAACGGTTCATTTGAATAACCACCCCTATTTTCTGGACGAGCGAGCGCAATAGCGTCCGGCTCTGAATCAGGCCCTATGTGTGCGCTATATTAATAACTGGTGTTAATAATAATAATCCCAGTGAGGTATTTTGTGGCATTTTAGGTGGCTACTTATTATACTGATTTATTACAGGCCCTCCAGCATTAATCAGACTTACTGTAGGACCTTAAACCCATCTGAGCCTAAAACTTTAGGATAAGAATTATTAACCCAATGAGCAGCTTATCACCGCCATCATGCAGGGTCTGGGAGAGGTTACACCGGGAGTAGGGTTCTATGAATTACACAGGCTCTGCGGCTGATGTAAACCAGGTGATATTCCGGGGGCCCAGGCATTGCATGGTGGACACTACGGGGTCTTGTACTGTGTTAGACTACGTTAGTGTCTGCATGACAGAAAATTTGGGGCTACGTGTGATTCCTTTCATAAATGTCCGGGCAAGTTTGGTGAGCTCCCAGAACATTGGAGACTGTTCCCAATTCACCACAATGAAAATGAAAATAGAATAGAATAAATATGCAGAAAGCGATTCAGAGGGCTTAATAGGGCACTATCAGTATCTCTCTGTATTGTGTAATAATGATATAAATGACACTCATACATAAACACCACACGTAATGCCCTGTCAGGGCCTGAAATCACCCGTTGTACAGTTACTGTATACTTCCCGCTTATTGCAGTGCTTTCTGATGCTTCTCTACAGTACAGGAAAGCCAGCAATGATAAGCGGTATCCGGATGGAAGATCAACAGTAATTAGATCAACAGTCAATTGGTCCACACCAGATGGTCGACAGGCAATAGGTTGACAGGGACAAAAGGCCAACTGATAAATGATCAATGTTGCAGAAGGTCGACAGGGTTAAAATGTTAACATGTGCAAATGGTCGACACAAATGGTCAACACACAACTGATTGATGCATTTTTTTTAAGGCTTTTCCAAATTTTTAAGGTTAGGATTAAGGTTTAGGAACTTGGGGGAGGGTTAGGCTGTGGAACAGGATGGTTTGGGTTAGGTATTGGTGGGTGGGGATCAGAATTAGGTTTAGGGTTAAATTGGAAAAAAAACATGTGTAGGCCATTTTGGTATCGACCATTTGAATCTGTCCATCTTTTGTTCATGTTGACCTATTGTCTATCGTCCATCTGGTACCGACCTATTGGCTGTCAATCTAATTATTGTCAATCCAATATACCACACCCCTGATCAGACCATGTGGCATTCAGTGGGCCTAAGATTACTAATGAATCACCATTCTGCTCCCAGTGGCATCCACCGAGGCTTTGGTTATCTAGCAAAGGCTTCATTTTAAATTTACCAGCATGCACCTTATTTCTCCCAAAAATAGGGATGATATAAACAGACAGGACGCTACTCTAGATGGGTTGTGACATCACAAATGACTCTGAAGGGTTAACACTGGGAGGGCCTGTTCATTATCACAGTCCTCCTCCTCTTTACCAGTCCCTGGAACCCACCGTCCCACACAGGTAACTATTAGACACAATGGCAAACACACAACACAGGGGCAATACAGTATACAAGAGCAGGGCTTCTGTATACCCATCCAGCCCATTTTAATGGTATACTCAAGGGCAGTGGATCCACTAAGGAGTACAGTACATTCTCTGGGGCTGCTTATTGTCTGAAGATTGTGGGCAGAATAAGATGAGGAGACCGAGGCTGTCAGGCAGTCAGACACAACACTGGGGTGTGGGGTGCTCTCTCCTGCCAGTCTAATAACAAGCGTAAAATATTCTTTTATTTTATATTTATTTTTATTTTAAATTCAATATTACAGAGGAATAATAATATTGAGAAATAAATCTATCGTCCAAAAACAAGGTATAGAATACAAAAGATATATCTCACTGTATAGCAAGAACGAAAATAAACGTTGAAAATATGAAAAATGCTAGATAAAAAAAAACATACTCATACAGTATATTAAAAGATGTCAAAATTGTTTAATAACTATAAATAAAAAGGTGGGGGAGGGAGAACTTGCCCGGGGTTAAATAGAAAAGAAAAGAATGGGGTTTTAGAAGAAATTGAAATAACAAAGCTCTAAATATTTATATACAGTATGTATTAAGCAACATCTATAATAGACATATGGAATTAATATAAAAGATCTACAACGTCACTATTAGATACAGTGCCGATAGTGCAGGACAGTTCAGGGTATTCCAAGGACACCGTATATAGATACATCTAAGTGATTTATTGTGTTATCCTTTCCATAACAGCTATATACCAAATCCTTTTATAAGTGCTTGAAGGGGACGGAGGGTCAAGATGATTCCAATAAGAAGCTATAAGGCAACGAGCTGCATTAACAATCTGAGAGACTAATTTATCTAAAAGAAATGGCACAAAAAGGATAGTGCTGTGGTGCACCAATGTAGACTTCTATTAAAATGTAACTTTTAATATAGCTATTAAAATAAATATGCACAAACACAGTGACATATTAAAGTCAAGTATATATTCTGTCTCAGGGACTATTCAACTGACTAACGGTGCATACACACACGGAGCGACCAGACAGTGATATCATTATATCGTCCTGCGCCCTCCTGGTGAGCATGAATGGTGCACTGTATACCGATCATCCAGCCCACCATCAACTCACCAATGACTATAGTGACCCCCTATAGTAACCTGGTCAATATCGACCAGGTTGGCCTGCATGCACGGGCGATGGACGATATCGCTATCATCCATTCGTGTCCGCGCATCGCGGGTTGGAAGGGACCAAAAAATGGATGACGATATGAATGATAAAGATATGAATGATAACTATATGAACATTATTGTTATCGTTCATATCGTGCATTTAAATCACTCCGTGTGTACGCACCTTAAGTGCACTGAAATAGTGCAGTATCTACAACTACATAGGGAGGTATTATTAGATCTCAGGAAGATGTTACTACGCTGATACATTTATACAGTATCACCTAGGGAAGGTGTTATTAGATCTTAGGAAGATGTTATTACACTGATACATTCATACAATATCACCTAGGGAAGGTGTTATTAGATCTTAGGAAGATGTTATTACACTGATACATTCATACAATATCACCTAGGGAGGGTGTTATTAGATCTTAGGAAAATGTTACTACACTGATAAATTCATACAATATCAACTAGGTAGGTATTATTAGTTCTCAGGAAGATGTTACTACACTGAGACATTCATACAATATCACCTAGGGAGGGTGTTATTAGATCTCAGGAAGATGTTACTACACTGATACATTCATACAATATCACCTAGGGAGGGTGTTATTAGATCTCAGCAAGATGTTACTACACTGATACATTCATACAATATCACCTAGGAAGGTATTATTAGATCTCAGCAAGATGTTACTACACTGATACATTCATACAATATCACCTAGGGAGGGTGTTATTAGATCTCAGGAAGATGTTACTACACTGATACATTCATACAATATCACCTAGGGAGGGTGTTATTAGATCTCAGGAAGATGTTACTACACTGAGACATTCATACAGTATCACCTAGGAAGGTATTATTAGATCTCAGGAAGATGTTACTACACTGAGACATTCATACAGTATCACCTAGGAAGGTGTTATTAGATCTCAGGAAGATGTTACTACACTGAAACATTCATACAATATCACCTAGGGAGGTATTATTAGATCTCAGGAAGATGTTACTACACTGATACATTCATACAATATCACCTAGGGAAGGTGTTATTAGATCTCAGGAAGATGTTACTACACTGAGACATTCATACAGTATCACCTAGGAAGGTATTATTAGATCTCAGGAAGATGTTACTACACTGAGACATTCATACAGTATCACCTAGGGAGATATTATTAGATCTCAGGAAGATGTTACTACACTGATGCATTCATACAATTTCACTTATGGATGGTGTTATTAGATCTCAGGAAGATGTTACTACACTGACACATTCATACAATATCACCTAGGGAGGTATTATTAGATCTCAGGAAGATGTTACTACACTGACACATTCATACAATATCACTTAGGGAGGGTGTTATTAGATCTCAGGAAGATGTTACTACACTGATACATTCATACAGTATCACCTAGGAAGGTGTTATTAGATCTCAGGAAGATGTTACTACACTGATACATTCATACAATATCACCTAGGGAGGGTGTTATTAGATCTCAGGAAGATGTTACTACACTGAGACATTCATACAGTATCACCTAGGTAGGTGTTATTAGATCTCAGGAAGATGTTACTACACTGATACATTCATACAATATCACCTAGGAAGGTATTATTAGATCTCAGGAAGATGTTACTACACTGATACATTCATACAATATCAACTAGGAAGGTGTTATTAGATCTCAGGAAGAAGTTACTACACTGATACATTCATACAATATCACCTAGGGAGGGTGTTATTAGATCTCAGGAATATCACCTAGGGAGGGTATTATTAGATCTCAGGAAGATGTTACTACACTGATACATTCATACAATATCACCTAGGGAGGGTGTTATTAGATCTCAGGAAGATGTTACAACATTGATACATTCATACAATATCACCTAGGAAGGTATTATTAGATCTCAGGAAGATGTTACTACACTGATACATTCATACAATATCACCTAGGAAGGTATTATTAGATCTCAGGAAGATGTTACTACACTGATACATTCATACAATATCACCTAGGGAGGGTGTTATTAGATCTCAGGAAGATGTTACTACACTGAGACATTCATACAGTATCACCTAGGAAGGTATTATTAGATCTCAGGAAGATGTTACTACACTGAGACATTCATACAGTATCACCTAGGGAGATATTATTAGATCTCAGGAAGATGTTACTACACTGATGCATTCATACAATTTCACTTATGGATGGTGTTATTAGATCTCAGGAAGATGTTACTACACTGACACATTCATACAATATCACCTAGGTAGGTGTTATTAGATCTCAGGAAGATGTTACTACACTGACACATTCATACAATATCACTTAGGGAGGGTGTTATTAGATCTCAGGAAGATGTTACTACACTGATACATTCATACAGTATCACCTAGGAAGGTGTTATTAGATCTCAGGAAGATGTTACTACACTGATACATTCATACAATATCACCTAGGGAGTGTGTTATTAGATCTCAGGAAGATGTTACTACACTGAGACATTCATACAGTATCACCTAGGTAGGTGTTATTAGATCTCAGGAAGATGTTACTACACTGATACATTCATACAATATCACCTAGGAAGGTATTATTAGATCTCAGGAAGATGTTACTACACTGATACATTCATACAATATCAACTAGGAAGGTGTTATTAGATCTCAGGAAGAAGTTACTACACTGATACATTCATACAATATCACCTAGGGAGGGTGTTATTAGATCTCAGGAATATCACCTAGGGAGGGTATTATTAGATCTCAGGAAGATGTTACTACACTGATACATTCATACAATATCACCTAGGGAGGGTGTTATTAGATCTCAGGAAGATGTTACAACATTGATACATTCATACAATATCACCTAGGAAGGTATTATTAGATCTCAGGAAGATGTTACTACACTGATACATTCATACAATATCACCTAGGAAGGTATTATTAGATCTCAGGAAGATGTTACTACACTGATACATTCATACAATATCACCTAGGGAGGGTGTTATTAGATCTCAGGAAGATGTTACTACACTGATACATTCATACAATATCACCTAGGAAGGTATTATTAGATCTCAGGAAGATGTTACTACACTGATACATTCATACAATATCACCTAGGAAGGGTGTTATTAGATGTCAGGAAGATGTTACTACACTGATACATTCATACAATATCACCTAGGGAGGTATTATTAGATCTCAGGAAGATTTTACTACACTGATACATTCATACAATATCACCTAGGGAAGGTGTTATTAGATCTCAGGAAGATGTTACTACACTGATACATTCATACAATATCACCTAGGAAGGTATTATTAGATCTCAGGAAGATGTTACTACACTGATACATTCATACAATATCAACTAGGAAGGTGTTATTAGATCTCAGGAAGAAGTTACTACACTGATACATTCATACAATATCACCTAGGGAGGGTGTTATTAGATCTCAGGAATATCACCTAGGGAGGGTATTATTAGATCTCAGGAAGATGTTACTACACTGATACATTCATACAATATCACCTAGGGAGGGTGTTATTAGATCTCAGGAAGATGTTACTACATTGATACATTCATACAATATCACCTAGGAAGGTATTATTAGATCTCAGGAAGATGTTACTACACTGATACATTCATACAATATCACCTAGGAAGGTATTATTAGATCTCAGGAAGATGTTACTACACTGATACATTCATACAATATCACCTAGGGAGGGTGTTATTAGATCTCAGGAAGATGTTACTACACTGATACATTCATACAATATCACCTAGGAAGGTATTATTAGATCTCAGGAAGATGTTACTACACTGATACATTCATACAATATCACCTAGGAAGGGTGTTATTAGATGTCAGGAAGATGTTACTACACTGATACATTCATACAATATCACCTAGGGAGGTATTATTAGATCTCAGGAAGATGTTACTACACTGATACATTCATACAATATCACCTAGGGAAGGTGTTATTAGATCTCAGGAAGATGTTACTACACTGAGACATTCATACAGTATCACCTAGGAAGGTATTATTAGATCTCAGGAAGATGTTACTACACTGAGACATTCATACAGTATCACCTAGGAAGGTGTTATTAGATCTCAGGAAGATGTTACTACACTGATACATTCATACAATATCACCTAGGGAGGGTGTTATTAGATCTCAGGAATATCACCTAGGGAGGGTATTATTAGATCTCAGGAAGATGTTACTACACTGATACATTCATACAATATCACCTAGGGAGGGTGTTATTAGATCTCAGGAAGATGTTACTACATTGATACATTCATACAATATCACCTAGGAAGGTATTATTAGATCTCAGGAAGATGTTACTACACTGATACATTCATACAATATCACCTAGGAAGGTATTATTAGATCTCAGGAAGATGTTACTACACTGATACATTCATACAATATCACCTAGGAAGGGTGTTATTAGATCTCAGGAAGATGTTACTACACTGATACATTCATACAATATCACCTAGGGAGGTATTATTAGATCTCAGGAAGATGTTACTACACTGATACATTCATACAATATCACCTAGGAAGGGTGTTATTAGATCTCAGGAAGATGTTACTACACTGATACATTCATACAATATCACCTAGGGAGGTATTATTAGATCTCAGGAAGATGTTACTACACTGATACATTCATACAATATCACCTAGGAAGGGTGTTATTAGATCTCAGGAGATGTTACTACACTGATACATTCATACAATATCACCTAGGGACGGTGTTATTAGATCTCAGGAAGATGTTACTACACTGATACATTCATACAATATCACCTAGGGAGGTATTATTAGATCTCAGGAAGATGTTACTACACTGATACATTCATACAATATCACCTAGGAAGGTATTATTAGATCTAAGGAAGATGTTACTACACTGATACATTCATACAATATCACCTAGGAAGGTATTATTAGATCTCAGGAAGATGTTACTACACTGATACATTCATACAATATCACCTAGGAAGGGTGTTATTAGATCTCAGGAAGATGTTACTACACTGATACATTCATACAATATCACCTAGGAAGGGTATTATTAGATCTCAGGAAGATGTTACTACACTGATACATTCATACAATATCACCAAGGAAGGGTGTTATTACATCTCAGGAAGAAGTTACTACACTGATACATTCACACAATATCACCTAGGAAGGTATTATTAGATCTCAGGAAGATGTTACTACACTGATACATTCATACAATATCACCTAGGAAGGTATTATTAGATCTCAGGAAGATGTTACTACACTGATACATTCATACAATATCACCTAGGAAGGGTGTTATTAGATCTCAGGAAGATGTTACTACACTGATACATTCATACAATATCACCTAGGGAGGTATTATTAGATCTCAGGAAGATGTTACTACACTGATACATTCATACAATATCACCTAGGAAGGGTGTTATTAGATCTCAGGAAGATGTTACTACACTGATACATTCATACAATATCACCTAGGGAGGTATTATTAGATCTCAGGAAGATGTTACTACACTGATACATTCATACAATATCACCTAGGAAGGGTGTTATTAGATCTCAGGAGATGTTACTACACTGATACATTCATACAATATCACCTAGGGACGGTGTTATTAGATCTCAGGAAGATGTTACTACACTGATACATTCATACAATATCACCTAGGGAGGTATTATTAGATCTCAGGAAGATGTTACTACACTGATACATTCATACAATATCACCTAGGAAGGTATTATTAGATCTAAGGAAGATGTTACTACACTGATACATTCATACAATATCACCTAGGAAGGTATTATTAGATCTCAGGAAGATGTTACTACACTGATACATTCATACAATATCACCTAGGAAGGGTGTTATTAGATCTCAGGAAGATGTTACTACACTGATACATTCATACAATATCACCTAGGAAGGGTATTATTAGATCTCAGGAAGATGTTACTACACTGATACATTCATACAATATCACCAAGGAAGGGTGTTATTACATCTCAGGAAGAAGTTACTACACTGATACATTCACACAATATAACCTAGGGAGGGTGTTATTAGATCTCAGGAATATCACCTAGGGAGGGTATTATTAGATCTCTGGAAGATGTTACTACACTGATACATTCATACAATATCACCTAGGAAGGTATTATTAGATCTCAGCAAGATGTTACTACACTGATACATTCATACAATATCACCTAGGAAGGGTGATATTAGATCTCAGGAAGATGTTACTACACTGATACATTCATACAATATCACCTAGGAAGGGTATTATTAGATCTCAGGAAGATGTTACTACACTTATACATTCATATAATATCACCTAGGGAGGGTGTTATTAGATCTCAGGAAGATGTTACTACACTGATACATTCATACAATATCACCTAGGGAGGGTGTTATTAGATCTCAGGAAGATGTTATTACACTGATACATTCACACAATATCACCTAGGGAGGGTGTTATTAGATCTCAGGAAGATGTTACTACACTGATACATTCATACAATATCACCTAGTGAAGGTGTTATTAGATCTCAGGAAGATGTTACTACACTGATACATTCATACAATATCACCTAGGAAGGTATTATTAGATCTCAGGAAGATGTTACTACACTGACACATTCATACAATATCACCTAGGGAGGTATTATTAGATCTCAGGAAGATGTTACTACACTCATACATTCATACAATATCACCTAGGAAGGTGTTATTAGATCTCAGGAAGATGTTACTACACTGATACATTCATACAATATCACCTAGGAAGGTATTATTAGATCTCAGGAAGATGTTACTACACTGATACATTCATACAATATCACCTAGGAAGGGTGTTACTAGATCTCAGGAAGATGTTACTACACTTATACATTCATACAATATCACCTAGGGAGGGTGTTATTAGATCTCAGGAAGATGTTACTACACTGATACATTCATACAATATCACCTAGGGAGGGTGTTATTAGATCTCAGGAAGATGTTACTACACTGATACATTCACACAATATCACCTAGGGAAGGTGTTATTAGATCTCAGGAAGATGTTACTACACTGACACATTCATACAATATCACCTAGGGAGGTATTATTAGATCTCAGGAAGATGTTACTACATTGATACATTCATACAATATCACCTAGGAACGGTATTATTAGATCTCAGGAAGATGTTACTACACTGACACATTCATACAATATCACCTAGGGAGGTATTATTAGATCTCAGGAAGATGTTACTACACTCATACATTCATACAATATCACCTAGGAAGGTGTTATTAGATCTCAGGAAGATGTTACTACACTGATACATTCACACAATATCACCTAGGGAGGGTTTTATTAGATCTCAGGAATATGATACTACACTGATACATTCACACAATATCACCTAGGGAGGGTGTTATTAGATCTCAGGAAGATGTTACTACACTGATACTTTCATACATTATCACCTAGGGAGGGTGTTTATAGATCTCAGGAAGATGTTACTACACTGATACATTCATACAATATCACCTAGGGAGGGTGTTGTTAGATCTCAGGAAGATGTTACTACACTGATACATTCATACAATATCACCTAGGAAGGTATTATTAGATCTCAGGAAGATGTTACTACACTGATACATTCATACAATATCACCTAGGGAGGGTGTTATTAGATCTCAGGAATATCACCTAGGGAGGGTATTATTAGATCTCAGGAAGATGTTACTACACTGATACATTCATACAATATCACCTAGGGAGGGTGTTATTAGATCTCAGGAAGATGTTACTACATTGATACATTCATACAATATCACCTAGGAAGGTATTATTAGATCTCAGGAAGATGTTACTACACTGATACATTCATACAATATCACCTAGGAAGGTATTATTAGATCTCAGGAAGATGTTACTACACTGATACATTCATACAATATCACCTAGGGAGGGTGTTATTAGATCTCAGGAAGATGTTACTACACTGATACATTCATACAATATCACCTAGGAAGGTATTATTAGATCTCAGGAAGATGTTACTACACTGATACATTCATACAATATCACCTAGGAAGGGTGTTATTAGATGTCAGGAAGATGTTACTACACTGATACATTCATACAATATCACCTAGGGAGGTATTATTAGATCTCAGGAAGATGTTACTACACTGATACATTCATACAATATCACCTAGGGAAGGTGTTATTAGATCTCAGGAAGATGTTACTACACTGATACATTCATACAATATCACCTAGGAAGGTATTATTAGATCTCAGGAAGATGTTACTACACTGATACATTCATACAATATCAACTAGGAAGGTGTTATTAGATCTCAGGAAGAAGTTACTACACTGATACATTCATACAATATCACCTAGGGAGGGTGTTATTAGATCTCAGGAATATCACCTAGGGAGGGTATTATTAGATCTCAGGAAGATGTTACTACACTGATACATTCATACAATATCACCTAGGGAGGGTGTTATTAGATCTCAGGAAGATGTTACTACATTGATACATTCATACAATATCACCTAGGAAGGTATTATTAGATCTCAGGAAGATGTTACTACACTGATACATTCATACAATATCACCTAGGAAGGTATTATTAGATCTCAGGAAGATGTTACTACACTGATACATTCATACAATATCACCTAGGGAGGGTGTTATTAGATCTCAGGAAGATGTTACTACACTGATACATTCATACAATATCACCTAGGAAGGTATTATTAGATCTCAGGAAGATGTTACTACACTGATACATTCATACAATATCACCTAGGAAGGGTGTTATTAGATGTCAGGAAGATGTTACTACACTGATACATTCATACAATATCACCTAGGGAGGTATTATTAGATCTCAGGAAGATGTTACTACACTGATACATTCATACAATATCACCTAGGGAAGGTGTTATTAGATCTCAGGAAGATGTTACTACACTGAGACATTCATACAGTATCACCTAGGAAGGTATTATTAGATCTCAGGAAGATGTTACTACACTGATACATTCATACAATATCACCTAGGAAGGGTGTTATTAGATGTCAGGAAGATGTTACTACACTGATACATTCATACAATATCACCTAGGGAGGTATTATTAGATCTCAGGAAGATGTTACTACACTGATACATTCATACAATATCACCTAGGGAGGGTGTTATTAGATCTCAGGAATATCACCTAGGGAGGGTATTATTAGATCTCAGGAAGATGTTACTACACTGATACATTCATACAATATCACCTAGGGAGGGTGTTATTAGATCTCAGGAAGATGTTACTACATTGATACATTCATACAATATCACCTAGGAAGGTATTATTAGATCTCAGAAAGATGTTACTACACTGATACAGTCATACAATATCACCTAGGAAGGTATTATTAGATCTCAGGAAGATGTTACTACACTGATACATTCATACAATATCACCTAGGAAGGGTGTTATTAGATCTCAGGAAGATGTTACTACACTGATACATTCATACAATATCACCTAGGGAGGTATTATTAGATCTCAGGAAGATGTTACTACACTGATACATTCATACAATATCACCTAGGAAGGGTGTTATTAGATCTCAGGAAGATGTTACTACACTGATACATTCATACAATATCACCTAGGAAGGGTATTATTAGATCTCAGGAGATGTTACTAAACTGATACATTCATACAATATCACCTAGGGACGGTGTTATTAGATCTCAGGAAGATGTTACTACACTTATACATTCATACAATATCACCAAGGAAGGGTGTTATTAGATCTCAGGAAGATGTTACTACACTGATACATTCACACAATATCACCTAGGGAGGGTGTTATTAGATCTCAGGAATATCACCTAGGGAGGGTATTATTAGATCTCAGGAAGATGTTACTAAACTGATACATTCATACAATATCACCTAGGGAGGGTGTTATTAGATCTCAGGAAGATGTTACTACACTGATACATTCATACAATATCACCTAGGGAGGGTGTTATTAGATCTCAGGAAGATGTTACTACACTGATACATTCATACAATATCACCTAGGGACGGTGTTATTAGATCTCAGTAAGATGTTACTACACTTATACATTCATACAATATCACCAAGGAAGGGTGTTATTAGATCTCAGGAAGATGTTACTACACTGATACATTCACACAATATCACCTAGGGAGGGTGTTATTAGATCTCAGGAATATCACCTAGGGAGGGTATTATTAGATCTCAGGAAGATGTTACTACACTGATACATTCATACAATATCACCTAGGGAGGGTGTTATTAGATCTCAGGAAGATGTTACTACACTGATACATTCATACAATATCACCTAGGAAGGTATTATTAGATCTAAGGAAGATGTTTCTACACTGATACATTCATACAATATCACCTAGGAAGGTATTATTAGATCTCAGGAAGATGTTACTACACTGATACATTCATACAATATCACCTAGGAAGGGTGTTATTAGATCTCAGGAAGATGTTACTACACTGATACATTCATACAATATCACCTAGGAAGGGTATTATTAGATCTCAGGAAGATGTTACTACACTGATACATTCATACAATATCACCAAGGAAGGGTGTTATTAGATCTCAGGAAGAAGTTACTACACTGATACATTCATACAATATCACCTAGGGAGGGTGTTATTAGATCTCAGGAATATCACCTAGGGAGGGTATTATTAGATCTCTGGAAGATGTTACTACACTGATACATTCATACAATATCACCTAGGAAGGTATTATTAGATCTCAGCAAGATGTTACTACACTGATACATTCATACAATATCACCTAGGAAGGGTGATATTAGATCTCAGGAAGATGTTACTACACTGATACATTCATACAATATCACCTAGGAAGGGTATTATTAGATCTCAGGAAGATGTTACTACACTTATACATTCATATATTATCACCTAGGGAGGGTGTTATTAGATCTCAGGAAGATGTTACTACACTGATACATTCATACAATATCACCTAGGGAGGGTGTTATTAGATCTCAGGAAGATGTTATTACACTGATACATTCACACAATATCACCTAGGGAGGGTGTTATTAGATCTCAGGAAGATGTTACTACACTGATACATTCATACAATATCACCTAGTGAAGGTGTTATTAGATCTCAGGAAGATGTTACTACACTGATACATTCATACAATATCACCTAGGAAGGTATTATTAGATCTCAGGAAGATGTTACTACACTGACACATTCATACAATATCACCTAGGGAGGTATTATTAGATCTCAGGAAGATGTTACTACACTCATACATTCATACAATATCACCTAGGAAGGTGTTATTAGATCTCAGGAAGATGTTACTACACTGATACATTCATACAATATCACCTAGGAAGGTATTATTAGATCTCAGGAAGATGTTACTACACTGATACATTCATACAATATCACCTAGGAAGGGTGTTATTAGATCTCAGGAAGATGTTACTACACTGATACATTCATACAGTATCACCTAGGGAGGGTGTTATTAGATCTCAGGAAGATGTTACTACACTGATACATTCACACAATATCACCTAGGGAAGGTGTTATTAGATCTCAGGAAGATGTTACTACACTGACACATTCATACAATATCACCTAGGGAGGTATTATTAGATCTCAGGAAGATGTTACTACACTCATACATTCATACAATATCACCTAGGAAGGTGTTATTAGATCTCAGGAAGATGTTACTACACTGATACATTCACACAATATCACCTAGGGAGGGTGTTATTAGATCTCAGGAAGATGTTACTACACTGATACTTTCATACAATATCACCTAGGGAGGGTGTTTATAGATCTCAGGAAGATGTTACTACACTGATACATTCATACAATATCACCTAGGGAGGGTGTTGTTAGATCTCAGGAAGATGTTACTACACTGATACATTCATACAATATCACCTAGGAAGGTATTATTAGATCTCAGGAAGTTGTTACTACACTGATACATTCATACAATATCACCTAGGGAGGGTGTTATTAGATCTCAGGAAGATGTTACTACACTGATACATTCATACAATATCACCTAGGGTCGGTGTTATTAGATCTCAGGAAGATGTTACTACACTTATACATTCATACAATATCACCAAGGAAGGGTGTTATTAGATCTCAGGAAGATGTTACTACACTGATACATTCACACAATATCACCTAGGGAGGGTGTTATTAGATCTCAGGAATATCACCTAGGGAGGGTATTATTAGATCTCAGGAAGATGTTACTACACTGATACATTCATACAATATCACCTAGGGAGGGTGTTATTAGATCTCAGGAAGATGTTACTACACTGATACATTCATACAATATCACCTAGGAAGGTATTATTAGATCTAAGGAAGATGTTACTACACTGATACATTCATACAATATCACCTAGGAAGGTATTATTAGATCTCAGGAAGATGTTACTACACTGATACATTCATACAATATCACCTAGGGAGGGTGTTATTAGATCTCAGGAAGATGTTACTACACTGATACATTCACACAATATCACCTAGGGAAGGTGTTATTAGATCTCAGGAAGATGTTACTACACTGACACATTCATACAATATCACCTAGGGAGGTATTATTAGATCTCAGGAAGATGTTACTACACTCATACATTCATACAATATCACCTAGGAAGGTGTTATTAGATCTCAGGAAGATGTTACTACACTGATACATTCACACAATATCACCTAGGGAGGGTGTTATTAGATCTCAGGAAGATGTTACTACACTGATACTTTCATACAATATCACCTAGGGAGGGTGTTTATAGATCTCAGGAAGATGTTACTACACTGATACATTCATACAATATCACCTAGGGAGGGTGTTGTTAGATCTCAGGAAGATGTTACTACACTGATACATTCATACAATATCACCTAGGAAGGTATTATTAGATCTCAGGAAGTTGTTACTACACTGATACATTCATACAATATCACCTAGGGAGGGTGTTATTAGATCTCAGGAAGATGTTACTACACTGATACATTCATACAATATCACCTAGGGAGGGTGTTATTAGATCTCAGGAAGATGTTACTACACTGATACATTCATACAATATCACCTAGGGAGGGTGTTATTAGATCTCAGGAAGATGTTACTACACTGATACATTCATTCAATATCACCTAGGGAGGGTGTTATTAGATCTCAGGAAGATGTTACTACACTGATACATTCATATAATATCACCTAGCGAGGGTGTTATTAGATCTCAGGAAGATGTTACAACACTGATACCTTCATACAATATCAGATCTCTGGAAGATGTTACTACACTGATACATTCATACAATATCACCTAGGGAGGGTGTTATTAGATCTCAGGAAGATGTTACTACACTGATACATTCATACAATATCACCTAGGGAGGGTGTTATTAGAATAGATTTGGTTTTTGCAACTTTGTCTAAAACTAGGCCACAGTGTTTGGAAACAATTGCCAATTGTACAGTAACCAGTCAAATATTTGTTGACTAAAAGTAGAGTTTTCTAACCCATTGGCATTTGGCATATACTAAGTGCATCTTCTAAAACTCCCTATTTTAGTCAGTTGAACAGTCCCTGACACAGAATTTATACTTGATTTTAATATATCACTGTGTTTGTGCATATTTATTTTAATAGCTATATTAAAAATTATATTTTAACAGAACTCTAGATTGGTGCACCACAGCACTATCCTTTTTGTGCCATTTCTATTAGTCTGTTATAGTGGGTAGCAACCCTCCAAAGGATTATATACATTTGCCACAATTAGACAACCATAGCAACTTTACGAGAGGGAAGGTCGTGATCTAGTGCGGTTGTTGAAGTTGTTCCTTTTTTGTTCTAAGACTAATTAATCTATTATCTTATCTAAACATGCTATATGGAGTCCCAGGAGAAAGGACCATGGTTCTCTAATAGTTGTGGAATGAGTTCATTTACTTATTATCTCCGCTATTTCATTGGGCATGTCCACCAGATATGAACAAACGTGCCTGTATCCCCACAACCCCTCCAATAGAGCGGACGTGTAGAAAGAGATATTCTATTCAGTCTAACAGGTACATTATACCAACGGAAATACATTTTATAAGCATTTTGCTTAAGTAGAGTAGATATAGAAGATTAAGAAATACTTTCCCTAAATATGGATCAAGGGCCTGATTCAAAGGCACTAGCAAAAAGCGAGCGCTCGCTCTGAATCAGGACAGCCGCTTTTTTTTTTTAAACCGGCCTCCCGGCCGCTCGCTAAGCTGTGGGTCACCACCCACAGCTTTAGCATGTGGCCAGGCGATGGTTGCAATTATCGCGACCATCGGGCTTGCGACGAGACCCTTGTGGTAGGGTCTCATTCCCGCAAGCCCCAGTGAGCTTCCTGCTCTAATAGAGCAGGAAGCTCACTACTGACATCATGAGTGATGTCAGTAGGGCTGCCCTCAAATGGCAGGCATTCCTTTGGGAACGCCTCCGTTTGGCCAGCCACCCACCCTCCATGCCTACAAAATGGGGCGAGCTGTCGATCAACATCGACAGCCGTCCCGTTTTGCTGCGAGCCCCGAGCGAGTGAAGTTCTCGCTCGCTCCAGGGCTCGCGCATTTCCCGGCCATCAAGAAAGAGGGGTTCTGTACTATGTAATAGTAAAGCATTTTATTTATGGATTAGCACCCAGGGGTTTGGGTAGGTTATCATTCTGCTAAAGGCTTAACATGAAGAGTGCAATGAAAGGAGCAATTATGTTAATTTTGGAGATATTGCAGAGGCCATAGCATCGTTCCACCATGCTGAACCCAGATATTATGCTGCCACCGATAATCCACCTCCATTTTATAAAGGGTGGCAGGTCCATCTCATAGGAGCAACTAGTATTTTGTGAATCAGTGAATCATTCAGAGATGGACAAAGATGGACATAATGCTGATATCTTTGCAGAATGAGCGATTGTTTGTGCGAATGCTGCACTGTGATTGCCTCGCGATTACTCTCATACACAGAAACCATTTGGAAACCGAGTGACAGGTAACCAGCATTTGAGGGAGCTAACGTGGGGTAGTTTGAAAAATGCAGGCGCGTCAGACCGTTTAAACACTGTTTCATGGGCGTGGATAAATTAGACATTGCGTTCCCTGTCACAGCAGGAGACCTCTCTGTGTGCCATGAGAGCTGCAGTGTTTGCGTCCGGTCAGACTTGGCTTACAGTATGCGCTGCGTGATGCCCGATATGCAGCAATAGTACTGATGTTGGCGCTGTTGTAAGTCATTGAACAGATATGAGGAGGCAGCAGGAGGCGTCCCTGTGCTCGGCTGTGCTTTGGAAGCATTAGCATATATTAGCAACTGCGACCCGGCAGAGAATGCAGCTGCGATCTCGTTAGCGTAAATCTCTGAATCAGGCCCTCAGCTATCAATGAGCCTAGAAGGAATCAATGTTTACCAGTGTGTGGCGCTGGGCTGTGACATCACAGACCAATGTTCCTCGGCGTAGGAAGGTAAACAATATATTGTATTTCAGGGAGAGGCCGGGATGTACTAAGGTTGCGGTGTACATTCCGCCAGTCACCATAACCTTACTGATCGCATATGTACTAACATATTTAGTATCGCAAAGGACAGCTCTTGTGATAAGAGCTGCCCTTTGCAAAGCAGCCATCGCCAGGGGAGGGGTCTCCATGGGACTCCGCCCCCTCCTAGCCCCGAGAACTTCCTACTGGTGACCCCGGGCTCCTACTCCTCCTCCCTGCACCAGGAAGATTAGGAGGAAGCGGAGGACCAAGGTGGAGCACGGACCGGCGACCAGGAGACTAAGATGAGTGGGGGCCAGTGATGGGTGACTGCGGGGTGGCAGTGAAGCATCGGGTGCGGGATGCAGTAAAAAGCCCATAGGCTTCTATAGGGTAATGCCATGTTTTTCTGGCGTTACCCTCTGCACTGGTAATAGGGTGGTCGGGACTTAGTACATACGGGAATGCAGTAAAAACAGGGGTTTTATTGCATTTTTCCTTTAGTACATCCTGGCCAGCAACACCTATGACCATGGCCAGCAGCAACTGTGAGCGTGGCCACCAACAGCTACAGTATGAGCGCGTCGGTAAAGTGGGCAGTACTGCTACATCTGAGAGACGTGCCATGAAACTGACTTACATCCAAATGTAAATGAGCCCAAAGCAGTCAGTAAGATCTATTTGTTGATGAAAACACACTGATACTTCTCAGACAATACATGTAGCCATAAGGATCATTGGGCCTGATTCAGACCCAGTCGATAAGCTACAGACGCACGCTATGGGCGATTATCGCACGTTTGCGCATGTGTATGCATCAAAGTACGCATGCACAAACCAGTCACTGCGTCCGGGAATTGTGCGCTCGTAGTACACAGACAGGACGCTATTTTGAGTGACAGCCGTTTGTGGGTGGTAACAGGGGAAGGTGCTTTTGAACGGGGTAGTGGTGGTGCGAATGGAAGCATGTCTGGGTGTCAAAATGGCGTCTTATGGGTGTGCATAATTAGCATGGAGGCATCATTGTACACGTCACCTGGTTGTATTTTAGCCTGCAGTGATCACGGTGCTTGCGGTGGGGCAGGGTTAACCTCAAGTGCTGCGAGCAGCTCCGATGGCTCTCGATGGTTCTGATTAATCATACACTTCCTTGAGATGATGTGTGCTAATAAAGAAAAGTGTGCCTCTTTATACCGGCGTGCGCTCACTCTGCCGTCGCTCTCTGAGACATACAGGGCTTCCTTACACCAGAGAGTGCGATCGCGGAATTTGCATACCCGACACTTGACGACTGCGAGAGAGCGCAGCTTAGCGTCCTGGTCTGAATGAGATCCATTGTGCCCTATACCCAATGCAGGGAAATGATACTAATGATCCCATTTGAATGTATATATCTCTGTTTTTTTTTTGTATATATGTGATACCCCCTAATACACAGGTAATGTTAGGTGTGGTGTAATAGATTGCTTACCAAACAACTCTGCATTCAGGGTTCTCTTTAACACTTCCAAAATGTTGCAATAAGATTGAGCTAAAAGTAAAGGTGCGTACACACGTAACAATTTTTTGAACGATTTGTCGTTAACGACGTCGTTATCGTTCAATCGTTCACAAAATCATTCAGTTTCTGAGTTATAACGATGAAAGATAATCGTTCAAGAGCGCTCTCGTTTGCAGTATTTAGTTATTGTTCATCGTCCATTTCAGACTGTCCAACATAACGATTTTCGTTAAGAGAAGGAACATTTTTTGTTCATCATTGTAAAAATCGTTCATTACACTTCAAATAATCGTTCACATTTTCATGAGAAAATCTGACAGAAAATTGTTACAAAGTAGTTACACAGATAACAATTGCCACACCCGACATATGATTCAACAATTTCAGAAGACAACTCGTCACACACACTGTGAGCAATAAAGGTTACACTTGTATCCATAATGTATTAGAGCTGGAACGCTTCTTTCTTGTGCTTCAATACAGTATAAATGGGTTAAGGAAATACCTTATTGCTTCTCTATGAAAAAAATATAATGGGGTAAATTTACTAAGAATCGAGATAGGTTGAGATGACCATCTCGGGTGATTTATTCATTTTTTTCTTATTTTCAGAGGGACGGCCCTGATTCAGAGCGAGCGCTCTGTCAGAGCGTCCGGCTCTGACTCAGGGTCTCAGCACCACTGAGCAGAGCAGGAACATCGATCTCCCCTGCATTCAGTCTCCCAGCTGTCACTTATCATTAATGGGGAGGAATCAGGGCGGCTCCACTGCTGATGCTGCTTCCTCCTCACAGAGGAGCTCATTCAGACCCGCTCGCTAGATGCGTTCGTTCGCACCCAGAATATGCAAAATCTGGCAAACACCCAGCAAGGCAGGAGATCGCACGGCAAGGCAAAAACACGCCCACTACTGTATGTCTTGGCGTGCAAACACTTTGAGTATGCAGATGCCCACCAGCTTGTTATAAGATGCCCACTTGCGCACGTCATCTCCAGGACGTGTATGAAACCATCGGTACATCGAGTGCCATCGGATACGATCGCAGCGCTTGAGGTTGACTGTACCCTGCCGCAAGCACTGCGATCACAGTGTGAAATACAACCAGGTTACATGTACTAGAAGAAATGGAACTATAAAGATATATAGTAGAGGGCACTTCTACGTGTGGCTTCTCCAAGCAGCTGCCGGGGGGGGAAGGTAGTCATCCTCCTGAACAACAATATAAACAAGATGAAAGCAGCGCTGAATATGTAGAATAACAAACAAGTTATTATGGATCACAATGAATATTCAACAATAATAGAAAGCTATAATAAAAACTCTGTACTGAGAATGACAATTGATGGTAAAATCATCACATGGACATTTATACATATGCAAAATGCATTCACAAAGGCATAAAGCTGGGAAACCCTGTAGGCACTAGGTATTACAGCATGACCAATTGGACATACACCATAGGAAAAGTCGTATATGGGTAGCAAAGTCCAATGTTAATAGAGGAATATTACCAGCCTGTAATCACAATGATGAGGGATACTTTAATTAGAGATGGTCTTCATAGATGTTATGGTCCAATGCAAACAGATGAAGCCTCGTAGTGACCAGATGCTGGATAGGTAGCACAAAAGTCCCAATTCCAAACGGTGCCCCAAAAGATAAGAAGGTGCTGAGATCCAAAGTAATGAGTGACAAATGCCAGGGTATGTATCACCAACGCGTTTCACTGCACAGGGGCAGCTTTTTCAAGGTGTCTGTATGCCTTTATATAGTGCCTTTCATTTGTACCTGATAGTCCTCGGGTGCAATCAATCAGAATCATAATTCACATAAATACATACGTTTTTAAAACATAATTATATGAAAAAAGATAATAGTAGGCAAGCCTATGTTATTCTGATATCAAAGTGGGAGAATAAAAAAGATTGAAGAAGTGAGATGACCGTACTTACTAAAAAGGCAGAGGGTCTGATCATGATGGTAGGTGGTCCCTTGGTTGTTTATTTATAGCTCACCACTTCCTCATTGGTCATGCTGAAACACGTGACCGGACCAAATCTAGGCTATGGAACGTGTCATCAATTGACGGTACGTTCCAAATCTCCTGTCGGACCCACCAGCTTGTTGGTCTCTACAGACTGTGTCATGGTCTAAGTACATGACTTGCACTGTAACCACGCTGTTGTTTGTTTAAAAGTCACTGTTTCCACATTGGTCACGTTGAAACACGTGACCAGACCAACGCGGCGTCAATTTATGACGCAATCCAAGCCTCCTATCGAACCCACCAGCTCAATGGTCTCTATAGTGTGTGTCATGGTCTTGGTCCTCACCCATCTAAACACATGACCAATGCTGTAACCATGGAGACCAGCACTCGAATACTGAATAGCAAAAATAACAAACAATTTGAACGACATGGGATTGTCAGCCAATAGATTCATTGTAATTAACACACGGTGACCACAAATGGGTATATAGAGAAATTCTAAAGAAGGAAACACCATACATTAGATGCATTATAAATCCAAATAAACACAAACAATTATCACTGCTTAAGGTCTCACATCATGGGGACACAGTTACCGGACGCCTCAGGTACTCAGCGCGAGCTGGCTTGTTATTTCCCTCCCGCCAGACTCACATGCCGGACGCAGGCATCTCAGTACCGGCAAGGCTTCCCCTCTTTTAGTTCATGGAGGAGTCCACAACTTGGGGTCTCCCTGCAGCTTCCATAGGTGGGGTGGTGTAGGAGAGACCATCAATTCCCTCTATTAGGGAAACACCCGGACAGTGTGTCCGCATCAGAGCCTTTGGCGTCAGCACATCACCAACAACAGAGTCACCACGTTTTAACAGTACCCTAATGACCTTCTGTTATTTTTTACTATTATCTAAGGTATAAATACATAAATTACCCTCAACTGTGCAGTCACTCCCAAAATGGTGGAGCTGCTAACTCACAGAATTTTGTGCTCATTGGAATACTCCCTGACAGTCTCCCTGACAGTCTCCCTGACAGTCTCATCTCCCTGACAGTCTCCCTGACAATCTCCCTGACAGTCTCATCTCCCTGACAGTCTCCCTGACAATCTCATCTCCATGACAGTCTCCCTGACAATTTCATCTCCCTGACAATCTCCCTGACAGTCTCCCTGACAATCTCATCTCCCTGACAATC
This sequence comes from Taudactylus pleione, assembly GCA_031769625.1. Lineage (NCBI taxonomy): Eukaryota > Metazoa > Chordata > Amphibia > Anura > Myobatrachidae > Taudactylus > Taudactylus pleione. The sequence continues at coordinate 47,901 of JAUIMM010000362.1, read as the reverse complement.
TCATCTCCCTGACAATCTCCCTGACAATCTCCCTGACAGTCTCCCTGACAATCTCATCTCCCTGACAGTCTCCCTGACAATCTCATCTCCCTGACAATCTCATCTCCCTGACAGTCTCCTTGACAATCTCATCTCCCTGACAATCTCATCTCCCTGACAGTCTCCCTGACAGTCTCCCTGACAATCTCCCTGACAGTCTCCCTGACAATCTCATATCCCTGACAGTCTCCCTAACAAACTCCCTGACAGTCTCCCTGACAGTCTCCCTGACAGTCTCCCTGACAAACTCCCTGACAGTCTCCCTGACAGTCTCCCTGACAATCTCCCTGACAGTCTCCCTGACAATCTCCCTGACAGTCTCCCTGACAGTCTCCCTAACAAACTTCCTGACAAACTCCCTGACAGTCTCCCTGACAGTCTCCCTGGCAATCTCCCTGATAGTCTCCCTGACAGTCTCCCTGACAATCTCCCTGATAGTCTCCCTGACAATCTCCCTGACAGTCTCCCTGATAGTCTCCCTGACAATCTCCCTGACAGTCTCCCTGACAGTCTCACTGACAATCTCCCTGACAGTCTCCCTGATAGTCTCCCTGACAATCTCATCTCCCTGACAGTCTCCCTGACAGTCTCCCTGACAATCTCCCTGACAATCTCCCTAACAGTCTCCCTGACAGTCTCATCTCCCTGTCAGTCTCCCTGACAGTCTCCCTGACAATCTCCCTGACAGTCTCCCTGACAGTCTCCCTGATAGTCTCCCTGACAAACTCCCTGAAAGTCTCCCTGACAAACTCCCTGACAAACTCCCTGACAGTCTCCCTGAATATCTCCCTGACAATCTCCTTGACAATCTCCCTGACAGTCTCCCTGACAGTCTCCCTGACAATCTCCCTGACAGTCTCCCTGACAATCTCATATCCCTGACAGTCTCCCTAACAGACTCCCTGACAGTCTCCCTGACAGTCTCCCTGACAGTCTCCCTGACAATCTCCCTGACAGTCTCCCTGACAGTCTCCCTGACAATCTCCCTGACAGTCTCCCTGACAGTCTCCCTGACAAACTCCCTGACAGTCTCCCTGACAGTCTCCCTGACAAACTTCCTGACAAACTCCCTGACAGTCTCCCTGACAGTCTCCCTGACAATCTCCCTGATAGTCTCCCTGACAATCTCCCTGACAGTCTCCCTGATAGTCTCCCTGACAATCTCCCTGACAGTCTCCCTGACAATCTCCCTGACAGTCTCCCTGACAATCTACCTGATAGTCTCCCTGACAATCTCCCTGACAGTCTCCCTGATAGTCTCCCTGACAAACTCCCTGACAGTCTCCCTGACAGTCTCCCTGACAAACTTCCTGACAAACTCCCTGGCAATCTCCCTGATAGTCTCCCTGACAGTCTCCCTGACAGTCTCACTGACAATCTCCCTGACAGTCTAGTAAAATGATGGAGTCTTTCCAGATTGGCAGATCTGTGTTTGCTGAAAATGATCTGCAAATCTCTGAATAAGATCTGTAATATAATGTATGGGCGCAGATTGCTAGATTGGGAAATCCTATAATCGGGCAATAAATCTTCAAATTATTAATTTGTGGTTTTCAGATTGCTGATGTATGGGGGACTTAAGGCCCTGCAGTCACAAAATGACACACACCAGCTACAGTAGAAGTAATTGTTATTGTGAGCCCCAAGAACTGCTTACTTAGGAGTCAGCCATCCAGCATCAGTCCACTCTCAAACCTCTCCCATAGGGCTGACTGGCTCAGGATATCGGCACCATGGCAAGATCCTGGAAAACCTGTAACAACACTGAGAATTCTGAGGTGAACATCACAGACCACCTGCACATTGAGGGAGTGGTAGTGATACCTACTGACATACACCTGACCCCTCTGAGCCCAATGTGGGTACAATATTTGGCTCTCAGGACATTGGGGAATCCTGAGATCTTATAGAAGGCTAATTGCAGATCCTGCCAGTCTGATTTATGACTGGGGAATGAGATGTATGTATGCCAAATTTTCTTAAAGGTACATAACATTTGAGTTACTGTAAATGCTGGGAGAAAGAAGCCTGTGTAATCCCCAACACCCTACTGCTCACAGACTTGAAGGAGCTTGTGCCCATAAAGTGCAGGGCACAGAATAATGTATGCTGCCCAGACTCTGCATAGTTCCTGCCAGGCAAAGGGGGCAAATCGTCTCTCAGCTGCTCATAAAAGTGCAGGAGGTTTGTGTGGCTAAACCTAGAAAGCTGAATGACCTCCTGATCTGAGAGGGAGTCCAGGTCCATCCTCACTCTATAGGTCCTTCTGGCATGTACAAGAGATAGACCTTTTAATCAATTGGCTTGGGAATGAATCCGCTGAACATGCAAGAAGGATAAGAGTGATCAATATCAACCACCCTGAGAATGGCCTTAACAAGATCTGGGATAGAATAAATGAGTGCTACAGCTCACCAGAGATAATAGAAAGTGCACTATTCAAAAGAATCGATGATTTCCCTAGGTTACCTAACAAAAGCTATCAGAGACTGAGAGAATTAAGTGACTTACTAATGGAGCTTCAAGTAGCCAAGTGTGAGGGAGACTTACCAGGACTTGCCTTTCTCGACACAGCCAGAGGCATTAACCCTATAGTGCAAAAGCTACCTTACAATCTGCAGGAGCAATGGCTCACCCATGGTTCCAAATATAAGCAGTGGCACAACGTACCATTTCCACCATTCTCTGTTTTTGTGAACTTCGTGCACCAACAAGCTTAGACCAGGAATGATCCTAGTTTTGCCTTTACCCTGATGAGCTCAACCCCTATTCTACCTAACCCCTGCAAAATGTCAGTCGCAGATCACAAGACTAATGTGCATTATACAGATTCTTCCCACAGGTCTACCTATTCTACTCGTCAAGAGAACTAAGATAAAGATCCTGCCAAGCAGTGTCCTCTGCATAACAAACCGCATCCTCTCCTGAAATGCAGAGCCTTGAGAGAAAAGTCCCTGGAGAACCGCAAAGCATTCCTAAGAGAAAATGGCATCTGCTACAAGTGCGGCTCTTCTACAACCCACCTTGCCCAGGATTGTAAGGTTAGTGTTAACTGCATAGAATGTCACAGCACAGAACACAACACAGCTCTACACCCTGGACCTTCCCCATTGACTTTACAACACAGTTATGGTGACACAGACCATGGCGGGGAGCTCAGTGTGGAGCAAAGAAACACTACTGCAGTCATACCAGAGATAATGTCACAATGTACTGAAGTCTGCTGAGACACAAATATTAGTGGCAAATCTTGCTCCAAAATCTGTTTAGTCAGAGTCTACCCCAACGGCCAACCAGAGAAAGCCGACAAACTTTATGCAATCCTAGATGATCAAAGTAACAAATCTCTAGCCAGATCAACCTTCTTTGAGACCTTTAATATCAAAGGACCCAGCACTCCATACTCCTTAAGGACTTGTGCAGGGAGTTTTGAGACAATGGGGAGAAGAGCAATTGGCAATCAAGTCGAGTCCTTAGACAGAAAGACATGTCTTCCCTTACCCACTATCACTGAATGCAATGAGATCCCTGATAATAGGTCTGAAATCCCTACACCAGACGCAGCTATCCATCATGCACATTTGAAACGTATAGCACATCTGATACCAGAACTGGACCCACTAGCCCAGATAATTCTACTCATTGGGAGAGATACCTTACGAGTCCACAAAGTCAGAAGTCAGATTAACGGTCCACACAATGCTCCTTATGCTCAAAGATTAGACCTAGGATGGGTCATAATAGGAGAAGTATGTCTTGGTAAAGTGCATAAACCAGTTACTGTCAACAGTATGCTTACCTGTACTTTAGAAAACGGACGCCCTTCTCTATTTCAACCATGTCACAATCACTTCCTCATAAAGGAACTACCACGCTGCACTGTCATAGACTCTCCTAGTGACAACCACATCTGTGACAGCTACCAAGAACATTTGGGGTGCACAGTCTTCCAAAGAACAAAAAGGGATGATCAAGTCGCAATGTCCATAGAGGACAATCTATTCCTGGAAATAATGATAAAGGGACTAGTCAAAGATGATGCCAACAGTTGGGTTGGACCTCTACCCTTTAAAACACACAGACGGCACCTACCTAACAACAGAGAACAAGTATTTAAACGCTTCTCTTCCCTAAAATGCAACTTCCACAGGAAGCCATAAATGAAAGATCACTTCATCTCTTTCATGGACAAAATATTTGAGAACGGTCATGCTGAGATAGCTCCCATCTTTAAAGACACAGATGAATGCTGGTACTTACCAATGTTTGGAGTATACCACCCAAAGAAACCAAGTCATATCAGAGTCGTGTTTGATTCCAGTGCCAAGTTCGAAGGCATCTCCTTAAATGATGCTCTCCTGACAGGACCAGACCTTAACAACAAACTCCTTGGAGTACTCATACGTTTCCATAAGGACTCTATTGCCTTCACAGCTGACAATCAACAAATGTTTAATTGCTTCCTCGTGAGGGAATGTGACAGGAATTTCCTAAGATTCCTTTGGTTCAGAGACAATGACCCCTCTAAAAATATTGCAGAGTACCGCATGAGGATACACATCTTTGGTAACAGCCCTTCCCCTGCAGTTGCCATCTACGGACTCAGACGTTCAGCTCAAGAGGGTGAGCTAGAGTATGGTCCTGATGTTAGACAACTTGTGGAAAAAGATTTCTACGTAGATGACTGTTTAAAATCTATGCCAACGGATGAGACAGCAATCAGTCTCCTCAAGAGAGCTCAGGAAATGCTTGCCTGCTCTAATCTCAGGCTTCACAAAATAGCTTCCAACAGCAAAAGAGTGATGGAAGCCTTCCCTACTCAAGATCATACCAGTGACTTAAGGGATTTAGATTTAGGAACTGATTCTCCACCAGCCCAACGTAGCCTTGGACTCTTATGGGACTTAAAATTTGACTCCTTTACCTTCCAAGTGAACAGTGAGGAAAGATCCAACACCCGCAGAGGTGTCTTGTCTGTTATAAACAGCTTGTACAACCCCTTAGGATTTTCTGCTCCTGTCACTATCCAAGGTAAAGCCTTTCTCAGAGACCTAACCCGTGAGTCATCTGACTGGGACGCACCAATGTCTCCTCAGAAAAGAGATTTGTGGGAGGAGTGGAAAAGTTCTCTGTCCACCTTAACCAACCTTTATATTACACGTTCATATGCTCCTGTGCCTTCTACAGAAGTACAAAACCAGAGACTATGTGTATTTTCTGACACTTCAATCCAAGCAATTGCCGCTGTTGCATATCTTAAAACTGTGGATATTAGAGGCCAGTGTCATATTGGGTTTGTCATGGGCAAAGCGAAGTTAGCACCACTTCCAGAGCATACCATACCCAGGCTAGAACTTTGTGCTGCAGTGCTAGCTGTGACAACGATCCATACCATGATCTCACACTGTCAACTTTAGCCACACAGATTCCAAAGATTCTCAACTTGGAAATCACTTCTTAGAGCAATTACCTGCCTGTTCTTTTAAATGTGCCACATCTCTAAGAATGACTGAATGTAAAGGTTGGCATCACTACCAAAATATTTGCGCAACCAAAGAACTACAAATTCACTCAAACATCAACACTAAAGGTGTAGAGAGATACCTCAGTGAGCAAAGTTGTACATGGACTTTCAACCCGGCTCATTCTTCTCATATGGGAGGAACATGGGAAAGGATGACTGGCATAATATGCAGAATCTTTGATTCCATATTCCTACAAGTAGGTCCTGCAAGACTTACTCACAAGAGTTTAACAACTTTCATGGCTGAAGTCTCAGCTATCATCAATTCTAGACCTTTGACTTCAGTTTCTAATGACCCAGAAGATCCGCTTCTACTTACTCCTGCTACTCTTCTTACTCAGAAGACTGGGACTATCTATGCTCCTTCTGGAGAGTTCACCAACAAAGACTTATTCAAACAACAATGGAGGCAAGTTCAAAGACTAGCAAACACCTTTTGGGACAGGTGGAAAAGACAATATATCTCTACCCTGCAGCCAAGGACCAAGTGGCAAGTTGCCAAACCCAACCTAAAACCTGGTGACATTGTGCTTGTCAGAGATTGTCAGTCACAACGTAACGAGTGGCCTTTGAGTATTGTCACCAAGACGTTCCCGAGCAAGGATGGAAAAGTTCGTAAGGTCGAGGTCAAGATCCGTAAGCAAGGAGAGACTAAATTGTTTCTCAGACCAGTGTCTGAACTGTTCTTATTGTTACCTACTGAGAGTTTAAATTTGTGGTATCAACGATACCAGACGGGGAGTGTCATGCCTTCAGCATAGGGTTTGTTATGTTACACTAATTCAAATTAGCAGCCCCACCTAGTGGTCAGGACAGCAGCAGTTTAAATCTGATCTATTTTGTCCTTCTTAACATTCCATAGCAGTCTAGCAATGCATTCTGGGCTAAAGGAGCTGTAAGCAGCCATTTTCCTTTTCACATGGTCCCAGACAGTCATCATTACATATGCTCAACCTGGTACAGCATCCGATGGTGAGTTCTAAGCTTCAACTGTGCCATAGATCTGCTTAGCCAGTTATGTTATGCATGTTAGCTGTACTATGTGACACTACAGCCTATACTTTACATACTGTATGTTTCATATTGTTTGCATATCCCATGTTATGTATATGTTTGCCTTGCATTCCCATGTACATATAGTAATTGTTTTTCATTGTTTGTTTACAGTTTTACCACATGACTTGTCATCTCATTACTTATCATCACTCATCTCATCACATCACACATGCGCACACACGTGCACACTTGTTTATACGCATCGATTTGTGTACATCCACGCAAGTTCCTCTATCGAATAATAAATTCAGTTCTTCAGATCACATCTGACTGGATTATTGGAAGATAGAGTATTGGTTATGCTGGCTGCTCCAAATTTGTCAGACACTTAGTACGGGGCAGTACACCCCTTCTCGCACTCTATTACATCCAGCAGGTACAAAGTCACATGGTTTTTACTGCAAACTCACAATTTTTTAAAAGTTAACCTCTATTACATTTCCCCTGGTTATCTCCTTTTGTGGGACAGTCTTATATCACCAACCAGCACCACACTCCCAGTCTATCTGTGACGCTAAGGAGCCACAACCGACACCTTCATAGGAAATAATGTGGAGGCGCCATGAGGACATTACAACTGGTTCTGTGACTATAGTGGGAATGCACTTTAGTAACCTTGTGGTACCCACCATTGAAGTCAATGGGGGGAACCGCTGAGAGGCGGATGCTCACCTCTATCAGTCAATGAATGTTCAGCCAATGCATATTTATGGGAAAAGCAGTGGCTGAGCTGTCATTCGCGAAGTACCATCCTTTGAGGACTGGCGGTAATTATGTCTGGTGGTCCACACTTGTTGTTTTTTTATCATTTTAAGAAAACCATGGATGCTCCCAGGGAATGAAGAGGACTGGAACCAAGAGGTAGGATTGTACTTGAAAAGGGGAGAGACCAGCACTGGGGATAAGGTAAGTATGTAGTGTAAGTGCAGCTAAGTGAGTGAGTGAAAGAGTGAGCGAGTGAAAGAGTGAGTGAGTGAAAGAGTGAGTGAAAGAGTGCGTGAGTGAGTGAATGAGTGAAAGAGTGAGTGAGTGAAAGAGTGCATGAGTGAGTGAAAGAGTTCGTGAGTGAAAGAGTTCGTGAGTGCGTGAGTGCATGAGTGAGTGAGTGTGTAAGTGAGTGATTGTGTAACTGCAGCTAAGTGAGTGAGTGAGAGTGTTTGTAATAAAATATTAAAACCTTCGATGTGTGTTCTGTCTTTTTTTAAATATCTATTTTATAGGTGAACTAGAGAAACCAGTGAGCCCTTAATGCCCCGCATGCTGGTACTTGTGGTTCTCCAAGCACCAGCTTGCAGGGGAGGCTTGCTGGGATCTCTAGTTCTCCTGTAAAGGACAATGGCCCTCATTCAGAGCCACTCGCTAGCGGCAGTACGCTCGTTCCGAGCGATGTTCGCGCATCTGCGCATGCGTACGGATCGTTATACACATGCGCGAACCAGTCAGTGCAGCCGAAATTCATGTGCTCACAATATAGCGAATGCCTGCTATTTTGAGTGACAGAATGAGGCGTATGTGGGTGGTAACAGGGGAAGGTGCTTGAAAATGGGGAGTGGAGATCCGAACGCAGGCGTGCTTAAAGGTCAAAACGGGCGTTTTATGGGTGTGCATAATTAATACAGCAGCGTCATTGACCACGTCACTGGGTTATTTTATAGCCAGAACTGCTCGCAAGATTGTGGTAGCAAAAACCAACCACAAGAACAGCGAGCAGTTCATACGCTGGTCGATGTACTCGATTAATCTAATAAATAGCAGACATGACGTATGGTGCGAGCGGCCAGGGGGCGTTTTTAACAAATAAACGAGCGTATGTTTTGCTCGCTCATTCAGACTTAGAGGTGTGAACAGACTGAAATTTGCGAACAGATCATTTGAATAGCCATCCCTTGTTTTTGAACGAACGACCGCAAATAGCGAACGGCTCTGAATCAGGCCCAATATTTTTTTAACAATTTATTACACAAACTCAGCACTACACCCTGGGGTGCCGGGGATAGTCCCGGGCTGTCAGCCTAGGCTTGGGGTACCCTGGACAAATAGGACCCTTTTATTGGGGGATCCCCACCACCCCAGGGAACAGGATCACTAGTGTGGGGTGTGAATGCTTTGGCTGGGGACCCTGTGAAGCTGGTCCCACAGCTGCGGAATTACACAGCCAAACTAGAAAGTGTCCATTGCTAGTTGTGGCTAATACAGGGGACCCTATGCAATTTGTCCCCCATATTTCCACAAGCAGGACCGGCTCACACAGCCCAGTGATAGTCAGTGCCAGCTCTTTACACACAGATCTCACAGATTTGTGATGGCTTCTGTATCGCTCGCACCATGGAATGAAAGTCGCATTACAAGGTGCAAGTTTACTCGCAGTTTAACTCACATGCACTTGCACCCCTAAACCATACTTACCTACCCTCCCGGAAGTGTCGGGAAACTCACAAATTTACAGGGAGCCCCCCCTGCACCCTCAGAAGAGTATGCACATCTCCCGCTTCCTAGTGAGGTGGGCAGGATGGGCAGATAAATGCAGGGAATCACGGTATCATTGTCGTGGCTTGCGGGTCCATATGGAGGGGGCGGAACTAAATTACGCAAAACTGCTAATGACGTAGAAAGCAGGTCCCGCCCCCCTAAGCGGTCACCAGTGTCTGCTCCCCGGGCATCTCCCGGGGAGCAGTTAATTAAAGTAGGTAAGTCTGCCCCAAACTCGCACCTTCAAACTGTGGGCCTGATTCAGCACGGTGCACTATTCTGCTAATATCAGCGGTGATATGTAAATGTTTGCATTCGCATTGCGATCGCAGTCTGACATAAGGACGCCCACTTCCCCTTAGTCACATCCGTATACTTGGGCAACATAGTTAACTAATCGGTAACATCGAGTAACATCGGACCGATACGCACAGATAAAGCAGGTCAGACCTCACTAAGGAATTGCTAACTTCAGCGCACGCTATGACCCACAAGAGGCGTATGGTATTGTAGTAGCTAATATATGCATGCCCATGCAATGGTATTGCAATGCACTGGCGCGCCTGCGTTCTCCCGACCACCCCCCCCCCCCCCGTCACCACCCACAAACCACCCGCAGGTGGGCATTTGTTTTCAATCAATGTGCTCGGGGTCTGCGCAGCCTCTGCAGACGCAGTTCCAATTGCAATTGCTAGTTCACGCACACGCACTGCCATGCATATGTATGCGCAATGCGAAATAATCGACCGATTGCGTGCGTCTTTGTTACTGCGATCCTTACTGACTCAGGCCCCATGTGAGAAGGTGCAAGTTTGACTCACACGAAAACCTGACACCCTCTTACATTCCGTCCTATATCTCCATGAGACACTAGAGATATATATTATATTTAATACGACTGGAAGTAATATCTCTTGTAAGGAAATGGACTTTAGACCGCTATTAGCTTCATCACCTCAAGCCTCAAAGGTAAATGTTAACGTTGTTATGTTGGATCCCTGGAGGAATCTCTTGCAGCGATTATCTCATTAGCCACCGAGCGATTAGTCCCTGCGTTCCCCACAGAGGAATCCGGCTTCTGCCTTTCTCCAGCTCTCACAAAGAGAACGTTCTCGTATGAGGAAGTTACAGTTATATATAGACGATAATGAGGCACTTTCTTCTCATATCACACTAATCTGCTCCGTGTCACAATACCCCAGAGTGCTGCGGTTTAGGAGACATACTATAATCCCATGCACTGGCATCACTAGGGGGGTGCGGGCTGCACTGGGTGACACCATCTGAGGGGGTGACAGAGCTGCTCTGCTATTTTGGCGTCACCCCTTCAGATGGTGTCTCTGTGAAGCCAAGACACGGAGACAGGCAGGGAGAGACTGCGGGCTGCCCCAGCAGCTACAGGGGGTTTGGTATGATTTACCGCCGGACGCACGGTTCAGATCCCGACAGCAGCTGCCCGGCAGGGGTGAAAATCCTGATTGTCCAAGGTAAGTATTTCCTAGACCTATTCTACCCACTAACCCTCCCTTAGGGGTGCCTAACCCTAACCTCTACCCAAGTGCCTAACCGTAATCCCCCCTCTAAGTGCCTAGACTTAACCCCCCTTACCCACCTAAGTCCCCTAAACCTAAGTCCCCCAGGGGGGATGCTAACCCTAACCTCCCACGGGGGGGTGCCTAACCCTAACCTCCCCCTTGCCTAACCATAACCTCCCCCCGGGGGTGCCTAACCCTAATCCCCCCTTCCCCTAGCCTAACCCTAACTTCCCGGAGGGGTACCTAACCCTAAGACCCCCCCGGGAGCCCTAAACCTAACCCACCCCCCCGCGGCTGTCTGTGCCCTGTGCCCGGCTTACCTTCGATCAATAAGCCAGGTGTTGGGCTTCCGGCGTAGGTAAAATGACAGGCGTCAGAATTTCGACACCTGTCATTTAACCCTTGCCGGGATTAGATAGTCGGGAAGCTGGCGGTCGGGATTCCGTCCGTCGGCTTCCCGACTGCAGGATCGCTGGGGAAGCCCACTGTGTGCCGTGAATGGGGGGCAGTAATGACCCCAATATCGCCACACAAGGGGGCATGGCTTCATGCATAGCGGCCTACAGCGCACAAAAGGACACAGGGCGCCCGCACCAGATGTCACTACGGTAAGTGACGCCTCTGATCCCATGGATGCTGATATAGGTGCAGGTCTTCCCAATATAACACCTAGGAGTATATTTACTAAAGGTTGATTTGGGCTTTTTGGTGTATTTATAGGTGATTTTCTGTGTGATTTGCAAATCGGGGATTTACTAAATGCAAAATCCACTCTAAAACCGAATCCCGACCAAAATCGACCATCGACCAAACATTGACAATTTCAAATAGACCTATAAAGGATTTCCTTATTTACGTACAGTTGGATTAAAAAGCGACTTAAAATCAACAGAAAAATCCACAAATTAATAGACTATTAAAAATCAGGTGATTTGTAGCTTCTAAGCACCGTTCTATTGCTAGGAACCTAATTACGATGCCTATAAAATGAGACACAAGTATGATGGGCACTTTGGCTGCACGCTACCTCCTGACACGTTCCTACGGCCTAATTCCCATGATCCATCCCTCATACTCATTACAATCCACCTCCACAGTTACCCTCCTCCTGTGCTGCATGTACCGCGCCTTTCCAGGGCCATCTTGGATTCAACATGGGGTCACGTCAGAAAAACGCTTCACACACTGACGCTAGTCGCATTTTTAAATGCCCTATAGAATTCACCACATCAACTGCTGCCGCCACATAGCCCGTTTTCCTATTGCAGATGTGCGCTGGGACCGGCAACAAAATTACTCCTCAAAGGTAGACAACATGGAGTTTCCCAACGCACAATTCTCCTCATAGTTACACCTGACATTGTGGCCAGAGTTAGATTTGTCAGGTTGAGGTTCCTCCCCTGACTCGTAGTCCTGACCCTGCGCCTCCTCCATCACACTGTCCTCACCAACTGGGTCTCTTTCCTGCACCTCCCTGTCCTCTCCTGCCCTACTCCTGGCAGCCTACATCACACTGTCCTCACCAACTGGGTCTCTTTCCTCCACCTCTCTATCCTTTCCTTCCCTACACCTGGCAGCCTCCATCACACTGTCCTCACCAACTGGGTCCCTCTCCTACACCTCCCTGTCCACTCCTTCCCTTCTCCTGGCAGCCTCCATCACACTGTCCTCACCAACTGAGTCCCTATCCTGCACCTTCTGTCCTCTCCTGCCCTACTCCAGGCAGTCTCCATCACACTGTCCTCACCAACTGGGTCCCTCTCCTCTACCTCCCTGTCCTCTCCTTCCCTACTCCTGGCAGCCTCCATCACACTGTCCTCACCAACTGGGTCCCTGTCCTCTCCTTCCCTACTCCTGGCAGCCTCCATCACACTGTCCTCACCAACTGGGTCCCTCTCCTACACCTCCCTGTCCTCTCCATCCCTACTCCTGGCAGCCTCCATCACACTGTCCTCACCAACTGGGTCCCTCTCCTACACCTCCCTGTCCTCTCCTGCCCTACTCCTGGCAGCCTCCATCACACTATCCTCCCCAACTGGGTCCCTCTCCTACACCTCCCTGTCCTCTCCTGTCCTACTCCTGGCAGCCTCCATCACACTATCCTCACCAACTGGGTCCCTCTCCTCTACATCCCTGTCCTCTCCTTCTCTACTCCTGGCAGCCTCCATCACACTGTCCTCACCAACTGGGTCCCTCTCCTGCACCTCCCTGTCCTCTCCTTCCCTACTCTGGCAGCCTCCATCATACTGTCCTCACCAACTGGGTCCCTCTCCTGCACCTCCCTGTCCTCTCCTTCCCTACTCCTGGCAGCCTCCATCACACTGTCCTCACCAACTGGGTCCCTCTCCTGCACCTCCCTGTCCTCTCCTGCCCTACTCCTGGCAGCCTCCATCACACTGTCCTCACCAACTGGGTCCCTCTCCTACACCTCCCTGTCCTCTCTTTCCCTACTCCTGGCAGCCTCCATCACACTGTCCTCACCAACTGGGTCCCTATCCTGCACCTCCCTGTCCTCTCCTGCCCTACTCCTGGCAGTCTCCATCACACTGTCCTCACCAACTGGGTCCCTCTCCTACACCTCCCTGTCCTCTCCTTCCCTACTCCTGGCAGCGTCCATCACACTATCCTCACCAACTGGGTCCCTCTCCTCCACCTCCCTGTCCTCTCCTTCCCTACTCCTGGCAGCCTCCATCACACTGTCCTCACCAACTGGGTCCCTCTCCTACACCTCCCTGTCCTCTCCTGCCCTACTCCTGGCAGCCTCCATCACACTGTCCTCACCAACTGGGGTCCTCTCCTACACCTCCCTGTCCTCTCCTGCCCTACTCCAGGCAGCCTCCATCACACTGTCCTCACCAACTGGGTCCCTATCCTGCACCTCCCTGTCCTCTCCTGCCCTCCTGGCAGCCTCCATCACACTATCCTCCCCAACTGGGTCCCTCTCCTACACCTCCCTGTCCTCTCCTATCCTACTCCTGGCAGCCTCCATCACACTGTCCTCCCCAACTGGGTCCCTCTCCTGCACCTCCCTGTCCTCTCCTGCCCTACTCCTGGCAGCCTCCATCACACTGTCCTCACCAACTGGGTCCCTATCCTGCACCTCCCTGTCCTCTCCTGCCCTACTCCTGGCAGTCTCCATCACACTGTCCTCACCAACTGGGTCCCTCTCCTACACCTCCCTGTCCTCTCCTTCCCTACTCCTGGCAGCGTCCATCACACTATCCTCACCAACTGGGTCCCTCTCCTCCACCTCCCTGTCCTCTCCTTCCCTACTCCTGGCAGCCTCCATAACACTGTCCTCACCAACTGGGTCCCTCTCCTACACCTCCCTGTCCTCTCCTGCCCTACTCCTGGCAGCCTCCATCACACTGTCCTCACCAACTGGGGTCCTCTCCTACACCTCCCTGTCCTCTCCTGCCCTACTCCAGGCAGCCTCCATCACACTGTCCTCACCAACTCGGTCCCTATCCTGCACCTCCCTGTCCTCTCCTGCCCTCCTGGCAGCCTCCATCACACTATCCTCCCCAACTGGGTCCCTCTCCTACACCTCCCTGTCCTCTCCTATCCTACTCCTGGCAGCCTCCATCACACTGTCCTCCCCAACTGGGTCCCTCTCCTGCACCTCCCTGTCCTCTCCTGCCCTACTCCTGGCAGCCATAACTAGAAAAATAAATACACAAATTTCACTAAAAAACTAATACAAAACTTAAACACACACACTCCCCAGTCACACACACACTCCCCAGTCACACACACAGAAACACACACACTCCCCAGTCACACACACAGAAACACACACACTCCCCAGTCACACACAAACTCCCCAGTCACAGTCACACACGCACTCCCCAGTCACACACACAGAAACACACACACTCCCCAGTCACACACACAGAAACACACACACTCCCCAGTCACACACAAACTCCCCAGTCACAGTCACACACGCACTCCCCAGTCACACACACAGAAACACACACACTCCCCAGTCACACACACAGAAACACTCACTCCCCAGTCACACACACACTCCCCAGTCACACACACAGAAACACACACACTCCCCAGTCACACACAAACTCCCCAGTCACACACACACTCCCCAGTCACACACGCACTCCCCAGTCACACACACTCCCCAGTCACACACGCCCTCCCCAGTCACACACGCACTCCCCAGTCACACACACTCCCCAGTGACACACGCATTCCCCAGTCACACACACACTCCCCAGTCACACACACTCTTCAGTCACACACGCACTCCCCAGTCACACACACTCTTCAGTCACACACGCACTCCCCAGTCACACACGCACTCCCCAGTCACACACACTCTTCAGTCGCACACGCACTCCCCAGTCACACACGCACTCCCCAGTCACACACACTCTTCAGTCGCACACGCACTACCCAGTCACACACGCACTCCCCAGTCACACACACACACTCCCCAGTCACACACACTCCCCAGTCACACACACTAACCAGTCACACACGCACTCCCCAGTCACACACTTACTCCCCAGTCACACACACACTCCCCAGTCACACAAACTCCCCAGTCACACACACACTCCCCAGTCACACACTTACTCCCCAGTCACACACACACTCCCCAGTCACACACACAGAAACACAGACAAGACCTAAATAAAAAAATTAGACAAGACAACAAATAAACATTCCAACCTCCTCTCTCTCCACAAAACCCCATTATAATCTGCTTGGGTGGGTGCCAACGTATTTATAATGAGTTTCTGTGGCTTACATAGTGCGTGTGGTATGTTTAGGAAGTGTTTAGCGATTTTGTAAGCGATTTTGTATCGATAATTTTTTGTACTTTTGAAAATCAACCCACTTCGCAATTTGATTTTGAAATCAGTTTCAGAATCAAATGTTAGTAAATGATAGATTTCACCAGTGATTTCTACAGTAAATTTTGAGTCGATTTCAGTTGATTGAAATCAACGTAAAAATCTCCTCAGGAGAGGCTGATCGGGGTCCGGCTTTGCCGTTCCCTCTCCTGTCATTACAACGTTGGGCACTTTAGTGAAACACAAAAACACAAGATTAACTCATCATCTCTGGAATGAAACTCATTATAAAACAGCGACAGATGATGCAGACGCCTGGGCACTCCACCGATAATTGCTCAACTGCGTGAAAAGCGAAATAGCGTCCACATGAATCAGGCGATATGTTTGCTAACAACCAACAGTTTACAGTGTAATAAGAATGTGAAAGCTACACAAGCATCCAAGAGGCTGCACCCTTATATTCCAAGCAAGAAATACAATATGCAGGTAATGTCTGCTGATTACAGAGTACTCTGGGGAATGGCGTCTGTATTGTGCGTTGTGCACGGAGACCTCTGTACGGAGGATTAGGTCCTGAATGGTGTGTGACAAATCCAGGTGTCGCCTCCTGAGCTGTAACAATGAAAATGGCACAAAGAGAACAGATGAAATAACATGTTTTTTTTTTTCAGTTAACCATTTAGCTCTATTAACCCATTTCTTGCTATGTATTATATTGTCTAATTAGATTGTTAGCTCCTTGTCACCGGTTGGCAATACCTGGTTGGCCTGGGGCTGTGCTTGTATGAATTTTTTTGTTCTAGAGTGGGCGGATGGAGGTCACCCTACTCTGCTAGTGCCCTGTGTTGGTGCAGTTTCTCATGTAGTGATGGAGATGTAGATTAGGACACAGCCAATTAGGTAACGGCTCTAGCAGACAGCAAGTAACATTAAGGGAAGTAACTGCAGAGTCTGACACATGTGGGACTGGACTCCTCACACCCTCTGGCTGAAGCTGGAGAGACAACACCAGACGTAGATATCAGGGACCAGTGTGGTCTATGAGGAAGACGCTCGTCTGCACAACATGTACCTGCTAGTCCTCGCTGTCATGCTGCTGTTAGGTGAGTACCAGGATCCGGGTAATAGGGGCGATAAGTGAATGGAAAGAAACGTTCTGACATGAAATTATTTGGCCAATGGAGTCTAATTAGTTATTAAAAGAATCTGGTCATTTATTAACATGGACAAGGCTTACCGTAGGCTGCAAGGACAGAGAGGGCAGCGGACTAGGCACAAACACTCACATTCCTCACTGAGGGGCTGATTCAGATTTGGGAGCAAAGCACAAAAAAAAACCTCCCCAGCAAGTACAGTAACTTTGCACCTGACCACACCGTGCTGCAATGCAGGGGGGCAATTACATGTATTATATTTTGCACACAGGGTAAGTACGTGGCTGCTCCTGCATGCAGCCCACAAAAGCCGGGCAGCTTTATTCTTACACAGCAATTCTGAGCTAGGATACCCCCCCTCCCAGATCTAACTCTCTCTGCACATCTTACATCTGCCCCACCTGCCAGGCAGCGCGGTGTTACCCAGGGGCAACTTCACTTGCTCCTTTTTGCTTTGCTCCTAACTCAGTTATCAGCCCCTTACTGTATAATAATTGGGTCATCTAAATTCTTGCTCTGGTTACTGCTGTGTAGAAACTAGTGAATGATTACCACAATGTGATGTCGCTGGATACATTGTACTCTCTTACCCTGTCATGGGGCTTTATTTTGCATTTATTTTCTGTGCAGGTGCAGGGAGCCATGGAGATTTTGATGTCCAGATAGACATGGATGGTGTAACAGGCTCGGTCTCCATCAATACAAACACAGGAACTCTCAGGACCAATCTGACCGGAGCATGCGGAATGGTCAATATTTCCATACATGAGTTCCCAGTGACATATGGGACATCACAGAATCCCTGTGACATAGGGGCCATTGGATGGTCACATTACAATGTCACTATGAACGGGGTCGCACAAGTGTCAGTGGATACCAAGAACGTTAGGTATGATGGCCGCTCGTTGGCTTTGGAGACCTGTGGTCAGCAGATATGTGCAAATCTCGCAGACAGAGATGTCGCTCAGCCTGCTTGGCAAGCTGTATTCCGTTCCTTCATCGTAGGCCAAGTCTATTTCCTGACATCATCGACTCTGGACAATATCATAGCTGTGGTGGAGCTTTCAGTTTTGGAAGGGGTGCCAGTGTCTACCGCCTCGCTGTTCTTCTCAGACGAATGCCAAATGACTAATGGTCAAGGTTTGGGCAGCACTGAAGTTGGAAGCAGCATAAAGTTTGTAAAAAAACGCATAGAATTGACAAATGTTTCTGTTAGGAAATTTCTTCTCTTACGGTACCAAGAGAGATGGGCATGTGCAGCAGTGTGGTCAGTAGCGCCAAAAGAGGCAAGTGCACTATTCCACATGGCAGATATTACTGGAACTTTTACACTCAGACAAGAGACCCCGTTTCACCCAACGCAGCTAACCATCGACCTACGGGGGCTCAGGAAACTTGCTGACCATTACAGCATTCACTCTCTACCTGTTCTTGACCGTCAAGCGTCAGGTCAGAACCTGTGTAGCCAAGCAAATATTGGGCAGCTGTGGGATCCTTTGGAAGATAACAGTAACAATATGATGGCGGGGATTGGCCATAGTTTTTGGCAAGTGGGAAACTTGAGTGGTCGTCACGGCTCACTTCAGGGTCATGAGAAATATAAGGCTGTATTAGTTGATTTTAATCTGCCACTTTATGGTAAGAACAGTGTCATAGGTCGTTCTGTTGTTATAGCGAAGGCAAGTGGCGATGAGTGGGCGTGCAGCACCATACGGCAGGAGGGAGAGGTTATTAGAGCCCTGGCATCTTTCCATAAAGGTGTGGTTGGTAAAATAATGTTCCAACAAGCTCCAGGCAATCCCTATAATGACCTTTCCATACATATAGAGATCTCCCATGTGTCAGACTCCATCAGCAGAGGCCATAATTGGCACGTCCACACATTTCCTCTGCCAGCAGAGACTGTGGCTTGTACCTATGCTGGGGGGCACTTCAACCCATATAATGTATCCACTGGTGGCAACTACAGTCAGGAGTGCAAGCCATGGAGCCCCCTGAGGTGTGAGGCTGGAGACTATGCTGGGAAACACACACCATTATCCCTCACCGCCCCAGCCCCAGTACGATACTTTTTTACCGACACAACAAGTTCCCTCACAGGTCTAAATTCCATCATAGGACTTTCTGTGGTTATCCATGGACCAGAGGGTGCATCTATACGTGTGGCCTGTGCCAACATTCTACCCCAGCATACCAGTGAAGGCAGAAGTGGTGTCTGGTTTGGCTCTGGCAATGCCCAGGGAGAGATTAGAGCTTCACAAGCCTCATGTACTGAACCAACATCAGTTGATATCAATTTCCAAGGGCTGAAAGGCCGCGCAGGAGGCTACCATATACATCTGCTTCCAGTGAGTGGCGTGTCGGATGACCCATGCTCTAATACTCTAATCAGAGGCCACTACAACCCTTTCAGCATAGATGTGTCGGCATCGCCGGCTGCGGGCAGCGGGACAGACGATAAGTATGAGGTGGGTGACATTAGTGGCAGACAAGGTTCTTTAGCAAATCAAGACAACTTGAGGAAACAGTACATAGACATGAACTTGCCCCTGTCTGGAAAGTACAGCATCCTGGGACGATCACTGGTTATTCACTACGCAAATGGCTCCAGGTGAGTGAAACAATCTTGTTGATAAATATTTAGAATAACAAATATAATTTATCAATTATAGCGTACACCAACGGGAGGTCAGATCATAACCCCCCTAAAACCTGGCCAGGATCCAACTGGATCACCTCACGTTGGTTTCATCCTAATCAGTGCAGGGGTGTTGAATGCATATTATATATGTATATTATAAGAGATCCATAACACAGTGTTTCTGTACTTATTACTAAACATATACTGTAGATGCTGACATGACCAGCAATAAATGTCTCGCTTCTGGTGAGTGTGTACAATATAATTACTGGTGCAGTTTGACCATCGCCTCTAATTTAACCCCTTATTGCTCCTGGAAGCCTCAATATCAAATGTTTGTATAGACTGTCTGTCAGATACTTTTATAGAAAATTATGATTTGTGTACAAAAAGGAAAAGTACCCAAAGAATATGCACCGAGTGCCCCGGGGTTAGCTTAGGCCGGAGCGGTGGTTTTGCGGTTTTGAGTTAAACTTGTGATGTTATGAGCTGGCTCATGTGCACAGTATCGGACGTAATGATATCAGTGAAACGCTATCATCACATATAATAAAATACTTTTCTTTATTAGTTGCGCCTTCGCAGACTTTGATGATTATATGCAGCATTCTATTACCCAGAATCCTGCCTGGTGTCTTTCTGTGCATGCTCACCATAACACAATCGCTGCGGAGGGGTGCACTCTCCAAATAGAAGCCCATAGGCTTCTGTAACGTAACGCCATCAGAAGATGACTTACCCACCTCATCCAAGCCCAGGAGAGCATCACATTCAGAAGCTTGGTGCATGAGAAATAAGGTCAAAAACACATTTTTGGGGTTTGACACATTGCTCCCATTACTGCATCCCACCCAGGGAATTCTAGAGCAAAATTCTTAAGGTGCCTCAAACACCTTAAAATGTGTTACTGTGATCACTGGTCCTGTATATGCTGGAATTATGACACACAATACACTATGTATGACACATATAATGGGTTACTGTGATCACTGGTCCTGTATATGCTGGAATTATGACACACAATACACTATGTATGACACATATAATGGGTTACTGTGATCACTGGTCCTGTATATGCTGGAATTATGACACACAATACACTATGTATGACACATATAATGGGTTACTGTGATCACTGGTCCTGTATATGCTGGAATTATGACACACAATACACTATGTATGACACATATAATGGGTTACTGTGATCGCTGGTCCTGTATATGCTGGAATTATGACACACAATACACTATGTATGACACATATAATGGGTTACTGTGATCACTGGTCCTGTATATGCTGGAATTATGACACACAATACACTATGTATGACACATATAATGGCTTACTGTGATCACTGGTCCTGTGTATGCTGGAATTATGACACACAATACACTATGTATGACACATATAATGGCTTACTGTGATCACTGGTCCTGTGTATGCTGGAATTATGACACACAATACACTATGTATGACACATATAATGGGTTACTGTGATCACTGGTCCTGTGTATGCTGGAATTATGACACACACAATACACTATGTATGACATATATAATGGGTTACTGTGATCACTGGTCCTGTATATGCTGGATATATGATACACAATACACTATGTATGACACATATAATGGCTTACTGTGATCACTGGTCCTGTATATGCTGGAATTATGACACACAATACACTATGTATGACACATATAATGGGTTACTGTGATCACTGGTCCTGTATATGCTGGAATTATGACACACAATACACTATGTATGACACATATAATGGGTTACTGTGATCACTGGTCCTGTATATGCTGGAATTATGACACACAATACACTATGTATGACACATATAATGGGTAACTGTGATCGCTGGTCCTGTATATGCTGGAATTATGACACACAATACACTATG
The DNA here is from genome assembly GCA_031769625.1 of Taudactylus pleione. Classification (NCBI taxonomy): domain Eukaryota; kingdom Metazoa; phylum Chordata; class Amphibia; order Anura; family Myobatrachidae; genus Taudactylus; species Taudactylus pleione. Next base: position 26,753 of record JAUIMM010000362.1, on the reverse strand, counting down.
TATGACACATATAATGGGTTACTGTGATCACTGGTCCTGTATATGCTGGAATTATGACACAATACAGTATGTATGACACATATAATGGGTTACTGTGATCACTGGTCCTGTATATGCTGGATATATGACACACAGTACACTATGTATGACACATATAATGGGTTACTGTGATCACTGGTCCTGTATATGCTGGAATTATGACACATAATACACTATGTATGACACATATAATGGGTTACTGTGATTGCTGGTCCTGTATATGCTAGAATTATTACACACAATACACTATGTATGACACATATAATGGGTTACTGTGATCACTGGTCCTGTATATGCTGGAATTATTACACACAATACACTATGTATGACACATATAATGGGTTACTGTGATCGCTGGTCCTGTATATGCTGGAATTATGACACACAATACACTATGTATGACACATATAATGGGTTACTGTGATTGCTGGTCCTGTATATGCTGGAATTATGACACACAATACACTATGTATGACACATATAATGGGTTACTGTGCTCTCTGGTCCTGTATATGCTGGAATTATGACACACAATACACTATGTATGACACATATAATGGGTTACTGTGATCACTGGTCCTGTATATGCTGGAATTATGACACACAATACACTATGTATGACACATATAATGGGTTACTGTGATCGCTGGTCCTGTATATGCTGGAATTATGACACACAATACACTATGTATGACACATATAATGGGTTACTGTGATCACTGGTCCTGTATATGCTGGAATTATGACACACAATACACTATGTATGACACATATAATGGCTTACTGTGATCACTGGTCCTGTGTATGCTGGAATTATGACACACAATACACTATGTATGACACATATAATGGCTTACTGTGATCACTGGTCCTGTGTATGCTGGAATTATGACACACAATACACTATGTATGACACATATAATGGCTTACTGTGATCACTGGTCCTGTGTATGCTGGAATTATGACACACAATACACTATGTATGACACATATAATGGGTTACTGTGATCACTGGTCCTGTGTATGCTGGAATTATGACACACACAATACACTATGTATGACATATATAATGGGTTACTGTGATCACTGGTCCTGTATATGCTGGATATATGATACACAATACACTATGTATGACACATATAATGGCTTACTGTGATCACTGGTCCTGTATATGCTGGAATTATGACACACAATACACTATGTATGACACATATAATGGGTTACTGTGATCACTGGTCCTGTATATGCTGGAATTATGACACACAATACACTATGTATGACACATATAATGGGTTACTGTGATCACTGGTCCTGTATATGCTGGAATTATGACACACAATACACTATGTATGACACATATAATGGGTAACTGTGATCGCTGGTCCTGTATATGCTGGAATTATGACACACAATACACTATGTATGACACATATAATGGGTAACTGTGATCACTGGTCCTGTATATGCTGGAATTATGACACAATACAGTATGTATGACACATATAATGGGTTACTGTGATCACTGGTCCTGTATATGCTGGATATATGACACACAGTACACTATGTATGACACATATAATGGGTTACTGTGATCACTGGTCCTGTATATGCTGGAATTATGACACATAATACACTATGTATGACACATATAATGGGTTACTGTGATTGCTGGTCCTGTATATGCTAGAATTATTACACACAATACACTATGTATGACACATATAATGGGTTACTGTGATCGCTGGTCCTGTATATGCTGGAATTATGACACACAATACACTACGTATGACACATATAATGGGTTACTGTGATTGCTGGTCCTGTATATGCTGGAATTATGACACACAATACACTATGTATGACACATATAATGGGTTACTGTGATCGCTGGTACTGTATATGCTGGAATTATGACACACAATACACTATGTATGACACATATAATGGGTTACTGTGATCGCTGGTCCTGTATATGCTGGAATTATGACACACAATACACTATGTATGACACATATAATGGGTTACTGTGATCACTGGTCCTGTATATGCTGGAATTATGACACACAATACACTATGTATGACACATATAATAGGTTACTGTGATCGCTGGTCCTGTATATGCTGGAATTATGACACACAATACACTATGTATGACACATATAATGGTTACTGTGATCACTGGTCCTGTGTATGCTGGAATTATGACACACAATACACTATGTATGACACATATAATGGGTTACTGTGATCGCTGGTCCTGTATATGCTGGAATTATGACACACAATACACTATGTATGACACATATAATGGTTACTGTGATCGCTGGTCCTGTATATGCTGGAATTATGACACAATACAGTATGTATGACACATATAATGGGTTACTGTGATCACTGGTCCTGTATATGCTGGATATATGACACACAATACACTATGTATGACACATATAATGGGTTACTGTGATCGCTGGTCCTGTATATGCTGGAATTATGACACACAATACACTATGTATGACACATATAATGGTTACTGTGATCGCTGGTCCTGTATATGCTGGAATTATGACACAATACAGTATGTATGACACATATAATGGGTTACTGTGATCACTGGTCCTGTATATGCTGGATATATGACACACAGTACACTATGTATGACACATATAATGGGTTACTGTGATCTCTGGTCCTGTATATGCTGGAATTATGACACACAATACACTATGTATGACACATATAATGGGTTACTGTGATCTCTGGTCCTGTATATGCTGGAATTATGACACACAATACACTATGTATGACACATATAATGGGTTACTGTGATCACTGGTCCTGTGTATGCTGGAATTATGACACACAATACACTATGTATGACACATATAATGGGTTACTGTGATCACTGGTCCTGTGTATGCTGGAATTATGACACACAATACACTATGTATGACACATATAATGGGTTACTGTGATCGCTGGTCCTGTGTATGCTGGAATTATGACAAACAATACACTATGTATGACACATATAATGGGTTACTGTGATCACTGGTCCTGTATATGCTGGATATATGATACACAATACACTATGTATGACACATATAATGGCTTACTGTGATCACTGGTCCTGTATATGCTGGAATTATGACACACAATACACTATGTATGACACATATAATGGGTTACTGTGATCACTGGTCCTGTATATGCTGGAATTATGACACACAATACACTATGTATGACACATATAATGGGTTACTGTGATCACTGGTCCTGTATATGCTGGAATTATGACACACAATACACTATGTATGACACATATAATGGGTAACTGTGATCGCTGGTCCTGTATATGCTGGAATTATGACACACAATACACTATGTATGACACATATAATGGGTAACTGTGATCACTGGTCCTGTATATGCTGGAATTATGACACAATACAGTATGTATGACACATATAATGGGTTACTGTGATCACTGGTCCTGTATATGCTGGAATTATTACACACAATACACTATGTATGACACATATAATGGGTTACTGTGATCGCTGGTCCTGTATATGCTGGAATTATTACACACAATACACTATGTATGACACATATAATGGGTTACTGTGATTGCTGGTCCTGTATATGCTAGAATTATTACATACAATACACTATGTATGACACATATAATGGGTTACTGTGATCACTGGTCCTGTATATGCTGGAATTATTACACACAATACACTATGTATGACACATATAATGGGTTACTGTGATTGCTGGTCCTGTATATGCTGGAATTATGACACACAATACACTATGTATGACACATATAATGGGTTACTGTGATTGCTGGTCCTGTATATGCTGGGATTATGACACACAATACACTATGTATGACACATATAATGGGTTACTGTGATCACTGGTCCTGTATATGCTGGAATTATTACACACAATACACTATGTATGACACATATAATGGGTTACTGTGATTGCTGGTCCTGTATATGCTGGAATTATGACACACAATACACTATGTATGACACATATAATGGGTTACTGTGATCGCTGGTCCTGTATATGCTGGAATTATGACACACAATACACTATGTATGACACATATAATGGGTTACTGTGATCACTGGTCCTGTATATGCTGGAATTATGACACACAATACACTATGTATGACACATATAATAGGTTACTGTGATCGCTGGTCCTGTATATGCTGGAATTATGACACACAATACACTATGTATGACACATATAATGGTTACTGTGATCGCTGGTCCTGTATATGCTGGAATTATGACACACAATACACTATGTATGACACATATAATGGTTACTGTGATCGCTGGTCCTGTATATGCTGGAATTATGACACACAATACACTATGTATGACACATATAATGGGTTACTGTGATCGCTGGTCCTGTATATGCTGGAATTATGACACACAATACACTATGTATGACACATATAATGGGTTACTGTGATCACTGGTCCTGTATATGCTGGAATTATGACACATAATACACTATGTATGACACATATAATGGGTTACTGTGATCACTGGTCCTGTATATGCTGGAATTATTACACACAATACACTATGTATGACACATATAATGGGTTACTGTGATCACTGGTCCTGTATATGCTGGAATTATGACACACAATACACTATGTATGACACATATAATGGGTTACTGTGATCACTGGTCCTGTATATGCTGGAATTATGACACACAATACACTATGTATGACACATATAATGGGTTACTGTGATCGCTGGTCCTGTATATACTGGAATTATGACACACAATACACTATGTATGACACATATAATGGTTACTGTGATCGCTGGTCCTGTATATGCTGGAATTATGACACAATACAGTATGTATGACACATATAATGGGTTACTGTGATCACTGGTCCTGTATATGCTGGAATTATGACACACAATACACTATGTATGACACATATAATGGGTTACTGTGATCACTGGTCCTGTATATGCTGGATATATGACACACAGTACACTATGTATGACACATATAATGGGTTACTGTGATCGCTGGTCCTGTATATGCTGGAATTATTACACACAATACACTATGTATGACACATATAATGGGTTACTGTGATCGCTGGTCCTGTATATGCTGGAATTATTACACACAATACACTATGTATGACACATATAATGGGTTACTGTGATTGCTGGTCCTGTATATGCTGGAATTATTACACACAATACACTATGTATGACACATATAATGGGTTACTGTGATCACTGGTCCTGTATATGCTGGAATTATGACACACAATACACTATGTATGACACATATAATGGGTTACTGTGATTGCTGGTCCTGTATATGCTGGAATTATGACACACAATACACTATGTATGACACATATAATGGGTTACTGTGATCGCTGGTACTGTATATGCTGGAATTATGACACACAATACACTATGTAAGACACATATAATGGGTTACTGTGATCACTGGTCCTGTATATGCTGGAATTATGACACACAATACACTATGTATGACACATATAATGGGTTACTGTGATCACTGGTCCTGTATATGCTGGATATATAACACACAATACACTATGTATGACACATATAATAGGTTACTGTGATCGCTGGTCCTGTATATACTGGAATTATGACACACAATACACTATGTATGACACATATAATGGGTTACTGTGATCACTGGTCCTGTATATGCTGGAATTATGACACACAATACACTATGTATGACACATATAATGGGTTGCTGTGATTGCTGGTCCTGTATATGCTGGAATTATGACACACAATACACTATGTATGACACATATAATGGGTTACTGTGATTGCTGGTCCTGTATATGCTGGGATTATGACACACAATACACTATGTATGACACATATAATGGGTTACTGTGATCACTGGTCCTGTATATGCTGGAATTATTACACACAATACACTATGTATGACACATATAATGGGTTACTGTGATTGCTGGTCCTGTGTATGCTGGAATTATGACACACAATACACTATGTATGACACATATAATGGGTTACTGTGATCGCTGGTACTGTATATGCTGGAATTATGACACACAATACACTATGTATGACACATATAATGGGTTACTGTGATCGCTGGTCCTGTATATGCTGGAATTATGACACACAATACACTATGTATGACACATATAATGGGTTACTGTGATCGCTGGTCCTGTATATGCTGGATTTATGACACACAATACACTATGTATGACACATATAATGGTTACTGTGATCGCTGGTCCTGTATATGCTGGAATTATGACACACAATACACTATGTATGACACATATAATGGGTTACTGTGATCACTGGTCTTGTATATGCTGGAATTATGACACACAATACACTATGTATGACACATATAATAGGTTACTGTGATCGCTGGTCCTGTATATGCTGGAATTATGACACACAATACACTATGTATGACACATATAATGGTTACTGTGATCGCTGGTCCTGTATATTCTGGAATTATGACACACAATACACTATGTATGACACATATAATGGTTACTGTGATCGCTGGTCCTGTATATGCTGGAATTATGACACAATACACTATGTATGACACATATAATGGGTTACTGTGATCACTGGTCCTGTATATGCTGGATATATGACACACAATACACTATGTATGACACATATAATGGGTTACTGTGATCGCTGGTCCTGTATATGCTGGAATTATGACACACAATACACTATGTATGACACATATAATGGGTTACTGTGATCGCTGGTCCTGTATATGCTGGAATTATGACACACAATACACTATGTATGACACATATAATGGGTAACTGTGATCACTGGTCCTGTATATGCTGGAATTATGACACAATACAGTATGTATGACACATATAATGGGTTACTGTGATCACTGGTCCTGTATATGCTGGAATTATGACACACAATACACTATGTATGACACATATAATGGGTTACTGTGATCACTGGTCTTGTATATGCTGGAATTATGACACACAATACACTATGTATGACACATATAATAGGTTACTGTGATCGCTGGTCCTGTATATGCTGGAATTATGACACACAATACACTATGTATGACACATATAATGGTTACTGTGATCGCTGGTCCTGTATATTCTGGAATTATGACACACAATACACTATGTATGACACATATAATGGTTACTGTGATCGCTGGTCCTGTATATGCTGGAATTATGACACAATACACTATGTATGACACATATAATGGGTTACTGTGATCACTGGTCCTGTATATGCTGGATATATGACACACAGTACACTATGTATGACACATATAATGGGTTACTGTGATCACTGGTCCTGTATATGCTGGAATTATGACACATAATACACTATGTATGACACATATAATGGGTTACTGTGATTGCTGGTCCTGTATATGCTAGAATTATTACACACAATACACTATGTATGACACATATAATGGGTTACTGTGATCACTGGTCCTGTATATGCTGGAATTATTACACACAATACACTATGTATGACACATATAATGGGTTACTGTGATCGCTGGTCCTGTATATGCTGGAATTATGACACACAATACACTATGTATGACACATATAATGGGTTACTGTGATTGCTGGTCCTGTATATGCTGGAATTATGACACACAATACACTATGTATGACACATATAATGGGTTACTGTGATCTCTGGTCCTGTATATGCTGGAATTATGACACACAATACACTATGTATGACACATATAATGGGTTACTGTGATCACTGGTCCTGTATATGCTGGAATTATGACACACAATACACTATGTATGACACATATAATGGGTTACTGTGATCGCTGGTCCTGTATATGCTGGAATTATGACACACAATACACTATGTATGACACATATAATGGGTTACTGTGATCACTGGTCCTGTATATGCTGGAATTATGACACACAATACACTATGTATGACACATATAATGGCTTACTGTGATCACTGGTCCTGTGTATGCTGGAATTATGACACACAATACACTATGTATGACACATATAATGGCTTACTGTGATCACTGGTCCTGTGTATGCTGGAATTATGACACACAATACACTATGTATGACACATATAATGGCTTACTGTGATCACTGGTCCTGTGTATGCTGGAATTATGACACACAATACACTATGTATGACACATATAATGGGTTACTGTGATCACTGGTCCTGTGTATGCTGGAATTATGACACACACAATACACTATGTATGACATATATAATGGTTTACTGTGATCACTGGTCCTGTATATGCTGGATATATGATACACAATACACTATGTATGACACATATAATGGCTTACTGTGATCACTGGTCCTGTATATGCTGGAATTATGACACACAATACACTATGTATGACACATATAATTGGTTACTGTGATCACTGGTCCTGTATATGCTGGAATTATGACACACAATACACTATGTATGACACATATAATGGGTTACTGTGATCACTGGTCCTGTATATGCTGGAATTATGACACACAATACACTATGTATGACACATATAATGGGTAACTGTGATCGCTGGTCCTGTATATGCTGGAATTATGACACACAATACACTATGTATGACACATATAATGGGTAACTGTGATCACTGGTCCTGTATATGCTGGAATTATGACACAATACAGTATGTATGACACATATAATGGGTTACTGTGATCACTGGTCCTGTATATGCTGGATATATGACACACAGTACACTATGTATGACACATATAATGGGTTACTGTGATCACTGGTCCTGTATATGCTGGAATTATGACACATAATACACTATGTATGACACATATAATGGGTTACTGTGATTGCTGGTCCTGTATATGCTAGAATTATTACACACAATACACTATGTATGACACATATAATGGGTTACTGTGATCACTGGTCCTGTATATGCTGGAATTATGACACACAATACACTATGTATGACACATATAATGGGTTACTGTGATTGCTGGTCCTGTATATGCTGGAATTATGACACACAATACACTATGTATGACACATATAATGGGTTACTGTGATCTCTGGTCCTGTATATGCTGGAATTATGACACACAATACACTATGTATGACACATATAATGGGTTACTGTGATCACTGGTCCTGTATATGCTGGAATTATGACACACAATACACTATGTATGACACATATAATGGGTTACTGTGATCGCTGGTCCTGTATATGCTGGAATTATGACACACAATACACTATGTATGACACATATAATGGGTTACTGTGATCACTGGTCCTGTATATGCTGGAATTATGACACACAATACACTATGTATGACACATATAATGGCTTACTGTGATCACTGGTCCTGTGTATGCTGGAATTATGACACACAATACACTATGTATGACACATATAATGGCTTACTGTGATCACTGGTCCTGTGTATGCTGGAATTATGACACACAATACACTATGTATGACACATATAATGGCTTACTGTGATCACTGGTCCTGTGTATGCTGGAATTATGACACACAATACACTATGTATGACACATATAATGGGTTACTGTGATCACTGGTCCTGTGTATGCTGGAATTATGACACACACAATACACTATGTATGACATATATAATGGTTTACTGTGATCACTGGTCCTGTATATGCTGGATATATGATACACAATACACTATGTATGACACATATAATGGCTTACTGTGATCACTGGTCCTGTATATGCTGGAATTATGACACACAATACACTATGTATGACACATATAATGGGTTACTGTGATCACTGGTCCTGTATATGCTGGAATTATGACACACAATACACTATGTATGACACATATAATGGGTTACTGTGATCACTGGTCCTGTATATGCTGGAATTATGACACACAATACACTATGTATGACACATATAATGGGTAACTGTGATCGCTGGTCCTGTATATGCTGGAATTATGACACACAATACACTATGTATGACACATATAATGGGTAACTGTGATCACTGGTCCTGTATATGCTGGAATTATGACACAATACAGTATGTATGACACATATAATGGGTTACTGTGATCACTGGTCCTGTATATGCTGGATATATGACACACAGTACACTATGTATGACACATATAATGGGTTACTGTGATCACTGGTCCTGTATATGCTGGAATTATGACACATAATACACTATGTATGACACATATAATGGGTTACTGTGATTGCTGGTCCTGTATATGCTAGAATTATTACACACAATACACTATGTATGACACATATAATGGGTTACTGTGATCACTGGTCCTGTATATGCTGGAATTATTACACACAATACACTATGTATGACACATATAATGGGTTACTGTGATCGCTGGTCCTGTATATGCTGGAATTATGACACACAATACACTATGTATGACACATATAATGGGTTACTGTGATTGCTGGTCCTGTATATGCTGGAATTATGACACACAATACACTATGTATGACACATATAATGGGTTACTGTGATCGCTGGTACTGTATATGCTGGAATTATGACACACAATACACTATGTATGACACATATAATGGGTTACTGTGATCGCTGGTCCTGTATATGCTGGAATTATGACACACAATACACTATGTATGACACATATAATGGGTTACTGTGATCACTGGTCCTGTATATGCTGGAATTATGACACACAATACACTATGTATGACACATATAATAGGTTACTGTGATCGCTGGTCCTGTATATGCTGGAATTATGACACACAATACACTATGTATGACACATATAATGGTTACTGTGATCACTGGTCCTGTGTATGCTGGAATTATGACACACAATACACTATGTATGACACATATAATGGGTTACTGTGATCGCTGGTCCTGTATATGCTGGAATTATGACACACAATACACTATGTATGACACATATAATGGTTACTGTGATCGCTGGTCCTGTATATGCTGGAATTATGACACAATACAGTATGTATGACACATATAATGGGTTACTGTGATCACTGGTCCTGTATATGCTGGATATATGACACACAATACACTATGTATGACACATATAATGGGTTACTGTGATCGCTGGTCCTGTATATGCTGGAATTATGACACACAATACACTATGTATGACACATATAATGGTTACTGTGATCGCTGGTCCTGTATATGCTGGAATTATGACACAATACAGTATGTATGACACATATAATGGGTTACTGTGATCACTGGTCCTGTATATGCTGGATAAATGACACACAGTACACTATGTATGACACATATAATGGGTTACTGTGATCTCTGGTCCTGTATATGCTGGAATTATGACACACAATACACTATGTATGACACATATAATGGGTTACTGTGATCTCTGGTCCTGTATATGCTGGAATTATGACACACAATACACTATGTATGACACATATAATGGGTTACTGTGATCACTGGTCCTGTGTATGCTGGAATTATGACACACAATACACTATGTATGACACATATAATGGGTTACTGTGATCACTGGTCCTGTGTATGCTGGAATTATGACACACAATACACTATGTATGACACATATAATGGGTTACTGTGATCGCTGGTCCTGTGTATGCTGGAATTATGACAAACAATACACTATGTATGACACATATAATGGGTTACTGTGATCACTGGTCCTGTATATGCTGGATATATGATACACAATACACTATGTATGACACATATAATGGCTTACTGTGATCACTGGTCCTGTATATGCTGGAATTATGACACACAATACACTATGTATGACACATATAATGGGTTACTGTGATCACTGGTCCTGTATATGCTGGAATTATGACACACAATACACTATGTATGACACATATAATGGGTTACTGTGATCACTGGTCCTGTATATGCTGGAATTATGACACACAATACACTATGTATGACACATATAATGGGTAACTGTGATCGCTGGTCCTGTATATGCTGGAATTATGACACACAATACACTATGTATGACACATATAATGGGTAACTGTGATCACTGGTCCTGTATATGCTGGAATTATGACACAATACAGTATGTATGACACATATAATGGGTTACTGTGATCACTGGTCCTGTATATGCTGGAATTATTACACACAATACACTATGTATGACACATATAATGGGTTACTGTGATCGCTGGTCCTGTATATGCTGGAATTATTACACACAATACACTATGTATGACACATATAATGGGTTACTGTGATTGCTGGTCCTGTATATGCTAGAATTATTACATACAATACACTATGTATGACACATATAATGGGTTACTGTGATCACTGGTCCTGTATATGCTGGAATTATTACACACAATACACTATGTATGACACATATAATGGGTTACTGTGATTGCTGGTCCTGTATATGCTGGAATTATGACACACAATACACTATGTATGACACATATAATGGGTTACTGTGATTGCTGGTCCTGTATATGCTGGGATTATGACACACAATACACTATGTATGACACATATAATGGGTTACTGTGATCACTGGTCCTGTATATGCTGGAATTATTACACACAATACACTATGTATGACACATATAATGGGTTACTGTGATTGCTGGTCCTGTATATGCTGGAATTATGACACACAATACACTATGTATGACACATATAATGGGTTACTGTGATCGCTGGTACTGTATATGCTGGAATTATGACACACAATACACTATGTATGACACATATAATGGGTTACTGTGATCGCTGGTCCTGTATATGCTGGAATTATGACACACAATACACTATGTATGACACATATAATGGGTTACTGTGATCACTGGTCCTGTATATGCTGGAATTATGACACACAATACACTATGTATGACACATATAATAGGTTACTGTGATCGCTGGTCCTGTATATGCTGGAATTATGACACACAATACACTATGTATGACACATATAATGGTTACTGTGATCGCTGGTCCTGTATATGCTGGATATATGATACACAATACACTATGTATGACACATATAATGGCTTACTGTGATCACTGGTCCTGTATATGCTGGAATTATGACACACAATACAGTATGTATGACACATATAATGGGTTACTGTGATCACTGGTCCTGTATATGCTGGAATTATTACACACAATACACTATGTATGACACATATAATGGGTTACTGTGATCGCTGGTCCTGTATATGCTGGAATTATTACACACAATACACTATGTATGACACATATAATGGGTTACTGTGATTGCTGGTCCTGTATATGCTAGAATTATTACATACAATACACTATGTATGACACATATAATGGGTTACTGTGATCACTGGTCCTGTATATGCTGGAATTATTACACACAATACACTATGTATGACACATATAATGGGTTACTGTGATTGCTGGTCCTGTATATGCTGGAATTATGACACACAATACACTATGTATGACACATATAATGGGTTACTGTGATTGCTGGTCCTGTATATGCTGGGATTATGACACACAATACACTATGTATGACACATATAATGGGTTACTGTGATCACTGGTCCTGTATATGCTGGAATTATTACACACAATACACTATGTATGACACATATAATGGGTTACTGTGATTGCTGGTCCTGTATATGCTGGAATTATGACACACAATACACTATGTATGACACATATAATGGGTTACTGTGATCGCTGGTACTGTATATGCTGGAATTATGACACACAATACACTATGTATGACACATATAATGGGTTACTGTGATCGCTGGTCCTGTATATGCTGGAATTATGACACACAATACACTATGTATGACACATATAATGGGTTACTGTGATCACTGGTCCTGTATATGCTGGAATTATGACACACAATACACTATGTATGACACATATAATAGGTTACTGTGATCGCTGGTCCTGTATATGCTGGAATTATGACACACAATACACTATGTATGACACATATAATGGTTACTGTGATCGCTGGTCCTGTATATGCTGGAATTATGACACACAATACACTATGTATGACACATATAATGGTTACTGTGATCGCTGGTCCTGTATATGCTGGAATTATGACACACAATACACTATGTATGACACATATAATGGGTTACTGTGATCGCTGGTCCTGTATATGCTGGAATTATGACACACAATACACTATGTATGACACATATAATGGGTTACTGTGATCACTGGTCCTGTATATGCTGGAATTATGACACATAATACACTATGTATGACACATATAATGGGTTACTGTGATCACTGGTCCTGTATATGCTGGAATTATTACACACAATACACTATGTATGACACATATAATGGGTTACTGTGATCACTGGTCCTGTATATGCTGGAATTATGACACACAATACACTATGTATGACACATATAATGGGTTACTGTGATCACTGGTCCTGTATATGCTGGAATTATGACACACAATACACTATGTATGACACATATAATGGGTTACTGTGATCGCTGGTCCTGTATATACTGGAATTATGACACACAATACACTATGTATGACACATATAATGGTTACTGTGATCGCTGGTCCTGTATATGCTGGAATTATGACACAATACAGTATGTATGACACATATAATGGGTTACTGTGATCACTGGTCCTGTATATGCTGGAATTATGACACACAATACACTATGTATGACACATATAATGGGTTACTGTGATCACTGGTCCTGTATATGCTGGATATATGACACACAGTACACTATGTATGACACATATAATGGGTTACTGTGATCGCTGGTCCTGTATATGCTGGAATTATTACACACAATACACTATGTATGACACATATAATGGGTTACTGTGATCGCTGGTCCTGTATATGCTGGAATTATTACACACAATACACTATGTATGACACATATAATGGGTTACTGTGATTTCTGGTCCTGTATATGCTGGAATTATTACACACAATACACTATGTATGACACATATAATGGGTTACTGTGATCACTGGTCCTGTATATGCTGGAATTATGACACACAATACACTATGTATGACACATATAATGGGTTACTGTGATTGCTGGTCCTGTATATGCTGGAATTATGACACACAATACACTATGTATGACCCATATAATGGGTTACTGTGATCGCTGGTACTGTATATGCTGGAATTATGACACACAATACACTATGTAAGACACATATAATGGGTTACTGTGATCACTGGTCCTGTATATGCTGGAATTATGACACACAATACACTATGTATGACACATATAATGGGTTACTGTGATCACTGGTCCTGTATATGCTGGATATATAACACACAATACACTATGTATGACACATATAATAGGTTACTGTGATCGCTGGTCCTGTATATACTGGAATTATGACACACAATACACTATGTATGACACATATAATGGGTTACTGTGATCACTGGTCCTGTATATGCTGGAATTATGACACACAATACACTATGTATGACACATATAATGGGTTGCTGTGATTGCTGGTCCTGTATATGCTGGAATTATGACACACAATACACTATGTATGACACATATAATGGGTTACTGTGATTGCTGGTCCTGTATATGCTGGGATTATGACACACAATACACTATGTATGACACATATAATGGGTTACTGTGATCACTGGTCCTGTATATGCTGGAATTATTACACACAATACACTATGTATGACACATATAATGGGTTACTGTGATCACTGGTCCTGTATATGCTGGAATTATGACACACAATACACTATGTATGACACATATAATGGGTTACTGTGATCGCTGGTCCTGTATATGCTGGAATTATGACACACAATACACTATGTATGACACATATAATGGGTTACTGTGATTGCTGGTCCTGTGTATGCTGGAATTATGACACACAATACACTATGTATGACACATATAATGGGTTACTGTGATCGCTGGTACTGTATATGCTGGAATTATGACACACAATACACTATGTATGACACATATAATGGGTTACTGTGATCGCTGGTCCTGTATATGCTGGAATTATGACACACAATACACTATGTATGACACATATAATGGGTTACTGTGATCGCTGGTCCTGTATATGCTGGATTTATGACACACAATACACTATGTATGACACATATAATGGTTACTGTGATCGCTGGTCCTGTATATGCTGGAATTATGACACACAATACACTATGTATGACACATATAATGGGTTACTGTGATCACTGGTCTTGTATATGCTGGAATTATGACACACAATACACTATGTATGACACATATAATAGGTTACTGTGATCGCTGGTCCTGTATATGCTGGAATTATGACACACAATACACTATGTATGACACATATAATGGTTACTGTGATCGCTGGTCCTGTATATTCTGGAATTATGACACACAATACACTATGTATGACACATATAATGGTTACTGTGATCGCTGGTCCTGTATATGCTGGAATTATGACACAATACACTATGTATGACACATATAATGGGTTACTGTGATCACTGGTCCTGTATATGCTGGATATATGACACACAATACACTATGTATGACACATATAATGGGTTACTGTGATCGCTGGTCCTGTATATGCTGGAATTATGACACACAATACACTATGTATGACACATATAATGGGTTACTGTGATCGCTGGTCCTGTATATGCTGGAATTATGACACACAATACACTATGTATGACACATATAATGGGTAACTGTGATCACTGGTCCTGTATATGCTAGAATTATGACACAATACAGTATGTATGACACATATAATGGGTTACTGTGATCACTGGTCCTGTATATGCTGGAATTATGACACACAATACACTATGTATGACACATATAATGGGTTACTGTGATCACTGGTCTTGTATATGCTGGAATTATGACACACAATACACTATGTATGACACATATAATAGGTTACTGTGATCGCTGGTCCTGTATATGCTGGAATTATGACACACAATACACTATGTATGACACATATAATGGTTACTGTGATCGCTGGTCCTGTATATTCTGGAATTATGACACACAATACACTATGTATGACACATATAATGGTTACTGTGATCGCTGGTCCTGTATATGCTGGAATTATGACACAATACACTATGTATGACACATATAATGGGTTACTGTGATCACTGGTCCTGTATATGCTGGATATATGACACACAATACACTATGTATGACACATATAATGGGTTACTGTGATCGCTGGTCCTGTATATGCTGGAATTATGACACACAATACACTATGTATGACACATATAATGGGTTACTGTGATCGCTGGTCCTGTATATGCTGGAATTATGACACACAATACACTATGTATGACACATATAATGGGTAACTGTGATCACTGGTCCTGTATATGCTGGAATTATGACACAATACAGTATGTATGACACATATAATGGGTTACTGTGATCACTGGTCCTGTATATGCTGGATATATGACACACAGTACACTATGTATGACACATATAATGGGTTACTGTGATCGCTGGTCCTGTATATGCTGGAATTATTACACACAATACACTATGTATGACACATATAATGGGTTACTGTGATCACTGGTCCTGTATATGCTGGAATTATTACACACAATACACTATGTATGACACATATAATGGGTTACTGTGATCACTGGTCCTGTATATGCTGGAATTATTACACACAATACACCATGTATGACACATATAATGGGTTACTGTGATTGCTGGTCCTGTATATGCTGGAATTATGACACACAATACACTATGTATGACACATATAATGGGTTACTGTGATTGCTGGTCCTGTATATGCTAGAATTATTACACACAATACACTATGTATGACACATATAATGGGTTACTGTGATCACTGGTCCTGTATATGCTGGAATTATTACACACAATACACCATGTATGACACATATAATGGGTTACTGTGATTGCTGGTCCTGTATATGCTGGAATTATGACACACAATACACTATGTATGACACATATAATGGGTTACTGTGATTGCTGGTCCTGTATATGCTGGGATTATGACACACAATACACTATGTATGACACATATAATGGGTTACTGTGATCACTGGTCCTGTATATGCTGGAATTATTACACACAATACACTATGTATGACACATATAATGGGTTACTGTGATTGCTGGTCCTGTATATGCTGGAATTATGACACACAATACACTATGTATGACACATATAATGGGTTACTGTGATCGCTGGTACTGTATATGCTGGAATTATGACACACAATACACTATGTATGACACATATAATGGGTTACTGTGATCGCTGGTCCTGTATATGCTGGATTTATGACACACAATACACTATGTATGACACATATAATGGGTTACTGTGATCACTGGTCCTGTATATGCTGGAATTATGACACACAATACACTATGTATGACACATATAATAGGTTACTGTGATCGCTGGTCCTGTATATGCTGGAATTATGACACACAATACACTATGTATGACACATATAATGGTTACTGTGATCACTGGTCCTGTGTATGCTGGAATTATGACACACAATACACTATGTATGACACATATAATGGGTTACTGTGATCGCTGGTCCTGTATATGCTGGAATTATGACACACAATACACTATGTATGACACATATAATGGTTACTGTGATCGCTGGTCCTGTATATGCTGGAATTATGACACAATACAGTATGTATGACACATATAATGGGTTACTGTGATCACTGGTCCTGTATATGCTGGATATATGACACACAATACACTATGTATGACACATATAATGGGTTACTGTGATCGCTGGTCCTGTATATGCTGGAATTATGACACACAATACACTATGTATGACACATATAATGGTTACTGTGATCGCTGGTCCTGTATATGCTGGAATTATGACACAATACTGTATGTATGACACATATAATGGGTTACTGTGATCACTGGTCCTGTATATGCTGGATATATGACACACAGTACACTATGTATGACACATATAATGGGTTACTGTGATCTCTGGTCCTGTATATGCTGGAATTATGACACACAATACACTATGTATGACACATATAATGGGTTACTGTGATCACTGGTCCTGTGTATGCTTGAATTATGACACACAATACACTATGTATGACACATATAATGGGTTACTGTGATCACTGGTCCTGTGTATGCTGGAATTATGACACACAATACACTATGTATGACACATATAATGGGTTACTGTGATCGCTGGTCCTGTGTATGCTGGAATTATGACAAACAATACACTATGTATGACACATATAATGGGTTACTGTGATCACTGGTCCTGTATATGCTGGAATTATGACACACAATACACTATGTATGACACATATAATGGGTTACTGTGATCACTGGTCCTGTATATGCTGGAATTATGACACACAATACACTATGTATGACACATATAATGGGTTACTGTGATCACTGGTCCTGTATATGCTGGAATTATGACACACAATACACTATGTATGACACATATAATGGGTAACTGTGATCGCTGGTCCTGTATATGCTGGAATTATGACACACAATACACTATGTATGACACATATAATGGGTAACTGTGATCACTGGTCCTGTATATGCTGGAATTATGACACAATACAGTATGTATGACACATATAATGGGTTACTGTGATCACTGGTCCTGTATATGCTGGAATTATTACACACAATACACTATGTATGACACATATAATGGGTTACTGTGATCGCTGGTCCTGTATATGCTGGAATTATTACACACAATACACTATGTATGACACATATAATGGGTTACTGTGATTGCTGGTCCTGTATATGCTAGAATTATTACATACAATACACTATGTATGACACATATAATGGGTTACTGTGATCACTGGTCCTGTATATGCTAGAATTATTACACACAATACACTATGTATGACACATATAATGGGTTACTGTGATTGCTGGTCCTGTATATGCTGGAATTATGACACACAATACACTATGTATGACACATATAATGGGTTACTGTGATTGCTGGTCCTGTATATGCTGGGATTATGACACACAATACACTATGTATGACACATATAATGGGTTACTGTGATCACTGGTCCTGTATATGCTGGAATTATTACACACAATACACTATGTATGACACATATAATGGGTTACTGTGATTGCTGGTCCTGTATATGCTGGAATTATGACACACAATACACTATGTATGACACATATAATGGGTTACTGTGATCGCTGGTACTGTATATGCTGGAATTATGACACACAATACACTATGTATGACACATATAATGGGTTACTGTGATCGCTGGTCCTGTATATGCTGGAATTATGACACACAATACACTATGTATGACACATATAATGGGTTACTGTGATCACTGGTCCTGTATATGCTGGAATTATGACACACAATACACTATGTATGACACATATAATAGGTTACTGTGATCGCTGGTCCTGTATATGCTGGAATTATGACACACAATACACTATGTATGACACATATAATGGTTACTGTGATCGCTGGTCCTGTATATGCTGGAATTATGACACACAATACACTATGTATGACACATATAATGGTTACTGTGATCGCTGGTCCTGTATATGCTGGAATTATGACACACAATACACTATGTATGACACATATAATGGGTTACTGTGATCGCTGGTCCTGTATATGCTGGAATTATGACACACAATACACTATGTATGACACATATAATGGGTTACTGTGATCACTGGTCCTGTATATGCTGGAATTATGACACATAATACACTATGTATGACACATATAATGGGTTACTGTGATCACTGGTCCTGTATATGCTGGAATTATTACACACAATACACTATGTATGACACATATAATGGGTTACTGTGATCACTGGTCCTGTATATGCTGGAATTATGACACACAATACACTATGTATGACACATATAATGGGTTACTGTGATCACTGGTCCTGTATATGCTGGAATTATGACACACAATACACTATGTATGACACATATAATGGGTTACTGTGATCGCTGGTTCTGTATATACTGGAATTATGACACACAATACACTATGTATGACACATATAATGGTTACTGTGATCGCTGGTCCTGTATATGCTGGAATTATGACACAATACAGTATGTATGACACATATAATGGGTTACTGTGATCACTGGTCCTGTATATGCTGGAATTATGACACACAATACACTATGTATGACACATATAATGGGTTACTGTGATCACTGGTCCTGTATATGCTGGATATATGACACACAGTACACTATGTATGACACATATAATGGGTTACTGTGATCGCTGGTCCTGTATATGCTGGAATTATTACACACAATACACTATGTATGACACATATAATGGGTTACTGTGATCGCTGGTCCTGTATATGCTGGAATTATTACACACAATACACTATGTATGACACATATAATGGGTTACTGTGATTGCTGGTCCTGTATATGCTGGAATTATTACACACAATACACTATGTATGACACATATAATGGGTTACTGTGATCACTGGTCCTGTATATGCTGGAATTATGACACACAATACACTATGTATGACACATATAATGGGTTACTGTGATTGCTGGTCCTGTATATGCTGGAATTATGACACACAATACACTATGTATGACACATATAATGGGTTACTGTGATCGCTGGTACTGTATATTGCTGGAATTATGACACACAATACACTATGTAAGACACATATAATGGGTTACTGTGATCACTGGTCCTGTATATGCTGGAATTATGACACACAATACACTATGTATGACACATATAATGGGTTACTGTGATCACTGGTCCTGTATATGCTGGATATATAACACACAATACACTATGTATGACACATATAATAGGTTACTGTGATCGCTGGTCCTGTATATACTGGAATTATGACACACAATACACTATGTATGACACATATAATGGGTTACTGTGATCACTGGTCCTGTATATGCTGGATATATGACACACAATACACTATGTATGACACATATAATGGGTTACTGTGATCGCTGGTCCTGTATATGCTGGAATTATGACACACAATACAGTATGTATAACACATATAATGGTTACTGTGATCGCTGGTCCTGTATATGCTGGAATTATGACACACAATACACTATGTATGACACATATAATGGGTTACTGTGATCACTGGTCCTGTATATGCTGGAATTATGACACACAATACACTATGTATGACACATATAATGGGTTACTGTGATCGCTGGTCCTGTATATGGAATTATGACACACAATACACTATGTATGACACATATAATGGGTTAATGTGATCGCTAATCCTGTATATGCTGGAATTATGACACACAATACACAATACATGACACATATAATGGGTTACTGTGATCACTGGTCCTGTATATGCTGGAATTATGACACACAATACACTATGTATGACACATATAATGGGTTACTGTGATCACTGGTCCTGTATATGCTGGAATTATGACACACAATACACTATGTATGACACATATAATTGGTTACTGTGATCACTGGTCCTGTATATGCTGGAATTATGACACACAATACACTATGTATGACACATATAATGGGTTACTGTGATCACTGGTCCTGTATATGCTGGAATTATGACACACAATACACTATGTATGACACATATAATGGGTTACTGTGATCGCTGGTCCTGTATATGCTGGAATTATGACACACAATACACTATGTATGACACATATAATGGGTTACTGTGATCGCTGGTCCTGTATATGCTGGAATTATGACACACAATACACTATGTATGACACATATAATGGGTTACTGTGATCACTGGTCCTGTATATGCTGAAATTATGATACACAATACACTATGTATGACACATATAATGGGTTACTGTGATCACTGGTCCTGTATATGCTAGAATTATGACACACAATACACTATGTATGACACATATAATGGGTTACTGTGATCACTGGTCTGTATATGCTGAAATTATGACACACAATACACTATGTATGACACAATATAATGGGTTACTGTGATCACTGGTCCTGTATATGCTGGAATTATGACACACAATACACTATGTATGACACATATAATGGGTTACTGTGATCACTGTTCCTGTATATGCTGGAATTATGACACACAATACACTATGTATGACACATATAATGGGTTACTGTGATCACTGGTCCTGTATATGCTGGAATTATGACACACAATACACTATGTATGACACATAAAATTGGGTTACTGTGATCACTGGTCCTGTATATGCTGGAATTATGACACACAATACACTATGTATGACACATATAATGGGTTACTGTGATCACTGTTCCTGTATATGCTGGAATTATGACACACAATACACTATGTATGACACATATAAAGGGTTACTGTGATCACTGGTCCTGTATATGCTGGAATTATGACACACAATACACTATGTATGACACATATAATGGCTTACTGTGATCACTGGTCCCTGTATATGCTGGAATAATGACACACAATACACTATGTATGACATATATAATGGGTTACTGTGATCACTGTTCCTGTATATGCTGGAATTATGACACACAATACACTATGTATGACACATATAATGGGTTACTGTGATCACTGGGTCCTGTATATGCTGGAATTATGACACACAATACACTATGTATGACACATATAATGGGTTACTGTGATCAGCTGGACCTGTATATGCTGGAATTATGACACACAATACACTATGTATGACACATATAATGGTTACTGTGATCGACTGGTCCTGTATATGCTGGAATTATGACACACAATACACTATGTATGACTAATAGGTTACTGTGATCGCTGGTCCCGTATATGCTGGAATTATGACACACAAAACACTATGTATGACACAGATAATGGCTTACTGTGATCACTGGTCCTGTATATGCTGGAATTATGACACACAATACACTATGTATGACACATATAATGGGTTACTGTGATCACTGGTCATGTATATGCTGGATATATGACACACAATACACTATGTATGACACATATAATGGGTTACTGTGATCACTGGTCCTGTATATGCTGGATATATGACACACAATACACTATGTATGGCCGCATATAATGGGTTACTGTGGTCTCTGGTCCTGTATATGCTGGAATTATGACACACAATACACTATGTATGACACATATAATGGGTTACTGTGATCGCTGGTCCTGTATATGCTGGAATTATGACACACAATACACTATGTATGACACATATAATGGGTTACTGTGATCACTGTTCCTGTATATGCTGGAATTATGACACACAATACACTATGTATGACACATATAATGGGTTACTGTGATCACTGGTCCTGTATATGCTGGAATTATGACACACAATACACTATGTATGACACATATAATGGGTTACTGTGATCACTGGTCCTGTATATGCTGGAATTATGACACACAATACACTATGTATGACACATATAATAGGTTACTGTGATCGCTGGTACTGTATATGCTGGAATTATGACACACAAAACACTATGTATGACACATATAATGGATTACTGTGATCACTGGTCCTGTATATGCTGGAATTATGACACACAATACACTATGTATGACACAGATAATGGCTTACTGTGATCACTGGTCCTGTATATGCTGGAATTATGACACACAATACACTATGTATGACACATATAATGGGTTACTGTGATCGCTGGTCCTGTATATGCTGGATATATGACACACAATACACTATGTATGACACATATAATGGGTTACTGTGATCACTGGTCCTGTATATCCTGGAATTATGACACACAATACACTATGTATGACACATATAATGGGTTACTGTGATCACTGGTCCTGTATATGCTGGAATTATGACACAATACACTATGTATGACACATATAATGGGTTACTGTGATCTCTGGTCCTGTATATGCTGGAATTATGACACACAATACACTATGTATGACACATATAATGGGTTACTGTGATCACTGGTCCTGTATATGCTGGAATTATGACACACAATACACTATGTATGACACATATAATGGGTTACTGTGATCACTGTTCCTGTATATGCTGGAATTATGACACACAATACACTATGTATGACACATATAATGGGTTACTGTGATCACTGGTCCTGTATATGCTGGAATTATGACACACAATACACTATGTATGACACATATAATAGGTTACTGTGATCACTGGTCCTGTATATGCTGGAATTATGACACACAATACACTATGTATGACACATATAATGGGTTACTGTGATCGCTGGTCCTGTATATGCTGGAATTATGACACACAGTACACTATGTATGACACATATAATGGGTTACTGTGATCACTGGTCCTGTATATGCTGGAATTATGACACACAATACACTATGTATGACACATATAATGGGTTACTGTGATCACTGGTCCTGTATATGCTGGAATTATGACACACAATACACTATGTATGACACATATAATGGGTTACTGTGATCGCTGGTCCTGTGTATGCTGGAATTATGACACACAATACACTATGTATGACACATATAATGGGTTACTGTGATCACTGGTCCTGTATATGCTGGATATATGATACACAATATACTATGTATGACACATATAATGGGTTACTGTGATCGCTGGTCCTGTATATGCTGGAATTATGACACACAATACACTATGTATGACACATATAATGGGTTACTGTGATCAGCTGGTCCTGTATATGCTGGAATTATGACACACAATACACTATGTATGACACATATAATGGGTTACTGTGATCACTGGTCCTGTATATGCTGGAATTATGACACACAATACACTATGTATGACACATATAATGGGTTACTGTGATCTCTGGTCCTGTATATGCTGGAATTATGACACACAATACACTATGTATGACACATATAATGGGTTACTGTGATCGCTGGTTCCTGTATATGCTGGAATTATGACACACAATACACTATGTATGACACATATAATGGGTTACTGTGATCACTGGTCCTGTATATGCTGGAATTATGACACAATACACTATGTATGACACATATAATGGGTTACTGTGATCACTGGTCCTGTATATGCTGGAATTATGACACACAATACACTATGTATGACACATATAATGGGTTACTGTGATCACTGGTCCTGTATATGCTGGAATTATGACACACAATACACTATGTATGATGACACATATAATGGGTTACTGTGATCGCTGGTCCTGTATATGCTGGAATTATGACACACAATACACTATGTATCACACATATAATGGGTTACTGTGATCACTGGTCCTGTATATGCTGGAATTATGACACACAATACACTATGTATGACACATATAATGGGTTACTGTGATTCGCTGGTCCTGTATATGCTGGAATTATGACACACAATACACTATGTATGACACATATAATGGGTTACTGTGATCACT